>LNAC01000457.1:971371-1128701 GCA_002007465.1 Ailurus styani | reverse complement strand
AGGGAGAGGAGGAAGCAGGCTCCCCGCTGAGCAGGGAGCCCGATGCGGGCCTCGATCCCAGGATGCTGAGATCATGACCTGAGCCAAAAGCAGAGGCTTTAACCCACTGAGCCACCCAGGCGCCCCCAAATTTGTCTTTTAAAGGTCTGTTTTGATTGCAGAATTTCAAAAACATGTATTACTCAGTGGTGAGACATGACATGAGCCATCAAATCAGCTTGTCTTATGAGGCCGATGTCACCATTTATAAGGTTACCTGCTGCAATATAACCCAGTGTGGTCACATTATATTACTACCCCCAAAAGTATTCCAGTGAATTGTGGAAAAGCTAGACTCAAATATTAGCCAATAGTTTTCACAATTTCTAACACAGGAAGTCTTCAGGGATCCCATCATCTCAAAAAGAGAAAATAACGTTATTTGAAACAAAGCAACAACATTATTAAGAACTTAAAATAACTTGTCATTAAATATGTGCCAATGAATGGAATTCACGAATGGAGTATAAAGGAAGACTTCTCATTTTATAGTTTGTGGTTCATTTATCTTTATGTTTATTACTTTTATTTGTATTTTAAAAAGGAGACATTTAAAGATCCTTTTAATAAAAACGTTTTTCTTTTATAAGGTAGCACTTTTAACCTGCAGCTGGTACGTTTTCTTCCAGTGTTGAAAACATAGAATATGTTTTGAGACACAGTAATTTTTATTACTGATAGTTGAATTGAAGGAAGAGACATTATTGTATGAGTCTGAAAAGTTTGCCCTTTGCAGGCTGTCAGAGAAGGAGGTTGGTAGAGAAGCTTTTTCTCTTCTCCACTTGTATCAGCTATTGCTGGACGAACCAGCATCCCCTAAATGAGTGGCTTAAAGCAGCAGCCGTTTGTTTAGTTCATCATTCTGTGGGTCAGCCATTTGGCTTGGCCTCAGCTGGGCAGTTCTATGGTCTGTGTCGGGCTTGGCCAACCTCAGTTGGACTAACAGTGTGGCTGTGGTCAGCCTTGAGGTTGGCTGGGAATGAGTTAGTCTAGGCTGCTCTCTGTTGGAACAGTTGATCTCTGCTCTGTGTAGCTCTTCCTCCAGCACCAGAACAGCCTTTACTCACCTTGGAGCTCAGCAGGATTCTAAGAGATAGAACAGAAGTGAGCAAGGTCCCTTGAGGACCCCTGACCAGGCTCATTTCTAGTGCATTCTAGGTTAAAGCAATTTACAAGGCCAACTCACCGGCATTCAGGGGTTGGGGAAATAGATTGTGCCAGTGGATGGAAGAAGTTGCCAAGTCACATTACACACATCCGTACTCTGCGTGGATGCCATTTTGCAAAAAGTCTATAATACAAAGTCTTACACCGTCCACATAATATGGGAGTAATCAATAGAGTCTCTCTTTGTGGGAATCAGAAATATATATCACTTGTCTTAACGTTTACTAATCTAATCTATTTTACTGGTAAAATATTATTCAATTTAAAAATAGTTAATACACTCTAGATCTAGGTTTTTATTGCTAACAGGTTCTATTTACTGGCAACAAAGCATTTACTGTGTGCCAGGCAGTGTCCCCAATGCAGTGTCTAGCCTATCATAAGAAGAGGTGGTTGTTAGGAGTGTGGAGTCTGGAACCTGACTTGGCTTGAATTCTGCTTTTATTACTTGTTAGCTATGTCACCTTGGCAAACCAATTAGTCTTACTGCACTGCAGTTTCCTGTGTATGAGATGAGTGAAATACATCTAAATCGTAAGGTTAACAAAAGGATTCAGTCTGTTTTCAGTGATGGTAACTGTACCCAGTGCCTGATGAGAGCTTTGTAAGAGCTGGCTCTTGTCACGGTCATGGGCATCATCCCCCATAGTAAACTTGTGACGGTCAATTTTATGAGACATGATTAATACAAACCCTATAGGTAGGTTCTGTTATTTTCTCCATTTTACAGATAGGAACATTGAAGTTTAGGGAGCTTGACTAAAGTCACAGAGGCAAGATGTGGCAGGACCCTTACTCAAGGCCCACAGTCTGGGCTTTTCACGCTCCAGAGCACAACACTGCCACACTGTAACAGTAGCTTCCAGAGTAGTTGTCTGCAGGCCCAGCATTGATGTGTTTTGTTCTTTGTCCCCCCACTGTCAGCATTTCAGAGAAGGTTGCTTTTCCCTGCCAATTGCTTTTCAGTTGAGCAGAAAAAGGCAGCTGCACTGTAGTTGAAGGAACTTCCGCATATACTCAACTAAACAAGGCAGGAGGAGAAGGGAGCTGGTGTCTACTGAGCATCTTTCCCACACCAGGTGCAGAGATACACACTTGGCAACATCTCATTTCGTCTTCACAGATACCCCATTAGGTATGGATTGTCCTCATTCTACACATGAGGAAACCAGGGCTGAACTTGCCTCAGGTACAAAGGATGAGTCTGAGGCCAAAGCTTTGGCCACTATGCTGGACTGCTAAATTCAATGTACAGAAAGCCTATTGTGAATATTTTATAAAGAGACTGTGTAGTAATTGTTACCTGATTTGCTTGTTTTAGAAAGGCAGAGGCTCTGACCTTGTGGTTTCACTCTGATAAGTTATTCTGTTCTCTTCCCTTCCAGAGGAGATCTGTACCCTAGTTATCGCTGAGACTTTCCCTGAAGATGCAGGGATCTTTACATGCTCAGCAAGAAATGACTACGGATCAGTAACCAGCACTGCCCAGCTGGTTGTCACCTCAGGTATGTGAGGAGTATAAAAGTGGACTGGGTTCTGTTTCCTAGCACTTAGTGTATGGTTCACCCCTGCACAAAGAACTGCCTCACAGGAGACCTCAGCCTTTAGGAATGCTTGCTGCCCCTCCAGGAGTTATCCTAACAACCAGTGTCTCATCATGAAACAAAGGCTTTGGGGGAGGGGGAGTGGAAGTGGAAATGAAAAACAGAAAGATAATGACAGTGTAGCAACAGAACACACATGGGTCTATTTTCTAAGGCATGTGACTTGGTCTTGGAAACAATGGATCTGGTTTCCTAACATCCTCATGCTAACCCAGAGTCATGCTGCCAGCAGAAAGCCACCTATGCACCAGAGGTGCGGTCGCTATTTGCAGCAATGCCAGCTGAAGAGCTGGGACTTGTCCAAGCAAGTCCTTGTTTAAGCCACAGTGGAAACTTCTGAAAAAGTAATACAAGATAACCCTACTGGAACTTGGAGAAGCCGTAAAAACCTTAGAAATCAAATTTCATTGAAAATGGGATACGAAAAACTAAAGCAGTATAAGCCAGTGTATTACACTCTTAAAGCCAATATTCAGAACTATTTGGATTTTTTTTTAAAGATTTATTCATTTACTTGAGAGAGAGAGAGAGCATGAGTGTGTGGGTGGGGGGACAAAGAGAGAGACTCTCAAGCAGACTCTCCACTGAGCAGGGAGCCTGATTTTGAGACGCCCGAGATCATGACCTGAGCTGAAATCAAGAGTCAGATGCTTTACTGACTGAGCCATCCAGGCCCCCCTAGATTTTTTTTTTTTAATTTGGAAATGTTCCACTAGCAAGGGCCACCTGAAGCAGCTTTTTCCTTTATTTTCTTATAACTTTAGTTGACTGTTTTCTGCTATGACTAATTAGCTTTACTTGCGCTTACTTTTTATTGACCCATCACTGTTATTTACTTGACAGTAGTTTTTAAAATAGTGCTTGGACCAAGCTTGGCACCTAGTACATACAGTGGGGAAATCAGGACATGGGCCGCAGCTGCATGAGACAGTCTTGGGGAGAACAGCCCAACTGCACTGTGGTTTCTGGGAGAGTGAGAAGTTGGTGCTAGGTGGCAGCAGAGGCACAAACAAGACTGGCTTAAGGACACTGGAATGGAAATTGTACATGCTTCTTCATCTTAATTAAGAAAAGAAAGGTAAAGTTCACTGGATTGGTGCTGGAACTGATATGAAGCAGACGCTCTGGGGCCATGACTAGAGCTTCAGGGCGGGGAGGAGCCCAGTGTTCGACTCACAGGTGGCTTGAGACTGTCCCATCAACGTGGCCAAGATTGGCATGCGGTGTTTCCCATTTTCATCTGAGGTCCCTCTGCTGTAGGCCCAACATGATCAACAAGTATTTTTTGAGCCTTAAGTTGACCTCAGTAAGCATTTTTGAGTACATTCCAGGAGCTCTGCTGGGTTCTGGGCAAGGTGAGGAGTCCAAGGACGACATGATCTTATCTCAGGGTGCCTTCAGTTTGTTGAGAGTTAACAAGTCAGTTTCTTTTGTACTGAATTACAGCTCTGACAGTTAGTTATCTGAAGTGGAAAAACATTATATATGAGATCGTAAGACATTTTACTTAAATTCAGAATTCTACTTTCCTTAAATAGAATAGAATTGCCTACCACATAAAGCCTGTGTCCTTTGAGCTAATGTCAGTGAGGCACAGGTAGGAAGTTCGTTCAGATCCATGGACTGCAGTGTGAGCAAACAAAGCATTATTAGTTGATATTATTTGTGTTGTCATGGTTTTTTTTTGCTTTTGTTTTTGTTTTTTTACCAACTTCTGTGTTTAGATCTTATTTGAAATTTGTTAATGAATTGGTAGCTGGTCTCCCTGCTTATGGGCCCAATCAGGAAAT
Organism: Ailurus styani; assembly: GCA_002007465.1. Classification (NCBI taxonomy): domain Eukaryota; kingdom Metazoa; phylum Chordata; class Mammalia; order Carnivora; family Ailuridae; genus Ailurus; species Ailurus styani. Next base: position 1,124,101 of record LNAC01000457.1, on the reverse strand, counting down.
GAAACAGGTAGCAGTCCCTGAAAACCAGTTTGGGAGAACCAGACCCTCCAGCTGGCTTTGCTTGTGCATCACACGAGAGAGCAAAGGAGCTCCCTTTCTTTAACGACTTAAACTGTGTTTAATGAGAAGAGGGCACAAAGGATTCTCAGGTAGTCTCTGAAACATGAGAATAACAGTTGAATTATAACATCTTATTATTTTTTCCTCCCCCCCTCCTTCCCTAGCCAACACTGAAAACTGTAACTATGACTCAGTGGGAGAATCCAACAATGATCACTTCCAACACTTTCCACCTCCCCCTCCAATCCTGGAGATGAGTTCCTTTGAGTTGACTTCAAAGAAGCCGTCTGAGATCCAGCAGGTGAGCAGTCCTGAGTTAGGACTCAACATGGCAGCCCTTCCGATGCAGCTCAATTCTGCGGAGCGGGAAGCAAACGGAGTCCATCCCAGCCATGGACTAAACGGACTGATTAACGGCAAAGCTAATAAGTCTCTTCCAACACCAGCCGTCCTACCTTCACCTACTAAGGAGCCACCACCTCTGCTTGCCAAACCAAAACTGTGAGTACTTCTGCATGGCTTTATAATACTTTCCATACCCCTGCTAAACTGCCTTTGCGGCCACGGAGAACCTGGCCTCAGCTATATGGTAAGTTTCTTTTTCCACGGGCAAGTCCTCCCCGGCTGATGTGACCTTGCCAACAAGGGGGCAGGGGTTCCCTTCAAAAATATAAAAGACGCCTGAAAATAAAGAAAGTAAGTGAGAAGCTTGGTTAAATCTACCCTTTGCTCAAAGCTCTAACTGGTTTCAGCTGTAAAAATATCTGCTCGTGGCATGGCCTTCCAATGTATAGCAAGGATGTAGCCACTCCCCAGAGGTGATGGGAAAGGAGACTTACTTTGAGCTCACTCCTAAAAACATTTCCAAATGTTTTAAATATAAGAATCAGGAAGGGAATCTGATAGAGAGAATCCTGGGAAGACTGAAAGGCTGAGGATGGAAAATGAGGGTGCAGAACCCGAGGAGGGGAGTGAAACCAGAGATAACCGGGCTCCTCAGGAGGAAGAATGCCCCTCATCACACAGCCTCCTTGGCTTTGGAATTCCATAGAACTGCTTATTTCCATGAATACCACCTTCGTATTTGATATCCATTATTTTCTTAGGATGATAACCCTTACCTGAGCTGTTTCCGTTGGCACCGCACAGCGGAGAGTTGTTATAGATGGAGCCGTTACAGTGTCAGAGAGCGGCAGAAATCAATTAACTCGATAGGTTCTATCATAGCATAACAGACCTTGAATTACTGCCCTGATAGAGGTCGGTGGAGATGTAAAGAGAGTCCATAAAATGTATACATACTCTATGGGGTCACATTTCCACGAGCATGAATTTGCCAGGATCTAGGAGTTATTGTTTCCCTAGGACTGAACAGCCTACTCTTATCTCTCTCTCATCAGCTCGTTTGTTAGAAATGTTAAAATGTAGAAGATATTTTCCAATTAGAATATCTTACATTTGTACATCACTTTGTTTACTAAGTGGTCTCAGGAGCCTTGTTAGACTAATCAAATAAATCAGCCGCACGAATGTCTTCAGTTAGTGAATGGGCAGACAGTTTGAGAAGAATAAACTTTTGGACAATCTTGTGCTGCAGTTTAAAATCTATCTATTACAACCCTGCACTTAATTTTGCATTCCAGCCAAGCTCGGTTTTCAGGCAGCGGGGCTCCTGGGTGTATATACAGTGGTGTGAAAGAGACCAGGTGAGCACTGAACACTGAGATATGGAGCAAGTAAAATGAGCCAAGAAGTGGCAGCCTTACAAGGCAATTAAACCATGGTAGCTCCAACCCATAAAATTAATTACCACTGCTGACTCCTTTTAGCTTTGTATTTTGCATATGTATTTGCAGTGCTTTTAATGAAAGAGGGGACCTGCTCTCCTGGGGAAGACTTTTAATGAGGAGGACTTGACTGTGCTCTTGATTAAATGAAGTGTATCTACCATAATGGCTGTCATAAATTGGATATAAATCACAGGAGACCAAACATGAGGAGCTGTGAACAGGCATTTACGGCCCTTCTTATCTCGGGACTTTCAGCAGCTGGTCAACTCATGGCTGTGCTTTACAGAGATGCTAGTGTGTGTGATGAGGGCGGGACGTGTCTGCAAAAGAGAACAATTTCGTGTTTGATGAGGAGTAGCCTAGGGGTGTCTGGGTGGCTCAGTGGGTTGAGCTTCTGACTGTTGATTTCAGTTCGGGTCATGATCTCAGGGTTGTGAGATCAAGACTCACCTCGGGTCTCGCTCAGCAGGAGTCTGCTTTAGATTTTCTCTCTCCTCTCTTTGCTTCTCCCCCAACTTATGCTCCCACACCCGCGCTCTCATCTTTAAAAAAAAAAAAAGTAACTTAAGTACAAGTTTAAAGAGTGACACCATGATTTGCTTATTAGTCAGATTTTCAATACAACATAAGGTAGAGGAAAAATGGACTTTAGTGTTTAATATCCATATAAAGGGGTTACTCCCTGCTTCACAAGAAAATTTAGGGAAAGGAGGATCACCTAATTGCAAAACCTGGTAGCTTAGAAATAACTTTACTTGTACCGCTGTTTTACCACTGTTTTTTTTTTTTCCACAGTCTTTATGTGCTTAAATATATCCTTAGATCATCACTTAATTTTTTTTCATATTCTATTATTACCTGCCATTTACTAGGTAGAAAATAAAATATGTGATGACATTTTCAAAATACATATTTTAAAGTTTTCTTATGAGGTATAATACTTTTTTGGATTTGTTTTAATTGCAAAGTAAATGCATATTTGAATGAGAAGTGCCAATTCAAACAAAACGGAAGTAATTAAAGAAAAAGTGAACTACTATTTGCTTTTCTTCTTCCATCCTGCTTTTTTGAAGTTACCAGTGATACTGGTTAGTCTGATTTTCCACTCCTTTACTCTGTTCTCATGGTCTTTTCTGAAGAGGTTTCTTGTTGTTTTAAAAGTGGTATCCATTGGTAGAGGAGTGCTCTATTATTCCGTGGAATGACACCTGCAATGATTCAGGATGGCCTTGAAGTTACTGACAAGGACCACAGGTAACTGCCGAGTACAATTCTTATACGTGTCTGTCTCTTTTCAAATGTTTGGGAGAAAATGAAATTTTGCCTCTTATTGTTGGCAGTGTAAAAATGTGTATTGTTCTAATCTTTCTCCGCTAGGCTGTGATTTTATGCCCTTTCATGAAAGGAGAGTCTTATATTTGGGGAATCTACAGTGTTTCATTCTTCCGAATCATTTGTAATCAAACAAATAGGAAACAATTAGCAGGGGGCAAATCGTAGGAATTAAAACATTCACACTTGGAATAAATTAACCCAAAAGTCATGTTTACTTGTCAGATTCCTGAGAAAAGATCATTTTCAAAAAGAAAATCTCTTTGCATTTTTTTCTTTCAATAGTTCCAATACCGATCATGAGAAGGAAAAAAAAAAAATCAAAGACCTAAGTGGGAAGATAGAAATGTCATGAATTCTTTTCTTTAGCAAAGTCCAGCCTGATCCCTTCTAACCCAACTGAAGTCCTCACCAGTAGCTTTGCAGACCCTCCCAGACCTTCAACTGAGTCTGCCCTACCTGCCTGAGGGCGAGTTTCCTGGCCTAGTGTCCTGTCAGCATCTACTTCAGTTTCTGCATCCCTTAGTGTCTTTGTCTCAAATACTGTTCCGCAAGTATAACACGATTCAATATAGGCTGTTCAGTAAGTGCCAGATGCTAGGCACCCTGGATTTGTGGCATAACTTTACCACTTGCTGTGGGGGCCGAAGTGTACTTAGAACACGACACAGGAAGAAAAATTCATAAGTGAGAGTTACTTATGTGGCTTAGTGTCTGATACACAAAATCTTCTAGCACAGTGTGAAGAAAAGAACCAACATGGTGCTAAAGTCATATTTCTTATCAGAGAAAAAGATAAAGGAATAAATATAAACCGAACTTATGAACTATTTGTTACATTATTTTCCTTGTTTGGAGTGCACCAGATAAGTCTGTTGCCTCCCACTCTCTGCAAATTATGTCTGAAGATTCAAAATAAACATAGGGCTCAGTTTGTTGGTAGAGAACAAAATCCCTGCTTCTCCTTATTCCTGTCAAAACACAGTCCTTCAAAGGCACGGGATATGCACGGGATCCCCGGGAATACACCCTGGAGGGAAACTTGGGAATGCCAAATTTAGTAGGTGATTTGCAAAGCAGATAGGAAAGCATGGTCATGTTTTTCCACTGAGCTCACCTTCTGAATTAGACCAGACAATATCTAAATAACATGCTGTTTTCAGATCTCATTTACTTCTTTGTTTTTAATATTCTTCCTGTCTTGTGGGAGGGAGGTAGAATATAAACCTGTGGAAGTAGCAGAATGAGAAGTCCAAAGGGAGATTTCTGAAGGGTGAATCAACAGGCAAGTCCTTGCACCCAGGAACAGGACAAGTCAGCAGATAAGATGAAGCAAGTTTGCCCCCCTAGTGCCACTAATACACACCTTAGCCTGAAAGTCTGTGCCCTTTGACTGGAAGAACAATAATCAAATGTTTTCAGAATTTTTAACACACTTAATCAATAGCTAAGCTAGATAGGGGTTTAACTCTCTTTGCTCCTATTCTTACTGCTCTCTCTTCCCTTGGCCTCTAAAGAGAAAACAGCATCATCATTTCCTATCTGAGAAGAGTAAAAAGATTTTGGGCTGAATCGGGTTTTTTGAAATAGTGGCATTTCACTACCTATGTTTCTTCTGTCTTTGTCCTTTCTCTCAGTCCCACCCTTAGATACCTACTTGCGCCTACAGTTCTTGTCTCAAGAGAGTGGGGCATGTCCTATAAACTCCTTCATTCTAAGGTCCTGGGGATTTTGTGTGTCCTGGCAGTGCAGTTGTGGACTGACAAAGCGAAGCCACATCTTCATAATAATAAGCGATGATAAACAGTGTGTGCAATCAGAGACCCATCCTTTCAGTGCATATGTGGGAATGTGGATAGTGTGTTAGAGAGATTGAAGAGGAGGAAATAGCAGCCTGTACTTATCAGTGATTGAACTGTGTCCAGCTTCCTATATTTGGAAGTTCCTTAAGGTTTCCTCCACACTTCAAGCACAAGTTGTTCCCTTGCCTGGAATGTTCTACTCCCCAGAATGTTCTGCTACTAATAGCTGGCTCCTTCTTGCTTTCGACTCCCAGCTTCACGTTACCACCTCTCCTGACCATCCAGCCTAAAACTAATTCTCCAGCTAGTCAACCCAGCTATTCTCCAATAAATCCTTCTCTTTAAAGACCGCATAACATGGAACTCTTTCTGATAGCTTCCTATTGACACCTTGTTAGTGTGTGCCCTGCTTTTGCCCCACTATGATAATGCAAGCTTTTTGAAAGTAGGAACTTTAACCATTCATCACCAGGACCTAGGTCAGGGCTTGACATGCTCAAAAACATTTTTGAGTAAATGAAGCAAGAGCAGACCAACAAAAAAGAGCAGAGCCTCCCATGATTAGAGTAAGCCTGTTTCTTCTATTTAACTTCACACCTAGATGTGCTGTGAGACTTTTGTTTTCAAACCTTACCAGTTCCAGAGTTTTCCCACTTATTCATACTTTTCCAGCTGACCTCTTTCACCTTATGCACGGAATGATATGGAGAACTAAATGAGAATCCTCTGGAATAGAATGACATTGGAAGAGTTTGTCTAGCCAAGTTACTCAGTTTGGGGACCCATTCAATTCTTCCTCCTTTTCTCCTGTGTTCTCTTTCATTACCATCTTTTTTTTTTTTCATTAACATCTTTCTTGAGAACATCCTGGAGAAAGTAAGACATTTAGAAGGTCTAAGAGGACATTTTCCCTCTCTAGTACATACTTGCAGGGTCAGTTGGTCACAAAACAATGAAACTGCTAGTTCAAGGTGTATGTACTTGACATGTTAACACCCCCATCAGATGCCAGACTTTTGATGAAAGGCTGAGAGCTTCTGTGCTACTCCCTTCCTGTCCTGTTGATGTTGGACTGGTGCTCAAACTCCAGTGTGTGGCTTCATCAGTATAACTTAGAAGGTTGAACATTTTTCCATCCTTTAACTTCTAATTGGGATACAAGAACTCACTATATCACTGACATTAGAATATAAATGTTTCCTAGGTTCTAGTCTACACAAAGGCAAGGAGAATATAAACACAGTAAGCAACAAAGATCAAAGAGATGCAACCATCAAGCAATTGTGAAGAGGTCCTTAAATGTACATAAATGTATTTAAGAATCTAGCACTTTTCGTTCTCACTATGAATTGAGCATATGCAAAGTGTTGGATAATGCTGGGTGCTGAGGACACAAAGATGAGAAAGACAAAAGCATTGCCTTTGAATAATCTATAATTTAGTGATCTCGAAGATCATATTGGCAAGAACACAAATAGGATTTCTACACATCTTTTAACATTATGTAAATGTTTTAGACAAATGACTGATTCCTAAGTTAATTTCAGTGCAATGAAAATTTGATGCTTAGATGTTAAACCATTCTGCTTTTGATCCTGAAAACTTAATAGGCACCAACTTCCATTTCTGGTTAAATGGTTTTTGTTATCTACTAAGTCTAGTCAGTTAACAAAGCAGTTTAGTAATAGTGAAAGTGCAAACTATGGAACCAGCAGAACCTTCAAAATAATAGTAGGGCAAAAAAAAAATAGGGCAGAAAGTAGTGTTTTCAGTTTGTTATAAGATCACATGTGTGCGTGTGCATGTGTGTGCATGTGCCCACACACACACACATTCACCAGACACATTGGAGAATGGTGAATAAGGAATGTAGGCAAGATCATGACCCCAGTCCTATCACACCTTGCTATGAATTCAGATATGGTCTCTTCATAAATACAGTGTGATGATGACTTTGCATGAACAGTGTTGGTGTTGGATCACTTTAAAAACAACCCCTTCCTGAAATGGAAAATTCAATCAAGGAACTTCCTGAAGTATGAAACTTTTAACTAAGGAATAACATTTTGATGTATTCTTCCTTGTGATTTTTTTCATGTAAAAATTGGCTCAACACAGTGTCACATGCTTAGATATTAGAATAACAGTTCTTCGCCATGCTAGTGTTTTGGTGAATGTAATGTTTTAATTACATTTCCAAAAGGAGGTTGAGTCCTTGTTTTTATGGATAATAGTCTTATTTCGTATCTAAAGTATAGTTGGAAATACTTACAGATACCCTGTGTACATTCAAAGTGGTATTCAACCACCCATAAGAAATACTGTATGTACATTTCAAATATTAGAGCTTTCCAAGAAAGAGTGACACAAAAGTTCAATATTTCTTCAACATTTCCATCTCATCTTGCCTCAGTATGTATGATAGGTCCTTTAGTAATTACAAAGTAAGTTGAAAAGAGTCCCTGCTGGGTAGGGGCCTTTCTGAAGGGAGAGGGCTCAGTCAGACATCAGATGGAGCCACATATGAACAGTGTGGTCAGAGATGATGCCTTGGATCTCATGTCAAAATAACAATGTGGTGTTAAGTGCCCCCCAAACTAGAAATAGGTATATATGCAGCTTAATATTTTATGAAAAATATAATACTTAAACCAACTAAAATGTGTATTTTTATTAGAAGGAAATACATCAAAATAACGCCATTGGTTGTTTGGTGGAGTTTTTAGCAGAGAGAGAGAGCAAGAGTTAGGAAGGAGAGAGAGAAGTAGGCTCCCTGCTGAGCAGGGAGCGCAATGTGGTGCTCCATCCCAGGACTCTGGGTTCGTGACCTGAGCTGAAGGCACAGGCTTAACCGACTGAGCACCCAGGTGTCCCAGATGCTCCAGCTTTTCAACAATAAATTTTATTACATTTATAATTACATAGTATTCTTTTGAAGGAAATAAGCACTTCCAATTCTGTCTCCTCCATCCTTACTCTGCATTTAATCTCAGCTCATTCTCCTCTTCATCATTGATGCTCCCTGCTCAGTAAGAATAACCAAGCTCAGTTTTGAGCACAGTTGGAAGCAGAATGTTCTGCCACTGAATGCTCTCACCTTCCCTCTTGGAGCTCCCCTCTTCTAGAAGCCAATGACTTTAGGATTCCATCTTGGTTTCTAGAACCCACCTTAGGAAGCCCTCCCCATAAAATGTCCTAAACTCCAAAATGACTTTGCTTTTCTATGAACACCTTCTCTAACACCCCCACACCAACCAAAACTCCTGTTCTTTTAGTTGCACATCTCAAAAGTGACAGGAATAATTTTCCACCTTAAAGCCAAAAATAAGCTGACTGTTTTGAAGACCAACATTTAACCTATAGTCCATACAAGGCCTTCCACAGAAAGGAGGATGAAAACTTTTCCCTCAGAAGCAGGGGTGAAGGGGAAAAGATTTGGGAATGGAAAACTGAGGTTCCAAGTCAAATAACACTATTGCCAGTGAAATAGATGATGAAGGCATCTGGTGAAATAGGAAGGATCATTGTGGTGAGTGTGACATTAAGAACAGTGAAAAAAACTGAAGACAACTCTGAGAAGTGACCAGGAGCACCAAGAAAGGAATCACACATTTCCCAGCAAGAGTGAGAAACCTATATTAGACTCAATGAGCATGTTTTGTGACTTTCAATCATAATCTGTACTCTGAAGGGAGGAACTGGCAAGAAGGGGATACTATAAAGTGATGATCCTTGAGCAGTGTCATTGAAATCCTCATTCAAGAAGTATGTGACATCCGAAAGGAAACGGTAAGCCAGATTAGGACTTAAGGGGGAAAGAGATACAACTCAAGAAAATAGAAGTAACGGCAAGAGGGAAAATGACTCAAAGGGAGGGTGAGATGGAAAGACAGTTGTGATCAGGGGAGTCTGAAAGTTCAAAATCTTAAAGAATAAACCTCCAAGTGATGAAGGGGTTTCAGAGATTATCTGTGTGAGTGGCTACTTGAGGCGGAAGTTAAGGTCACAGCGGTAAAGGAAGTGGTCGAGGAACCATGAAGTCAAGATGTTAGAAGGAATTGAACATTGGATGATGGCCAAATGAAAGGCTAAACAGTAAAGTCATTGCAAAAAGTGAGGAAATGTCTGAGGTTGTTGGTGACAAGGAAGAGAGTGATTATAGGTGGAGCATAGACTTCAAAAGACAAGCAGATGTTGGGCGATGATGACAAAACTGTTGTAAGAATAGCACTGGGGGGGAGGGGCTGGGTGGCTCAGTTGGTTAAGTGTCTGCCTTTGGCTCAGGTCATGATCTCAGGATTCTGGGATCGAGCCCCATGCCGGGCTCCCTGCTCAAAAGAGAGTCTGCTTCTCTCTCTACCTGCTGCAGCCCCCTGCCTGTGTGTGCTTTCTCTCTGTGTCAAATAAATAAATATAAATCCTTAATAATAATAAAAAAAAAGAATAGCGTTGGGAAAGAGGGAGCATACAGGGCCCTCCATGCTTAAAGAAGATCATGATGAAGCTAGTAACATCATCAAGGAAAGAGATTTCAGTTAAGACAAAAGCATTTCTGATGAGAATGGAAAGTAGGGATGTTGATTAGAAACAGTCAAAGAATCTCGTAGACAATAGAAGGAATCTGGAGAAGGATCTATGGAATAACCAGAGAAAGAAGAACAGGGAGACAGCTGTAGGGAAGAGGTTTACATCCGAGGAGGTGAGTTTGAGAGAATAAGAGAGTAGGAATATTCAGGAAGGGGGATCACTTGCTGTTATTCCATGAAGATTATTTGTAGGTGGAAGTTGATAGAGCCATTTCCAGTATAATTCATACTTCTTTTTAATGTCCTGTGTCAGTTACATTTCAGCACCATGATCTGTTTTATGGTCGCTAACCTTTTCTATCCAAGGCAGACCTTGAGTTGGGTTTTTATTGAACAAGCCTATTTCCTGTATTTGGATATTTTGAAACAATTGTTCTCAATTAACGAGTCTCCCATCCATATATATTGAATTTCACTTTGTGTCTTCAACTTTTACTCCTGGAGAATTTATTTCTGTATATTTCGGGCCAAAATACATTAGGTTGCCAATTTTTTACCATTAATTTATTTTTTCTGCGAATGTGTAAGATTTTCATTCAAACTAATACATCACCTAATGGTGAGAACATCAGTAATAGGGAGGTTTATTTTACTTGGTTTCTATTACATGTGTAAAAGCAGACGGTTCATTTTCTCAACAGACCTAAGAATGACTGCTTCCTTACTTGACTAAAGTTATGATTATACAGACCTTGTGGATAACACTGGAATCAATGTAGATTTTGGAAAACCTTTTCCATATGTGGCAAGAAATTAGATATTCTTTCATTTGGTTTTAAAAATAATTCATATATTAAGCTAATTTGATAAACTATGCAGATTTTCGTGAAACAAGTTGGCTGGATAAATCACGTATAAGTTGAGCACAAAAATTTGCTTCATTATTCAAAAGGGAACTATAAATTAATTTCAGAGTCTCAAACTTTGCTATACTAGGTTTATGTCTTCTGTCCTCGGGATGTGAAGGTTCCCACTGGTATAATACTGTCTGCTCTGTTTCTGAAGGCTTCTGTTAGTATGCACATTGATTGTAAAGATTTTTAATGCTGCTCGGAGGAAAAGTGCCAATAAATCTGTCCATCAACTACTTAATTTCTACGTCCACATTCCCACTGTGTTTGCTCGACCCCACTCAAGTTAGAAACCTTGAAAATGTATTTGCTCTTTGCCCTGCTCCATTTCACAGTGTCCTTTAGGTCTGTTTTTTTACTGAAGTGGAATGACAGAGGTATCTACAGTAGGTAGCATTCAAGGGACTCCGGCTGTGAGCCTCCTGATATGAAGCTAGTAAAACCATAGAATCACTAACATACTATCCAAATATTTTTACTTTACTATGTATGTGAGGAACCAAAAAGAGTTTGGTGCAGCTATCTGCTCTTCTTTTTCCTCAGAAGAGCTTATAAATAGGTCAAATATGGGTAATTACATGCCTCAGCTATAATTTTAAACTTGCTGCTCTCCTAGTAATTGGCATTAAATGTGAAGGTTGTGAAAGATTTCTGGAAAGACCACAAAATATTTTCTTGTCCTCATTTCTTTCTTTGTTGAAATAGTTCCTATGCCATCTGGTTTCAGGAATGTATCATTATATGCAATGTTTGTAGCAAAAAAAAAAAAAACGTAAAATATGGCCTGTGTACAATGCTGTGCGAGGTGAAGATGTCTTTTGTCCTTTGTACTTTCTAAAATCAAGTTTATAGTTTGGACTTCCAAATAGTTCTAGCCACAGGGTAAATCCTCGCTCTGGGTGATTGTGTTTTCATGACTCATGCCCTCCCCTCCTTCGTAGCTCTTGCTTTCTTCAAAGAGCATCCTTTAAAACAAATGTGAAATGTTCACATTTATTTGTATTCTATCACAAAGCAATTTTACCCAGAGAGGAGAGGATTTTTCATGATGAAGCACTCTAGAAAAACATCAAGAGTTCCACTGCATGTTTTTGTTCTAATTACTCTACTATTAAAGAGCAGGATTATATTTGGTTGTGTCATTATTAAAACTATTTGATACTAAACAGCTGCCTTACTAGAGAGAAGTATAATAAAGAATTTTTTATTTTTACCAAAAATTGGCAGAGGGAGGTTTCTAAAAGCAACTGCATGGCTCCAGAGCACCCTTTTGCTTGAAAAGTTGATTTACACTGAAGACCCTTGTCCCCATTTCACCACGATAGCAGCTAGAGAGAAATTTGCATTTTGTTATTTTGCATTATAACCAATGGACAAAAGCTGCTTTTGTAGACTTGGAAGTTCTGCCTGGTGCTCTACCAAGAGCAACAGCTCTGCTTTTGCTTTGTCATCTGGTGCTGCATATAATCTGCTGTCTTCTCAGATTGGAAGGTCTTGGGGTAGATAAAATGCCAGCAGGCAAATTTGCAGCTTGAGCCTGGGTCCAGCTCAGGCTCCAGACCTGGAAATCTGGATTTGGGCAGAAGGAGGAGAATGCGAAGGGTCCATGCTAGCAGGAGGCATCTAACACATCCGCTAGTTTGGAGCGTTTTACGGAGCCCATCCTGTGACTCTACATTGGTGTCATGGGGCTGAGTGAGAGGTTGGTTTGAGTTAAGTTGATGTTTTTTAAGAGTGGAACCTCTGAAATGTGACCAGAAGTTACCCCAGCTTTGTTGATGTTTGTAGATGTATAAATGAAAGCTTTGAATTGATGTCCTTCTCCCAGATCCGTATCGGTCAGAGTTGTACAGTCTGAGTAGGACTAGAATAAATTAGTTTTAGATGATATGAGAAAATAACATGCTCCTCTTGCTAACTGCATTCCACTTGGTTATGAGTAAATCTGTCAGATAAATCCCAGATCCGATAGGTCTTTTTCCTCCTTGTTCAACTTTCTTTTATGATCTAGTTTCATATGAAATTTATAAACATCAACATTTCTTATTCAAGAAAACTATTCATTTCTGGGTTCATGGTGAATTTAGCATGTACTGCACTTTACTGTTTAAAGGTAAAACAGTATTATCATGAAATTCATAAAATTAAAAACCACTCATAAGCCAAGAGCCTTCCATCTTGATGGCATCAGACACTCTACCCCTAATAAAGGCAAGTAATAGTTTGGATATTTGTTCTGACAGAAGCCTTGTTGTTATCATCCTGTACTTAGAACAAGTAGACATTTTTGACATTTTTTCCTCCAGAAACTCTTCTTGCTACTAGTTATGTAACCTGAACATGTTTCATATTGATAGGACATTTCAAAACAAAGAGTTATTCCACCACAAAAAAATTAAAAAAGGTTAGAGACTTTGTAGACATATGAGCAATCAGTATTATTGAAATATTTGGAAAATGATGCTATGGCACATTTGCACTTTATTTTTTCAGTCTTGGTCATGGATTTTTTTTTTTTTTACACTGAACTATTTTTTTGGTCAGGTCTCATTGGGACCATCAGTGCAACTAGTCAGCATCTTCTTTGTATTTTTCTCATGACATCTTTCTCCTGCAAAACTAGTGTCTCTGAAATGCAGAAGACCTCCCTCCTGGAATTCCCCACCCTCTGCTCCATTGTTGACTAGCTCTCATGGCCTAACATGCAGCTGTTCCCCTAAAACTCCCTTCAACATCATCCTGGAAATGCTTTTCACCTTTTTCCTACACTGGCTCCCTCGATTCCTAAATTCTCTCTGTTTCAGTTTCTTTGTTTTATTCTCTTATTTACCAGAAGCACACCCTCTAGCAGCTTTCAAAGAAAGAGTGTAGGACAAATTGTTTCTAGACTCTACTTCTCTGATATCCTCATACCGAATCAATAGTTTGGCCAGGTTTAGGATTGTAGACTTTGCCCAAGATTTTTGAAGGAATTGCTTCAGATCCTTTTGGTTTCTTGTGTTAGTGTAGAGGAATCCAGTGAGACTCCACCTTCTGGTCCTTTGTGTTCGACTTTTTTTTTTCATTCTAGAATACATAGGATCTTCTCTTTATCCCTAGTACTCTGAAACTTCTTTAATGATATAAACAGTATTTTCCAGACACTATAGAGGATATTTAGTGGCCTTTTCAATCTTAAAACTCATGGGTATACATTTGGGAAAATTTTCCTGTATTATTTTTATGTCCCTTTCACTTGCTCTGTTCTCTTTCTGAAACTTGTATTATCATGATGTTAGAACTAAACTGATGTTCTAATTTTCTTGCCAATTTCACTGAACTTTCTGTAGATCTCTTTACCTTTGTCTTCCAAATGTTCTGCTGAACTTATTTCTGTCATATTTTTATTTCCCAAGACTTTTTTTTTTTTTGCTCTCTAGTTTTTTTATGGCATACAATTCTGTTTCATGGATACCATGATGTCCTTTATCTCCTTACAGACATGAATCATTGGAGTTTCCATTTTGGGAGGTAGGGTGACTGTTGTTATAATTTAGCTTCCCTGCATTTTCTCTATTCCTTCAAGTTCCTTTTCTTCTCTGTGTTTATTTGGATGAATTTCATGTTTGAGGGTTTTGTTAAATGTCTCTTTGGCACCAACAAGTTGACTGGGAACTGTGACTGGTTGGGATTTGTCAGCTGGTCAGCATTATGCTAGGATTGAGCAAGGACCCAGATGCCAGTATCTATAAGTCTTTTCTTATAGGTTAATCAGTTTCTCCAGAAAGAAAGGCACTCAGTTCCTTCCTGGGGCAAAGGTAGACAGAGCTGGTATTTGCTTGGTAGACAGCATTTGGGAGCTGAACAGGAGAAAGGGGCATCTTTCGTCATTTAGTAGATACATTCATTTAATTCCATATCCCCATCTTCATCCTCTTGTCTTGCACTTCTGCTGTTCCAGGTGTTTCTGAATCTTCTGTTTCATACTGACTCTGTGTCTCAATAATGGAAGCCTCTTGTCTCCTGACATGATGGAGGAGGAATGGTTGACTAGCTACAAGAGCAGCAGAGTGGAGACAGCTGGTCTCCTACAGTCTTTCAACTGATCCTCTTATAGCCCCATCCCTCTCTCCTACCTTCTGAGGACTCTAGTGGTCAAGTTTTCTGTTGCTCAAATTAGCTTCCTTCTTGTTTGCTTCACTTTCTGTCGCACTTAGATTTCCACTTTCCTGTCCTGCTAACTTGGTGACAACTCATCCATTCACTTTTTATTCCAACGAACTTAAATTTTTTTTTACTTTTCTCTCTCTCTTCGCCTCCCTGCCCCTCTCCCTGACCTCTTCCCTTTTTTCGGGATATAAGGGAAGGAGCAAAAATAAATATATCCATTCATTCCACTCTGTTTAAGTAAATTCCAATTTATGGCTTTGGACCTTCTTTTTTTTATTATTTTCATTCTAGTATAGTTAACACACAGTGTTATTAGTAGGTCCAGGTGTATAATACAGTGATTCAACAATTCCGTGTATCAGCCAATGCTCATCATAACAAGTGCACACTCCTTAATCCCCATCACCTATCTCACCCATTCCTCTTCCCCTATGGTAAGCATCAGTTTGTTCTCTCTAGTCAAGACTGTGTTCCTTGGTTTATCTCTATCTCTCCCTTTCTCTTTTCCCTTGCTCATTTGTTTCTTAAATTCCATATATGAGTGAAATCATACGGTATTTGTCTTTCTGTGACTTATTTTGCTTAGCATTATACTCTCTAACCTCATCCACGTCATTGCAAATGGCAAGATTTCATTCTTTTTTTATGGCTGAATAATGCTGCTATAAACATAGGGGTGCATGTATCCTTTTGAATTTGTGTTTTTACAGTCTTTGGGTAAATACCCAGTAGTGTGATTGCCAGATCATAAGGATGTTTTATTTTTAACTTTTTTTTTTTTAAGAGAGAGAGTGAAAGCGTGGGGGTGGGCAGAGGGAGAGAGAAACTTTAGCAGACTCCTTGCTGAGCGCAGAGCCCAATGCAGGGCTTGATCTCACGACCCTGAGATCATGATCTGAGCCAAAATCAAAACTTGGGCATTTAACTAACCAAGCCATCCAGGTGCCGCTAATTTTTTTTTAACTTTTTGAAGAACCTCCATACTATTTTCCAGAACAACTGCACCGATTTGCATTCCCACTAATAGTGCAAGAGGGTTCCCCTTTCTCTTCATCTTTGACAACACCTATTGTTTCTATGCTGTTAATTTTAGCCATTCTGACAGGTGTGGGGTGTTTTCTCTTTGTACTTTTGATTTGCATTTCCCTGATGTTAAGTGATGTTAAGGATCTTTTCATGTGTCTGTTAGTCATCCATATATCTTCTTTGGAGAAAAGTCTGTTCATGTCTCCTGCTCATTTTTAAATTGGATTATTTGATTTCTGGGTGTTGAGTTCTATAAGTTCTTTATATATTTTGGATAATAACCCTTTATGGGATATGTTATTTGCAAATATCTTCACCCATTCCATAGGTTACCCTTTAGTTTTGTTGATTGTTTCCTTTGCTGTGCAGAATGGACCCTCTTTTTAAAGGAAGATTTTTTTTTTTCTAGCCGAAGAAGGCAGTACAGGACAGAGACGGAATTTCCACCACTGACAAACTAGGTCACCTTAGATAAGCATCCCACTGCCCCTAAGTCTTAGTTTCTTTTTCAGTAAAAGGGAATTCTGATATTACCTAACCAGTACCACAGGATTGTGTCACATGAAATAATATGTTGTCACAGAACATGCCACAGGACAAGTACTCCGGTGAAATGGCCTGTCATTGTTTCATTATTATAAGAGAACATTAACAATGAGTCCTTTGTTACTTGACTATACAGACAGAAAGTTTCTGAAATAACTTACAAAACTTGTTAAAAAAAAAACTACAAGTGAATTCTTTATTATGTTCCTTTTTTCTTCCTCTACCTTGAAAAGGTGGTGAGGGGAAAAAAATATATTAATTGAAAAGTCACTGGCCAATTAGAAGTTTTTGTTTGCATTCAAATCACCCTAGGGTTCCTAGAAATTGCACATATTATATATGTATAGGTATACATGTATTTCACAGTGGGCTGAATATCAGAAGTTGGGGTAGTGATGATGGCAGGCTACAGATGTTGGGCTACAAAATGTTGATAGACACCTTGTTCTTGTGTAGAAGCTTAGATATATCATCATGCAGAAAACAAGTGTTGACAGAACATTTTGTGCGACGTGTTACACGCCCCTGGCTAAAGGCTGAAAATTCATACTCACCACACTTTCTGCTTTGACATGTTAGAGGCTTCAAAACATTGTATTTTAATAATCAACTGAGATGTCTTTAGGGAGTTGTTTCTAAATTTGCCAGGGCCTGGAGACATCTTCTCCTATGACAAAGAACTGTGCGAAATAAAATATACCTAGAACTTCCATCCAAGACTTTTGGCATCCAAGAAATCCCTGTTCAACAATATCATGTATACAAAATTTCCCAAGAACTTCTTTGTTTTTTTTTAAAGATTTTATTTATTTATTTGACACAGAGAGAGAAATTACAAGTAGGCAGAGAGGCAGGCAGAGAGACAGGGAGAGGAGGAAGCAGGCTCCCTGCTGAGCAGAGAGCCCGATGCGGGCCTCGATCCCAGGACGCTGAGATCATGACCTGAGCCGAAAGCAGAGGCTTTAACCCACTGAGCCACCCAGGCGCCCTTCCCAAGAACTTCTGACACTTTTCTTCCCCATTCTCTTAAAGTTCCCACTTGTCCTTTTCCCCTACTGTTTTCATGTAATTGACTGGCTTAGAGTCAGAGATAACTAATCAGTAACTTGACAATCAAATCTAGAGATGATTTAGAGAAGACTTGAATCATTATATGCAAAAAGAAAATGAATGTGTATTGTTTGAGATAAGCCCAGAACAACCTGAATTGACAACAAAGGAATCCAGTAGCCTTTTCTAGGAAAAAGGCCAAGCGCTCCTCCACTCTTCTCTGCTCCTAAGCCAAACAGCATTACTACAAGTTGAGAATCATGTAGGGTCTATCGGTTAGGTTACTTTTTTTAAAAAAAGATTTTATTTATTTATTTGACAGAAAGGGATCACAAGTAGGCAGAGAGGCAGGCAGAGAGAGAGGAGGAAGCAGGTTCTCTGCTCAGCAGAGAGCCCAATGTCGGGCTCCATCCCAGGACTCTGGGATCATGACCTGAGCTAAAAGCAGAGGCTTAACCCACTGAGCCACCCAGGCACCCCCAGATAGGTTACTTTTAAGGTCAGGGAACATGACCAGAAAATTTTAAAAATAGAGTGTTTAAGAATGGTTCTAAAAGTAAACATGAACACAAAGTGCAATTCTTCCTTTTCCTTAAATTTTTTTTAAAGATTTTATTTATTCATCTGACACAGAGAGAGAGATTACAAGTAGGCAGAGAGGCAGGCAGAGAGAGAGGAGAGAGGAGGAAGCAGGCTCCCTGCTGAGCAGAGAGCCTGATGTGGGCCTCGATTCCAGGACCCTGGGATCATGACCTGAGCCGAAGGCAGCGGCTTTAACCCACTGAGCCACCCAGGCACCCACCTTTTCCTTAATTTTAAATGAACTTAGTTCTTAAACAGAAACTATCTAAAGGCAGATCAAAGTGGTAGATGGATTTAGAATGTAATTCATCAGAACATTAAATGCATATTATATAGATTTGTTTATCCTAATCTGACTGTCCAGGCATACCCTGGAGATATTGTGGGTTCAGTTCCAGACCACTGCAATAAGGCAAATACCACAAGTAAAACAACTCAAATTAATTTTTTGGTTTCACAATGCATATAGAAGTTATGTTTACACTATAGTCTATTAAGAGTGATATAGCATTATGTCTAAAAAAAACAATGTATATACCTTAATTAAAAAATACCTTATTGCTAAAAAATAATGGGTATTAAGGAGGGCACATATTGCAATGAGCACTGGGTGTTATACGCAAACAATGAATCATGAAACACTGCATCAAAAACTAATGAGGTACAGTATAGTGACTAATATCACATAATAAAAAATTTAAAGAATTTAAAAAACATGCTAACCACCTTGTGAGCTTTCAGAGTCATAATCCTTTAGCTGGTGGAGGGTTTGGCCTTGATATTGATAACTACTGACTGATCACTGTGGCAGTCGTTGAGGTTTGGGGTGGCAGTGGCCATTTCTTCAGAAAAGATCATGAAGTTTGTGTCATGGATTGCCTCTTCCTTTCAGGGGTGATTTCTCTGTAGCACATGATGCTGTTTGATAGCACTTTACCCATAATCGAACTTTTTCAAAATTGGAGTTAATCCACTCAAACCTTGCCTCTGCTATATTAAGCTTATGTAATATTCTAAATTCTTTGTTATCATTTCAACAATCTTCACAGCATCTTCACCAGGAGTAGATTCCATCTCAAGAACCACTTTCTTTGCTTATCCATAAAAAGCAGTTTGTCATCTGTTCAAGCTCGATCACGAGATTGTAACAATTCAGCCACATCTTCAGGCTCCACCACTAACTGTTTCTCTTGCTTTCCCCACCACATTTATGCAGGTATTTCTTGCACTGAAACCTTCAAAGTCATCCATGATGGAATCAGCTTCTTCCAAACTTTTGTTAATGTTGATATTCTGACATCTTCCCAAGAATCAAGAATGTTCTTAATGGCGTCTAGAATGGTGAATCCTTTCCAGGAGGTTTTCAACCTACATGGCCCAGATCCATCAGAGGAATCCTTATCTGTGGCAGCTATAGCTTTGTGAAGTGCACTTCTTGAATAACATGACTTGAAAGTAAAAAATACTCCTTGATCAATAAACTGCGGAATGGATGTTATGTTAGCAGGCATGAGAACAATGTTAGTCTCACCGTCCATCTCCACCAGCGCTCTTGGGTGACCAGGTGCATTGTTAATGAGCAGTCATATTTTGAAAGGTGGTCATATTTGAAAGGCTCTTTTTTTCTGAGCAGGTCTCAAAACAGATATCAATAATAGACTTAAAATATTTAGTGATCCATGTTGTCAGCAGGTGTGCCATCATGTAGGCCTTGTTGTTCCATTTCTAGAGCACAGGCAGAGTAGATTTCCCAAGAGTAGGGCTCTTGAGAGCCCTAGAATTTTCTGAATGGTGATGAGCATTAGCTTCAACTTAAAGTTACCAGCTGCATTAGCCCCTAACAAGAAAGTTAGCCTGTCTTTTGAAGCTTTAAAAACAGGCATTGACTTCTCCTCTCTAGCTATGAAAGTCTTAGATGGCATCTTCTTCCTGTAGAAGGCTGTTTCATCTACACTGCAAATATGTTGCTTCGTGTAGCCACCTTCATGAAGTATCTGAGCTGGATCTTCTGGAAAACTTGCTGCAGCTTCTACATTAGCTCTTGCTGCGTCACCTTGCACTTCTTGATTTTAAGGAAATGGCTTCTTTCTTTAAATCTTTTAAACCAACATCTGCAGGCTTCAGACTTTTCTGCAGCTTCCTTACCTCTCCCAGCCTTCCTAGAATTGAAGAGAGTGAGGGCCTTGCTCTGGGTCAGGCTTTGACTTAAGAGAATGTTGTGGCTGGTTTGATCTTCTATCCAAACCAAACATTCTCCACATCAGCAGTAAGACTATTTGGCTTTCTTATCATTGGTTTGTTCACTGGAGTAGCATTTTTAATTTCCTTCAAGGACTTTTCCTTTGCCTTCACAGTTTAGCTAACTATTTGGTGCAAGAGATCCATTTTTCAACCTATCTCAGCTTTTGACATTCCTTCCGACTAAGCTTAATCATTTTTAGCTTTTGATTTAAAGTGAGAGACGTATGACTCTACCTTTCCCTTGAACACTTAGAGACCACTGTAGTGTTGTTTATTGGTCTAATTACAATATTGTTGTGTCTCAGGGAATTGGGAGGCCTGAAGAGAGGGAGAGAGATGGAGAAATGGCTGGTGGGTGAAGCAGTTAAAACACAGTTATCAAATATGTTCCCTGTCTTGTATGAGCGTGGTTTGTGGCACCCGACAACAGTTACAATAGTAACCTCAAAGATCACTGACCACAGATTACCATAACAAACATGAGAATATATGAATATGTGGTGAACAAGTTTGAAATATTGCAATTACCAAAATTTGACATAGAGACATGAAATGAACAGATGCTGTTGATAAAAATAGTACCAATAGACTTGCTCAACATGGGGTTACCATAGACCTTCAAGTTGTAAAAAAAGATGCAGTATCTGCAAAGTGCAAGAAAGCAAAGCGCAATAAAACAAGGTGTGTCATTTATTCTTCACAACTCATTCTTTGCTTTTTTAAGCTATTTCATAAAAAAGTAAAGTCCTAACAAGAACATTGTCATGCAACTAGATGCTCCAATTTCAGTGGTGGAATAGGTTAGAAGGCTTTATATAGACATTCCTCAGTCTTAGAGAAAATGGATTTTGTGCACATAAAACATATAAAATAGAAACCATGGTTAAAAGAGTTTTTAGAACCTCATATAGACATAGGTTCTTGGTATCTTTAAGTCTTTTTTTTTTTTTTAAGATTTTATTTATTTATTTGACAGAGAGAGAGAGAGATCACAAGTAGGCAGAGAGGCAGGCAGAGAGAGAGGAGGAAGCAGGCTCCCTGCCGAGCAGAGAGCCCGATGTGGGCCTCGATCCCAGGACCCTGAGATCATGACCTGAGCTGAAGGCAGAGGCTTTAAACCGCTGAGCCACCCAGGCGCCCTCTTTAAGTCTTTTTTTAACTGAGGTATAATTGACACAACATATTACTTTCAGATGTGCAATATAATGATTCAATATTTGTATGTTGCAAAATGGCAATTAAATCTAGTTAATGTCTGTTACCATACAGTTATAAAAAAATGTGTTTCTTGTGATAAAAACTTCTAAGTCTTACTGTCTTAGAAAATTTCAAATATGCAACAGTGTTATTAGGTATAGCCATAATGCTACATATTACATCCTCATTTACTTATTTTATAACTGAAAGTTTGCATCTTTTGACTACCTCCACCCATTTTGTCCACCATCTGGACCCTGTATCTGGCAACTACCAATCTGCTCTGTATCTATAAACTCAGTTTGGGGTTTTGGTTTTTCTTGTTTGTTTAGATTCCATATGTAACTGGGATCATGTGGTATTTGTCTTTCTTTGTCTAATACATTTCATTTACAATGATGATGTCAGGGTCCATCCATGTTGTCACAAATGGCAGGATTTCCTTCTTTATGGCTGGAAAATAGTCCATTGTGTATATATTTCACATTTTCTTTATCCATTCATTGATTGGTGGACACAAGTTGTTTACATATCTTGGTTATTGTGAATAATGCTACAATGAACATGAGGGTGCATATATCTTTTTGAGTTAGTGCTACCATTTTCTTCATATAAACACCCAGCAGTGGAATTGCTGGGTCATGTGGTCATTCAATTTTTAATTTTGGGGAAGAACCTCCATACTGCTTTCCATGGTGGCTGCATCAATTTACATTCCCACCAATATTGTCCAAGGATTCTCTTTTCTCCACATCCTCACAAACACTTGTTACTTCTTGTCTTTTTGATAATGACCATTCTAACAGGTGTGAGGTGCTACTCATTGTGGTTTTGATTTACATTTACCTGATGATTAATGTTATTGAGCACTTTTTCAGGTACCAATTGGCTATCTTTATATCATCTTTGAAAAATATCTATTTAGATCTCCTGCCCATTTTTTTTCATCAGATTCGTTTTTTGCTATTGAGTTGCATAAGTTCGGTGTATATTTTGGCTATTAACCTCTTATCAGATATAAGATTTGAAAGCATTTAATCCCTTTTAGCAGATTGCCTTTTCATTTTGTTAATGGTTTCCTTTACTATGCAGAAGTTTTTAGTTTGATGTAGTCCCAGTTGTTTATTTTAGTTTTTCTTGCTTTAGCTTTTCGTGTCAAATCCAAGAAAATCATTGCCAAGATGTCAAGGAGCTTCCCACCTATATGTTCTTTTCAGAGATTTATGATTCTAGGTCATACAGTCACAATTTTAATCATGAGTTAATTTTTGTGTATGGTGTAAGACAGTGGTCTAGTTTCATTCTTTTGCATGTGACTGTTCAGTTTTCCCAACACTACTTATTGAAGAGATTTCTTTCCTCCATTGTATATTCTTGGCTCCTTTGTCATAAATTAATTATCCGTATGTGCATGGGTTTATTTCTGGGCTCTCTATTCTGTGCCATTGATCTATGTGTCTTTTTTTATGCCAATACCATACTGCTTTGATTACAATAGCTTTGTAGTACAATTTGAAATCAGGGAGTATGGTTCCTCCTGCTTTGTTCTTCTTTCTCAGGATTGCTTTGGCTGTTTGGGGTCTTTTTTGGTTCTGTAAAGGGTTTTAGGGTTATTTGTTCTAATTCTGTGAAGAATGCCATTGAAATTTTAACAGCGATTGCATTGAATCTGTAGATTGCTTTCAGTAATATGGATATTTTAATGATATTATTCTTCCCATCCATGAGCATAGTATATCTTTCCACTTATTTGTCTTCTTCAACTTTTTTCATCAATGTTTTATAGTTTTCAGTGTACAAGACTTTCACCTCCTTGGAAATTTATTCCTAGGTATTTTAGTCTTTTTGATGCACTTGTAAATAGGACTGTTTTCTTAGCTTGTTTTTCTGACAGTTAATGGTGTATAGAAATGTAACAGATTTTTGTATATTGATTTTGTATCCTGAAGCTTTATTAGTTCTGACGCTTTTTTGTGGAGTCATTAGGGTTTTCTGTGTATAATTGCATGCCATCTACAAATAGTGACAGTTTTAGTTTTTCCTCCCCAATTTGGATGCCTTTTTTTGTTTTTCTTGCCTAATTGCTCTAGCTTGGAGTTCTAATACTATGTTGGATAAAAGTGGCAAGAGTGGGAATCTTCCTTGATCCTGATCATTCACCTGTGATTATGATGTTAGCTGTAGACTTGGCATATATGACCTTTATTATGTTAAGGTACCTTCTTCTCTACCATTTTGTTGAGAGTTTCTATCATAAATGGATGTTGAATTTTATCAAATGCTTTTCTATATCTATTGAGATGATCACATGAGTTTTATCACTTATTTTCTTAATATGGTATATCACATTGATTTGTGGATGTTGAATTATTTTGCATCCCTGGAATGAATTCCACTTGATCATAGAGTATAATCCTTTTAAGTTATTGTTGAATTTGGCTGTTAATTTTGTTGAGGATTTTCACATTTATGTTCTTCAGGGATACTGGCCTGTGAAATTCTTTTCTTGGAGTGTCATTGTCTGGTTTCAGTATGAGGGTAATGCTGGCCTCATAAAATAAGTTTGGAAGTCTTCCCTCCTTTCTGTTTTTTGGAAAAGTTTACAAAGGATTGGTATTAATTCTTCTTTAAGTGTTTGATAGAATTCACTAGTGAAGCCATCTGGTTCTGAACTTTGTTGGGAGATTTTTGATTACTGATTCAGTTGCCTTATTAGCAATTGGCCTATTCAGATTTTCTGTTTCTTCCTGATTCATTCTTGGTAGACTGTGTGATTCTAAGACTTTACCCATTTCTTCTAGATTATCAAATTTTGTTTGTATTTTTATGGTATCAGTTTTAATGTCCCCTCTTTTATTTCCTATTTGAGTTTTCTCTTTCTGTTCCTGGTGAGTCTAGCTAAAAATTTATCTGTTTTTATTTTTTCTTTCTTTCTTTCTTTCTTTTTTTCTTTCTTTCTTTTTTAAGATTTTGGTTATTTATTTGACAGAGCACACAAAGAGGGGGAGCAGCAGATAGATGGAGAGGGAAAAGCAGGTTCCCCACTGGGCAGGGAACCCAACATGGTACTCAGTCCCAGGACCCTGGGATCACGACCTGAGCTGAAGGCGGATGTTTAACTGACTGAGCCCGTCTCAGGTGCCCCATCTCTTTTTATTTTCAAAGAATCTGCTCATAGTTTCATAGATCATTTTACTGTCATTGTATTCTCTATATTATTTATTTCCTCCCTTTTGTTTGTTATTTCCTTCCCTCACTAACTGTGGCCTCATTTGTTCTTTTTTGTTGTTGTTTTTGTTCCTTGAGATGTAAAGTTAGGCAATTTGAGATTTTTTGTTTGTTTCTTAATATACATATTTATCTCTATGGACTTCTTTCTTAGAACTGTTCTTGCTGCATCCCATAAGTTTTGGAGTGTTTTTTTTTTTTCCGCTTATCTCAAGATATTTTTTAAATTTCTCTTTTGATTTCTTCTATGATATGGTGGTTGTTCACTAGCATTATATTTAAATTCTCCACATATTTGTGAATTTTCAAGTTTTCTTGTAATTTATTTCTAGTTTTATACCATTATGGTTGGAAAAGAGGTGGTTTCAGTTTTCTTCAGTTTATTAAAACTAATTTTGTTGCCTAACATGCTTATTATCAATTGAGAAGAATGTTCCATGTGTGCTTGAAAAAAAAAGTTTTTTCTGTTTCTTTTGAGTGTAATATTCTGTATGTGTCTATTAACTCTATCTGGTCTAACATGTCAGTTGAGGCTGATGTTTGCATATTCATTTTTTGTCTAGACCTATCCATTGATGTAAGTGAGGTGTTAAAGTCCCCTACTATTATTGTATTGCTGTTTATTTCTCTTGTTTGGGCTGTTAATATTTGCTTTATATATTAGTTCCTCCTATGTTGGATACATAAATATTTACGGATGTTATATCTTCTTGTTGGATTGGCCTCTTTATTATTATGGAACACCCTTCTTTGTCTATTACAGTCTTTGTTTTAAAGCCTATTTTTTTCTTATGTATGTATAACCTTTCCAGGTATCTTTTGGTTTCCATTTTCCATGGTTTTCACTTTCAATATCTTTTTCCATCCCTTCACTTTGAGTCTGTGTGTGTCCTTGCACCTGAAGTTAATCTCTTGTAGGCAGCATATAGATAGGTCTTGTTTTTTAGCTACTTTGTGTCTCTTGTTTGGACAGCCTAGTCCATTTATATTTAATTAATTATTGATAAGTATGTATGTATTGCCATTTTGTTAATTGTTTTCTGGCTGTTTCATAGTTCCTCAGTTCCTTTCTTATTCTGCTCCTATATTATTTCATGATTTTCTGTAGTAGTATGCTTAGGTCCCATTCTTTTTATCTTTTGTATATCTACTATAGGATTTTGTTTTGTGATTACCATGAGGCTTACATAAAATAATTTATATTTATAGTAGTCTATTTTAAGTTGATAAATTTGAATATATTTTAAAACTCCACATTTTTACTACCTTATGTTTTATGTTTTTGTTTTTGTTTTGTTTTTACATCTTTTGTGTATCCCTTAACTAATTATTGTAGTTATAGTTAATTTTACTAATTTTGTCTTTTAATCTTCATACTAGCTTTGTAAGTGATTAATCCATTACCTTTGCAACATTAGATTATCTGAATTTTACTGTATATTTACCTTTACCAACTTGTATGCAACAAGTTGTTTTTCTCTTGCTGTTTGTAAGATTCTGTGCTTATCTTTAAGTTTTGACAGTTAATTATAATGTGTAGGGGGTTTCTTTGTATTCTTGTTTTTTTGAAACTCTCTGGGTTTCTTGGATCTGAGTATCTGTTTCCTTTCCCAGGTTAGAGAAGTTTTTAGCCATTATTTCCTCAAATAAATTTTCGTCTCCTTTTTCTCTTCTCCTTCTGGAATCCCTATAATGTAACTGTTGGTCCACTTAATGTTGTTCCATTGGTCCCCTAAGCTAGTTTCACTCTTTTTCATTATTTTTTCTTTTTGCTACTCTGATTGGTTGAGTTGGACTGCCCTATTTTTGAGTTCACTGATCCTGTCTTCTGCTTCATCTGGTCTGCTGTTGAACCTCTTTAGTGTATTTTTCAGTTCAGTTATGTATTCTTCAGCTCTGACTTCTTTGTGGCACTTTCTTATATATTCTCTTTATTGAAGTTCTCACTGCATTCATCCATTCCTCTCCTGAGTTTGGTGAACATCTTTATGACTGTTATTTTGAACTCTTTTTCAGGTAGATCATTTATCTCCATTTCATTAAGGACTTTTTCTGAGGTTTTATCTTGTTCTTTTGTTTAGAAGTATTCTTCTGTTTCTTCATTTTCTTTGGTCTCTCTGTAGGTTTTTATTCATTAGACAAAATAGCCACCATTCCCATTCTTGAAGAAGTGGCCTCCTGTAGATGAACCTTATTATTAACCCTACCATAGCTCTTGGTTGTCTCTTAAGCCTTTGTTTTTGTCCAAGCCTATTTTATTTTAGTGGCCCCCAGTAATTGAGGGTATCCAAGACCTGTCGGTGTCCCAAAAGGATGGATATTGATCAGCACCTAGACTGTGGCTGATTAGAAGCCAGAACCTTAGGCAGCAACTTTTAAAGTAGGGATGTATATGTACAGAACTATGGCACTTCAGGAATAGGTCACACCGGCCATGATAGCTAGGTGTTCTAGATGTGTCTTCTGGGCAGCAGTCACCAAAAACTCAGGATGCCAGATAAGTGTATAAGCTCCTTTCCAGGAGATTCCAGTGACCTATCATAAAATGGGGAGAGGACACAAAGAAGCATTAAGCAGCCTCTGTCTCTGGAGTGTTTCTCAGTAGCCCTTAGATGTATACTAAACCATAAGCCCACCCCTCAGACCAAAGCTCCAGGGACAAGCAGATAGATCTCTTTCACAGAAAGACTAAGGATGTTTTTAAGTCTACTGTGTGTGCAATAGCCTGGCGGTGGCAGCTGGCCAAAAACTGTCTCTCCATTTGTTACAGTTCTGTGGGACTAAGGAACACAAACTCTGTTGGCCACCAGAACTAGGCAGTCAAGATGCATTCCCCGGTTGGCAGCTACAGAAACTGGGGCACCGGACACATATAAAAGTTCCTCTCTGGAAGATCCTGGCACTTTGGAGCATGGCAGAGGGAGAATGCCAAGATAGCAGCTGCCCTCTGAAGTCTCTATAAAGGATTATAGTTGTGTGTTTAATTAGAAGCCTGCCCCTCAAGCTGCAGCTATGAAGATAAACCGATCAACCTCTTTCATGTTGCCTGTTGTTGTGCCTTGGGAGTGGTGGCTGGTTAAGAACTCTCTTTCCATCGGTTATAGTTCTGTGGGAACTGCAAATATAAGTCTCACTGTCCACCAGACTGGGTGATCAGGGGATCTGCCCTGGTGGCAGCCATAAAAAATGAAGCACCAGAGGGTACAAGCTCCTTTTGGGAAGATCCTAGCAAGCTGGAGTGAGGCAGAGGGAGACTATAAAGATGGCACCTGCCAGCCACCATCCCTGGAGAATATAGTAACAGGCCCCTAGAGGTGTGTCCCTGAGACAGTAGGCAAGTACTGAATATTAGCTGGATTTTATTAACTATTTGACTAATTCATTTTTAAAATTTTTTGAGATTTGTTGAAAAATTTGACCAATGAGATGAGTACATTTAGCCATAATTTTAATTATAAAATATTAGTGCTCTTCAGTCATTAGCAATTAAACAAAAGTGAAATGTTTTAGTCAGTAATACTATTGTTGTTAGCAAAATCTTAAATTCTTATTCTCTGAGATACTAGTTTTATGCATAGAAAATCATGAGCTCTGGAAACATTTTTCAAAATTGTGGCTAGGATTTGAATTCAAATCTTAATGAGGAAGACCAACATGAGCTATAGCAACTCATTTATTTCTGAAAACAGTATTTACTATTTTAAGGTTAAATATTAAACAGGGGTATAAGTCCTGGCATTTGATTTATTTTTTTAACTGAGAAAGTTATCTGTGTTCAAGATGTGGAGGGAACCAACTGGACATCCTGCTTACACAAGACTAATCAGTAGCTTGTAGCCCCAATCAAACATCCAACACAGTGTCTAGAGGTCATAATCTGTGTGTCTCCTGCATTGTTTTTGTTTGTAAAGGTTTGGGGGGTTGAAGGAGGGATGGTACCGTTTTAGATTGTACATAGTTGCCAATTTTCTTTTCTTCTAGTTAGAGCATATTACTAGTTTGATCTTCTTTCACCTCAAAGGAACCACTTTCTTATATTTTTTCATCTCTGTCTTCAAGCTCATTAACATTTATTATGGATAAGCTAATGTGAAGGTTTTTAAAACAGCCTCACAAAATATAATAGTCTACAAAAGTGAGCTTTCCAGAGAACTGACACTGTTCCTTTAAGCACCAAAATTAAATAGAAGAGGGAAGATGAAGTGGGTAGGAGGGGGTAGAGAGTAATAGTAGTAGTAATAATGTAATAGTAATAGAAAAGTTCTGGAACACCTGAGTGGCTCAGTCAGTTAAGGGTCTGACTTAGGATTTTGACTCAGGTCACAATTAGGCAGAGAGAGGCAGGAAGAGAGAGAGGAGGAAGCAGGCTCCCTGCTGAGCAGGGAGCCCCTTGTGGGGCTCTATCCCAGGACCCTGAGATCGTGACCTGAGCTGAAAGCAGAGGCTTTAACCCACTGAGCCACCCAGGCGCCCCCAAACAATCTATTTCGTATCAGGAAGCCCTCTTGTCCCTCCCTTACTATCCAGCTCCTCTGCCCTTCTTTCCAGGGTCCTGGCTCTCACTTCATCAGTTTCATTTAGTATTTCTCCCCAGGCTGCCAGTGAAAGGTAAGGAAGGTATTTAGAAGAGGTCACTCGCTTTCCTCTGAGAACCGAAGAAAAGAAGACCTCTCTTACTCATACTAACCACCTATTATAGTAAAATTAAAATATGTTACTATGCTGAGTCAGACTCTTTTCATGTAACCATTTCTATCATGTTCTGACCCGAGTTAGGGTGTCAGAAGTGGGGTCAGCGCAAATACCCATTCATACTTTATTATTTTTTATTTATTATTATTATTTTTTTTTAGAGAGAGAATGTGCAAGTAGGGAAGGGGCAGAGGGAGAAGGAAAGAATCCCAAGCAGGCTCCATGCCCGGCATGAAGGCTGATGTGGCGCTAAATTTCATGACCCTGAGATCATGACCTGAGCCAAAATCAAGACTCAGATGCTTCACTGACTGAGCCACCCAGGCACTCCTCTATTCATACTTTAAAACTTTAAAACTCTAAAACTCCTTGTCTCTAATTATTAAAAGTTCTCTATCCCTTCTTCCCATTGGGTACTATTGTTTTGGGATGCTTCTAGTAGACTTCCTCACTGTATACATAATCAAGAGTCATGTTGCCAAAAATATTTTGGGGAGGGCTAGAAACAGTAAGTTTCAGCTCTAGGTCTTTGTTCCTGGTGATTGCTCCAAGTAGCTTCCAGAACAGCAGGGGCTCATTGTTATCATTTTTGACTCTGATTTTCTTTCCCTTCTCCCTTATCACCTACATTTGTGATTAGTTTTACTGCTACTATGTGAAAAACAGAGTTATTCCTACTAATAGTTGTTCATTTGACTGATATCCCGTAGGTTAGCGTACACTTACTTTACTGAAAGGAAACAGCAGAGAATGACCCACAAACTTTCTAGCAATTTAGTATCAGTGGATGAGCTCTGCTGTGGAAAGTCTGCCTCTGACTACTTTTTAATCTGGTTCTATTCATTGGGGCAATTTTTCTTTCTTTCCACCTTCCTTAAAAATAGCATCATTTTGTCAGCATGAAATTTTTGCCTTAATAATTATATGCCTTAATTCTGCCATATATATATACTTGGGCATACACTGCACACACACATATACACACAGTATATACATATTGTCAGCATAGGCCCATTTTAGAAGCTTTGAATCATCAGAGTGCATTTGGATTCTCAGCCTTTTCCTCATGGTTGTAAGAAGGCTATAGCAGCCCAAACGCCGTGTCTTCACACCATTTTCCAGACCAGGAAGTATGGGGCAGAGGCAAGAAGTTTTGTGCATCTCTGTTTGTTTTATTCTGAAGAAAATCCTTTCCAGCTGACTTTCCCTTGAGCGTCATTGACCACAACTATGTCTTGGGTCCACTTTTGGTTCCAAGAAAGGATGGGAAAGTGAGTATATGGCAAAGGGAAATGGAATCACCATGGCTGGCTAAGACCGACCCATTCTTGGGGCTTGCAGAGGGCCCAGTATTCAAAAGATTCTCCATGTTCTATCTGAAAACATCAGAATTCAACTGGGGTGGAACAGGATGGCCATTAGGGAGCTAATAAACAGGGGAACATCATCTGCCATAACATGTTTAAGAACATTCACTAAGCTTGACCTCAAGTTCATGCTTCCGTTTGCCGGTGACCTTGGTGTCAACAATGTGCTGCCAGTTATGATGAGGAGACCAAGAGGGAAGAACAGACCATTAGAAGAAATAGTGGTGGGCGGGATGGAATTATTAATAACACAAAGTGTGAAACATTTCAAGATAGGAAACGGAATTTAATCTGTGTTCAGTGGAGTAAAGAGCATTTTTATGTGTTGTGTTGTTCTAAACTTCATTCTTTCAGAAGGCAGCTTTATGTGCCTTTGGGAGCACAAGTAGAATATGCAAATTGATGACTGAGTTTCCTGTTTGTTATATAAGATACTACGCATGCAAACTAGAATACCAGCTCTTATACCCTTTTCTTTTGAACACTTAATGTGACCTACAAAACAAATAGGGTTACACATTGAGTGTACTTATCAATAGTCCTCAAACAGTGGAATGGAGACTAATTAACCAGATGCTCAAATCTCTAAGATAATTCAAAGATTGTTGATATGAAACATATTTGAAACATAAAAATAAAATTGTATGCAAGTAACAATATTTTTGAGTGCCAGATGGAGAAGACATCTGTAGAGTGAGAAACTAAAGAAAACACACTTGCAAGATTAAGGCACATTAGAAGAAAATTGTTGGCTCTGTTAGTAATGAGGAGTTTGGAAAATATTTTCTCTATGTACAGAAGGTTCACTTTACTTGATGGATCACACAAATGGCAGATGCCAATTTTTTTTCCCCAAGAATTTTCTTCACTAACAAGGTGCTCTGTAGTAAAACAAAAGCACACTCCTTGGTTTTCCCTGACCTTCTTTCTCCATTCCTCAGTGAGATTCTGGTTATTTCCACTCATGTCAATCCCTAGATATACACCTAGTTTTACAAAGAACCTGTTTGGTAGAACTCTTTCTTCCCTGTGTCTACAGTGACCCTCCCTTGGTCATGAAACAGGCCAAAACCAAGTAAGAGAAAGAAGGAATGATTCAGCCCATACGCCTAAGCCTTCAAAAGAGCATAGCTTATTGGAAGTTTATTAGACTCACTTCAAAGACCAAGGACAGCATAATTTTCTGAGATGCTGTGGCAGTGGTTTGGGGCTGAGCGAAACATGCAGAGCATGCTGACCAGAGACAGCAACAGCTGTGTGGCTCATCTGTTTCCCAGCGCATTTCCTGACCATGAAGTCTGCTCAGAGGAGTAGTAGCATCAGTGAATTCCAGGCATGGAAAGAATCTGACCATTCTTTCTCATTTTTAAACCACATTACCTTTGTCCTTTTCCTCAACTTTCAAGGCCATTTCACTTTGCATTTTTCATTGATTTGTGGCCAGAAACTGATTAGAAAAAGGAAAACTTAGAACTTGCTATTAGTGAGGGTTTGGAAGTAAGTATGCTCCAAGAGTCCCTTTTTATAACTAAGATCTCATTCTCAAGAGACACACACAGAACAATGACGTGACGATGGGGGATGGAGTTGAGGGGGCTGCCTCAAGAATGCAAGATGACTGAGGGAGCCTCTGTGGAGGACAGAGGACATTCATGAGACTTGTAAGCGACAAGCGTCATGAACAGTCCACAGTGTTTGTTCCTTTTAATTTTGCTTATGTTTTCCAGCCATTCCATTTCTGCTGCCCCCTCATCTCATTTCCCAATATTCTCACAACATCCAAACTGATCTTTCTGCCTCTAGTCTCCCCATGTGGGGCCTCCTTACCCCACACGCTTGCACCTACCCCAGCTAATTGCAGAGAAGTTCCTTTAGCTTTCATTATTTACTCTCATTTTTTGGTAAATAATATGTAGGATATTGCAAGTTATTAATGGCAACAGTAACGGGTATATTGTTTATTGGACAAATAGCTTGAATTACAAAGCTTTCTTAGAAAACAAGTAGGAGGCCTGCAGGCAAAAAGTCCAGGCAGGAAAAATGGTCCCTTTCGAAGATAATTAATACAGAAGCTGCAACCCTCCCCACCACACATGTGAAAGGCATCACCAGAAGCAAGCCCAAGATAAGCATCCCCACCTCTGTGTGAATTTTTGTTTCAGGTCTGCATTATTCCTACAGTCATTAGAATTCTTCCTTGTCCTTTTGCTTCAGATTTGTAGCATTTATTGATATCATCTCTTCCCTGATTTAGCGGAGAGCATTGTTTCAGTTTAAAGCAACTGCTGGTTTGAAGTTGCATGAAGATGCTTATATAAACAACAAGACAGCAATAATATTTCATTGATTCCTCATAATTACCATGTCTGTAGGAACTTCAAAAATGGTGCATGCTATTTAAAATAGATGGGGCTTACTGTATAAAAAGTATTTGTAAATTTTGTCGTTTTACTGGGGACATATGTCAGTAATCATCTGATGGTCTCAAACCCTGGGAAACATCCCAAAAGATGTTTTAAAAGATAAATTAGAAGAAAAACAGTGACAAGACCCTCAAGAACCCCTATTTGGTCACTCCTGCATTTCACTTTTATGAATGTACTTTTCAAGATCATAAACCTGCTTCATTTGTTCATCCTAATTTGAAATTTTGGTTATTTCGAGAAAACTTTGCAATTTTGAGTTTTGGATATCATAATCTGAAGATATGTTGAAAGTCTAATCATGGATATATGTCCTTGAGCTAACTGTGACTTTCATCTCAAAAAATTCCACCCTGCTTTGTTTTTTTTTCCTGAGCTGGAATTGACAGATATTAAGTTTCTTAGTTAACCTTTCAGGTGCTTTCAAGATAATTGAACATGAGACTATCGGAAAGGACCATAAAAAAGCTAGAGCCAGAGCTGACTGTATGGAAAGTTCTTTTGAAAGATGGAAAACATTAATTTAAAAGAGTTCAAGAGTTTAAGCCAAAAGAGCTGGTTAGGTTGTATAGGGGAAAAAAATACCCCAAAACAAACAAAACAAAGCAAAACAAAAACTCTGCAAGACTCCCCCAACCATACTTCTCTTTGAATCGCTTCTCTCCTGCCATTTGTATGAAATTGATATGAATCCTCTCATTCCAACAACTCATAAACTTAAGTACAGGGGATGATAGCAACTGCAAATGAGTTTAAGAAAACAGGCTGAATGTCATTAAAATCTTTTAAACGTTCTGTGACATCTGTTTTCCATTTTTGCTATGCTGTTTAATTAACTTCAGTCTTGCAGAATTGCAGAAATCTTTTTTGCTCAAAATAGTATCTTGAAGGAAGTGACCTTTATTTAATACAGAAGAATGTTAAGTGTAATATGGGCCTGATTAACTTCATCCCAAGTTTCACATTTTTCCCATTGGCTTCAAGATCTCTTCCCCGTACAGCTCATTTCTGTACAGCCCAATCAAACTTTGGGTGGTGGATAGCTCTGATCTGATTGGTGCCAGTGTCCTATTTCTGAGATAGCAAAAATGGAAGAAATTGTAAAGGGAATAGGGACAGTTCACAAACTATTCTAGTCTACGTGTTTGGCTTCTGAGCTAGTGAGGGAGTCAAATTCTGAAAAAGGTTCCTTCCTTAGGGGCGCCTGGGTGGCTCAGTGGGTTAAAGCCTCTGCCTTCTGCTCAGGTCATGATCTCAGGGTCCTGAGATCGAGCCCCGCATCGGGCTCCCTGCTTGGCGGGGAGCCTGCTTCCTCCTCTCTCTGCTTACTTGTAATCTCTCTCTCTGTCAAATAAATAAAATCTTTAAAAAAAAAAGTTTCCTTCCTTATAATTATGGTGGGTGTGTGATCTTTTTGATAAGAATAATTGTCTTGAGAGAGAAAGAAGGGGCAAAAAGTCAGTACATCCTGTAAAAAACCCTGGAACATGAGTGCCTCTTTTGCCAAAGTTCAGTGGTCCTAGAAAGCTCATATTGGTCACGTCTTAGAGGGTGCACAGGAACATTGTGGACCAGCAGCAGAATGGAGAGAACCAAACTGCATCAATAGCTGACCATATTTTTCTGTTTGCCAGAGTACACAAAAGCCCAGTGCCCTGAGATCAGGACACAAAAGGAAATGACTGCATTTCAACATGTCTTGACTTCGCTAGAGAAAGCCTACTGGGTTTCTGGCTTCCCAAAGTGCACAGAAGCTGGCAAATCAGCTGCCTTCATTATTATTATCCCACAGGCCAATGTGCTAAGCATTCTAAGTCATTTCTGAGAAAGCAGTGTGGATTGTGCTAGATGTGATCTTTCTATTCAGAGGAATTAATGGGCTTTAATTACCCACTTTTTACATGTCTTCTCTGCTTCTACCTGGCAAGTGTTGCTGGTTCCCTCATCCTCCTCGAGTTCCAGACCCCATGTCACTTGAACAAATCTGTCTTCTGTGTCAGTCTGACCTAGACTGGTTCTACTCCCCCAGCTCCTACTTAACCCTCAAACAAGGTGAGGGTTTCTTAGCTCTCTGACCTCTGGCTCAGTACTGAGGCCAAATTTGTCCCAGAGTAGAAAAAAGTAAATTCAAAAGTCACTTGGAGGAGAAGACAGTGTGTTTTAAAGAAAGGTTTGTTTAATGTATTATGGTAGTATTGAGTTGTTCCCTTAATATCTTACAAATAAGTTATTTGGCAAGAAGGTCATAGGCGTGACGTTTTGAGGACAGGAACACTTTCTGCTCAGGGAACATACCTGACCCATCATTCTGATGCTTCAAGCATTAACTTGTCAGGACAGTGTTTCCCAACTATGGTTTCAAAAAAAGCAGTGATAGTAGTTTTTAAATAGTTTTCAGTATTTCAGAACATCTGGTAGGTTTCACAGATCAACTGAAATGACTGATTTATTTCTATTTAGCTGTACTCATATTAATTCGTTATGGTAACCCAACATATGCTGATCATAAGCTCTGATTGGTAGTTGTGTAGTCTCTGTTTAGCACTAAATGAGAAAATGAGTAATTTATTGAATGTAGTTGGACTTCCTATAAACTATAAAGAATTCTTTGCCAATTTCATTCCTTCCTTTCTGTTTTGAATGATTCATTTTCTTTTTCTGGATTCCCAACTTCCCACCTGCCAACTTTCTCCTCTGTTCTTCATTTGCCTGACCATCTCTTTTCATGCCAACACCATGCTCTGCCTTTCAGGAGGCACGGACTACTTTAGGTCACCCCGTGTGTCCTCCCCAGGCATTGAGGACTTCCCCCATGATAATCTTATATCATTACTCTCTAGGGGTTGTCTCTCCCACAAGAGTATAGCATCTCTTTTGTTCTTCACCTTGCTCTAGCCCCTACCCCAGTGCCTGGCACATAATAAGCACTCAATCAATATTTGTGGGTTTAATGGTTAGATTATATTCATTGTCAAACTGAGTGGTATTTATCTATTTGTATGCTTGACCGAATGCCTCACTAGGCTATCATATTCTGTAGGAATATGGTAATCTGTGGAGGTATCAGCCATTTTTAAATCCCCAACAACTAGCACTGTATCTAGGACAGAGATTTAATTTAATTCAGCTACAGCTGAGATTTTTTAAAATGGGGACACTGTAGATTTTGGTAAAGACGTTAATGATCGTGTTTCTTGTCTTACCGTTAGGCATTCCTATGAAAAGGCGATCCTTTGCTCAAAATTCCACTCAACTTGTAATGAAAAATTCTCTGGTTTTAATTTCTAGTAAGTGAGTAATACCATGGTTTTAGGTCTATAGGTAGCTTTAAGTTAAAACTTAGAATTTTGACTGAAGATGGTCCTCCCAATCTGCTGTAGATAAAGAGTCTGAATGGGATTGCTGACTGGACCTTTTAACTTGCTGCTCTTGTTTATTTTCTGCTTGTTTTGTTTGTTCAGGTCTGGCATGGAACCTAAAAATAAAAGCTTGCTTGCAGTTTGACTTTCGCTGTGATTCAGTTTTGCAATCTTTTCAAAACACCCTTCAGGAGACCTCCATATATCTGTGGACATCTCCTGGGTTTTCCAAAACAAACACAACATAAATGGGGGGAATTTGGAAATTTCCAAATTGTAACAGATGGGAACTTGCTTTCTTTGTCTGAGAAGTATTTGCTCCAGATAGAGGGGAATCCCAGAGGAAAACATAAGTCTGAAAGCTCCACAGGGTTCTCTGCCTTTGCTTTCCCTGGCCAAGTGGGTGTGGGGAGCCACCAGATGTCAGATGCCAGCAAAGACCTCTCCATCCTGATAGCTCTCAACTCAGAGAATACAACTCTGGGGAGCAACCTCAGTCACAGGAGTTTTCCCTAAAAAATCAGCGCTTTCCTCTTCAGAAAACCAAGGAGAAAAACTAACTCGTCAGGTGAGAGTGGTGTCTAATGAAAGTTTGAGAATCCTTCATGTCCAGAAGAGTGCTGCTATGGAATGACTCCTGGAGGTCTTCTTTCCTTTCTGCTTCTGCTTACTTACTGGGTCAGCTTATGTAGGAGTATGGCTCAGTGAGACTGAAGTATCCCTATCACAGACATTTCCTTTCTCCATTCCTCAGTCAATATACAGCACCAGCACAGTGACCACAACCTTAAGGTTACAGACCTACTACCCCAGTCTCTCCAGGGTATAGAACAGGACAAAACAGAGCCAAGAGGCGGCCTTGGGAAATACAGAGCTCTAATCTCATGGTCTCACAGCAGTGAATCTAAGGATTCACAACACTTTAAAACCAAAGGGAAATGCAGAGGTCACTTGGTCCAACCCCTCCATTTTTCTAGAAAACAAAAGGAGACCACAGAACTTCACTGACTTGGTAGATGTAGCCTGTTGGTGATTTAAAAAAATGATAGTACAGATTTTGGGGTCGGACATGAGCATGAATCCTGACTCTACCTCAGTAGCCTCAATATGACTTTGAGTAAATCACTGACACTTTTTAAGTCTCAGGTTTATCATCTATAAAATGATATAATAATAGGTTTTGTAGGCTTGTTGCGATTACATTAGAGGAAGGTCATGTAAAACACTTAGCGTAAGGCCTAGCACTCAGTGAATAACTACAGGTTGGAAGCAACTATTTATCTTTGTCATTGTTACCATTATTATCAGAGCCTGAGCCCAGGACCCAAGTTCCCTGGTTCACCATTTCTGCTACTACATGTCTTTGAATCATCTTCCTATGTTGTTAATACTGTGTTGGATGACCCTACTCTGTATTGGCTGAAGCAGAATTAGTGGTGATATCATTAGTTTAGGGACTCTGAGATGCTTAGCAAATAATGATATAGTTTTTTAAAAAAAGGATTAGCCCTTAGAGAATTGGGATAATGACCTAGATAACCTGAATTTTATTTTGAATTATGTTTCCATATTGTATTCTCATTATATTTTAATAATGTTTTCTTTTAAAAACACGTTCTCTAATGTATTCAGAAGAGTTCTGTCCCACTTATTGTTTTCATTCCTTTCTTATTCCGACATTGTCACAGTAAACTTCTAAAATGGAATACATTTCACTAACCAAATTCCAAGTGATTGTTTTGGTAGTGAAAGCATCATTGGAATAGGAACTACCCGTGCTGTTCTGCATGTGATCTAAACGATCCCAAGAAACTGGTTACTTTTAGGGAGATGCTAAGGACTGTGTGTGGGAGAGAGAAAGGTGGTTGAATGAAACCTTTCCAGCTGTTCATTTTTTTACTGCCACATGTGCTCAGGAATGTTGAATCTTTGCCCTCAGATTCTTTAATTAAGTTTTGCTTTATCATAATGACA
This sequence comes from Ailurus styani, assembly GCA_002007465.1. Taxonomy (NCBI): domain Eukaryota; kingdom Metazoa; phylum Chordata; class Mammalia; order Carnivora; family Ailuridae; genus Ailurus; species Ailurus styani. The sequence continues at coordinate 1,085,846 of LNAC01000457.1, read as the reverse complement.
CTAAGGTCAGGAAATCATGGGTCCAAGTAAAATTAGTTTTGAGTCCCACCTTGCTCTGGCCTGTTGCATGTCCCTGCTTTTATCCATTTTTCTCTCCTCTTTTACCAACTTGGATTAACTCCCCTAATCTGACACTGTTTCTTTTTTTTCTTTCTTCTCCTTTTAAGTGTAGTGTATGCGTATGTGAATTCTAAGAAGTCTGCTTGGATTATCAGATTACCCTAATCAAACTGTTCCCTTCATCAAGAGGAAGGATTTGAAACTCTAGCATTGGCAGTAAAACCTGAAAAAGAAAACCCCTGTGACATCAAATGTAAAGCTTTAAGGGCAAGAACAATGTTTTATTGATTGATGTGTTTCTACACTAGCACAGTGCTTGGCATATAATACATTTCAATAAATATTCGAATGAATAACAAGCCATTCTCTATTTCCATTCAGTTTATGAGTTGTAGCAATTCTCTTCCCAGAACAGAAAAAAATTAGAAATCTGTGGAACTTGTGAAAGTTAATTTTTTTTATTGAGGGAGAGTTGACATATATTAATTTTTGATGTATAACATAGTGATGTGATATTTATATATTCTGCAAAATGATCAATGCAATAACCCTAGTTAACATCATCACTGTGTGTAGTTACAGCATTTTTCTGGTGATGAGAACTTCTAAGATGCATTCTTGTAGCAGCTTTTAGATATGCAGTATGGTATTATTAACTATAATCACCATGCTGTACTTTACAACCCCATGACTTATTTCATAACTGGAAGTTCGACCTTTTGACTCCCCTCCCCCCATCGATTTCACATCCTTCCCCACCTCCCACCTCTGGCAACCATCAGTCTGTTCTGTTTCTAAAAATTCAGTGTTATTGTTTTTTTTTTTTAATTTCACATATAAGTGATCCATAGTATTTTTCTTTCTCTGTCTGACTTATTTCATTTAGCATAGTGCCCTCCAGTTTCATCTATGTTGTTGCAAATGGCAAGATGTCATTCTTTCTTATGGCTAAAAAATAATCCATTGTGTTTGTGTGTGTGTGTATCACATTTTTTATTCATTCAGCCATCCATGGACTCTTTAGATTGCTTCCATTTTGGCTATTATAAATAATGCTGCGATGAATATAGGGGCGCAGATACATTTTTGAATTAGTATTTTCATTTTCTTTGAACAAATACCCAGAAGTGGAATTCCTGGATCATCTGATAGTTCTATTTTTAATTTTTTGAGGAACCTCCATACTGCTTTCCACAGTGTCTGTGCTAGTTTGCATTCCCATCAACAGTGCATGAGGGTCCCTTTTCTCCACATCCTCACCAACACTTCTTAACTCTTGTGTTTTTGATACTAGCCATTCTAATGTGAGGCGATATCTCACTGTGATTTGATTTGCATTTCCATGATGACTTCTAGTGATGTTGAACACCTTTTCATGTCCCGGTTTGTTATTTGTGTTTTCTTTGAAGAAGTGCCTATTCAGTTTCTCTGCCCGTTTTTAATCAGTTTGATTTTTGCCATTGAGTTGTATGAGAATTTTTAAAATTTTTAATGCCTTATACATTAACTCCCAGAATTAATAAGTTAGGTGCATCCAGGTAATAGACTATTACTCAGCACTAAGAAGAAATGAGCCATCAAGCCAGGAAAAGACATATAAGAACTTTAAATGCATATTATTAAGTGGAAGAAGACAGTCTGGAAAGTCTATATACTGCATGATTCCACCTATATGACATTCTAGAAAAGTCATGGAGAAGGTAGAAAGAACAGTGGCAGCCAGGATTTGGAGAAGGGAGGGAGATGAAACAGGTTTTTTAAGGCAGCAAAGCTACTCTGTGTAATACTATAATGGTAGTTACATATCATTATACATTTACCAAACTTATAGGGGTATATACCACCAAGAGTGAGCACTAGTGTAAACTATGGACTCTGGGTGATAATGTTGCATTGATGTAGGTTCATCAGTTGTAACAAATGTAGCACTCTGGTGAAAGATGAGCACAGTGGAGGAAGCTATACATTTGTTGGGGTAGTGGGTATATGGGACATCTCTGTGCCTGCTGTTTTATTTTCCTATGAACTTAAACTTCTCTAAAAAAAATAGGGTTCATTAAAAAAAATAAGGAAGAAATTAGGTGATATATTAAGAGGCCGAACAATATGAATGATAACAACTGGAAAAGATTAAAAAGGTCATACCTATAAGAGGAAAACAGCCAAAAGACACAGAGGCAATAACTGAATACCAGGGAAGCCAGTAATGAAAGTAATGTAGGAGGAGGATCTACGAAAAGGTACTTGCCATTTTTGCAAGAAATCTGCATGATCAAGTCACCATACTCAGGTTGGACATGTCTCCAGAGAAAACAATTTACATCTGTAAAGCAGCCATTAGGTACCAAGGCTAAATTAGAGTTTATCTGATAAGTAGAGATCTTAGAGCTAAGACTGAAATGAATCAGATTTTAGATCAACTTGGACTCCATTTGCTATAAATTGCTATAAGTAGAAAGAGGCACACAGTAGATACTCATTAACAGAGAGCTGTTACTATTTATCTTTTGTATCCTGAGGTTTCCCATACTTTCCTGTATAATAGTGCGAGTGTTCCACTCTAACAAGACAGACAAATGAATAAATAACAAATGGACAAGTGGTCAGAGGCCCACAGGAGAGGACATGTCAGGACCCTACCCTGAGGTTGAGCCTTTGGGTGAGGATTCTTCACCTTCAGTTTGAGGGTCAGTTCCCATTCCTGTGTAAAAGCATGGCCAACACTCAGCAAAGGCATGGAAATTGAAAGAGGACTGTAAAGGCAGAGGATATGCAGCCTAGTTTCAACTGTGGTTATTATTCTTCACAGTGAGAAAGGGTACAGATGATGGATGACCATAGTTTCAAGTTAAAAATTCAAACACATGCTATGACAATGAGATAGCATATTTAAAACTGTATCTGAGGAAATTGAGGCTATATGGTCACCATATGTAGAAGAGACAGAGAAGTTTAATTGTATGTGGAAAAAGAGGCCTAAGTGTCTATTCTGTTGAGCCAAGGGATAAAGAGTTGCAAAGGCCTGCAGGTCATCTTATCTGTTCCCCTCGTTTTAGAGATACCAAGCAACTTCCTCAAGCTAAATTTTAGCTTGCCGTTACAGGCTTTCTAGAGAATATTGACATCTTGCAGTTGAGATACTATAAATATCATCACAGGAATTCCAACATTTTGAAGATTATAACTGCTAGAATGAGGGTAACTATTTTTGCCACAGATATTTTGTCCCTACTTTACTAGTAGTCTAGGACCTTTACTACCAAGTCACAACTCAAATGTTGGGAAAAGTTGGATCCCTTTTCTTATCAATTCCCATTTTGTGTTCCCATTGTGTTTTGTTTTCTAAATTTATTTGTGATTGTTTCTTTAGAAGAGAAATGTGGATGATGGTTGGAGGGACAGGAGAAAATGTTGACATAATGTTGACATAGACTTGACTATTTTAGATTATATTTGAAGAGTACATATTGTAATGCTTTTGCTTTAGAAGGGTAAATTGACACAAAAATATTTAGAAAATAAACTGGAATAGACCAGTGGTTTTGAAAATGTGGTTCCCCCAAATCAGCAACATCAGTGTCAGCTAGAAGCTTGTGGGAAATTCAAATTCTGAGACTCTGAATCTCCTGAATCAGAAACTCGGTTGGGGAGTCGGGTGGAAAGGGAAGAGGAAGCAAGGAGTCTGTAATTTAACAAGCTTATCTGACGATTTTAACCACCAGTATAGATGAATCATTCAGACAAACGCAGCTAATTTAGAAGATAGTTCTAAGGGAGATTGGTGTGAATGCATCAAATCCTTCAAAAAAAATTTCTTTTGTCCGTTTCTGCAGTATATTATTAGTTTTCTATTGCTGTGTAACAAATTATCACAAACTTAGTGACTTAAAATAGCACATATTTATTAGTTCACAATTTTTGTAGGTCAGGTGTCCAAGTATAGATCGACTGGGTCATCTGTTTGGGGTCTCACAGGGTTGTGATCAAGGTGGCAGCTGGGCTGCATTCTCATCTGAAGGCTCACCTGGGGAAGAATTTGTTTTCAGACTCTTTCAGATTGTTTCCAGAGTTCATTTCTTTCCAGTAGTAGGATTGAGGATCCTAACTTCTTACCATTGAGTGGAGGCTGCCTGAAATTTCTGCCATGCAGATGTCCTCAGAAGCACTTCACGGTATGACAGTTTGCTTCTTCAGAATCTTTCAGGCCAGCAGTGGAGTCTCTATCTAGTCTACTAAGATGGAGTCATATATAAGGAAACATGATTAGGGAAGTGACAGTCCATCACCTTTGCCATAAACTGTAATCTCACCAGGTGGGTGACTTCCTATCACCCTTTCCATATTCTCTTAGTTAGAAACAAGTTACAGGTTCTCCCTATACTCAAGGACAAGGGTATGTGACTTGTGGTTGACCTTAGAGTATATTCACCACCTATAGAAATTATACTTTCTTTCTCTTTCTCTCTTTCTCTCTTTCTTCTTTTCTTTCTTTCTTTCTATCAAAACTGAACACTTTTTAGTGTATTTTTATATAAAAATAAAGCACATTTGAAAAAGTGTATCTTTTTCAAAAAACTCAGTACAGTTTTAGCAGGTTGAGGTCAAAGACTGATAATTCTTTCAACTGCAAGAAAAATTTAACGTGGTTTAAAAAAATCATCCATTTAACTGGCTTTAATGTAAATACTCTTCCCCCTATTCTCCTATACCCATTTCCTGGTTGTTCTTCCGGGCCCCATTCAAATAACTTCTCTTCGTAAAGCCTTTCCTGATGCTTCTAACTGGAACTCTTCATTTTTATCCCCACCATTTTATTGTACTTCTTTGGTTGCCTGAATAGTTACTTGGGTAGGTGATTTATCCCTCTTTGTTTTCTGTGTCATTGAAGCCTCACTCAGTAAGTGGACATAAGGGAAATTCACCAAACAGATGTTACATTAATAAGGTCATATTTTACATCTTTGGATCTCCTCAAGCAACATAATATACACTACTATTAAGGTTTGTTGAATTAGAAAAGCAAATCATTAATTTTCCGTGTTTGACTTACTAAAATCTAGTCAGTGTAAATTACTACATTATGGGTATAGTATAATAATATGTAATAGCAGCTTTGAAATCAGATACCCCTGAGCTCCTTTCCTGGCTTCTCCAGTTAATGGCTGTGTGGATGATACTTAATGTCTCTAAACCTCACTTTCCTTAATATAGTTGTTATTTAATAAGTATCAAGCCATTATTAATACTGAATTGGAGGCCTTAAAATTTCTTGACAAAATTTCTTGACCAGCACAGTTCATGCAAGGGCAAGGACTCCAGCATTTCTGCTCAACCCTGGAAGAATAGCACGCGCACATGTCATGTTCATCTGAGAGGATAGTGACTTTCTGGCAAACAGACTAAATAGACATTGTATCATTCCTAAGGTTATTTTTAAATATTCTCCATCTTTGGTGGTGATTTTAGTGGTTAGAATAATAGAGAAAAGAGTGGGTGGTGTGACAGGACATAGGAACTCTGTTTCAGTCAGGAGCATGGGAAGCCTGGTTCTGTTCACAGAACTGAGGGAGATGAAATAAGCACTTTTTCCTAAATGGTGCTCTGAGGATTACACAGAACATTGCCACCGCTTCCAGTGAGTCAGGGCTGGAATGTTCGACAGATCAGTGCTCTGTTGAATGCTGAGTTCCCCTGCCTTACCCAGCAGCGTTGCCAAACGTAGGAATTCACAAGGTCAGGCTCAGACTTAACAGTCCTTTGCTTAAGGATCATGCTGAAGTTATTTTCATTCTTTGCAGTAATCTAATCAGTTTCTGTAACTTTCTCAATGAAAAGGCGAAGGTCAGTGTGCTTTTCCCTGGAATGGAGGGATTGTTTTCTTGGCCAAATGGTATATGTGAAGATGTGGGTACTAAAAGGACTCTGAGTTTGTACCTTTTAAAAATTTGTTCTACAGTTCTGTGCTGGTAGGTTGACAAGATTGTGCTCACTGGCACTCCCCCCCTTTTTTTTCTGTTTTCACATGACAGTGCTATTTAGACCCTTGTAAATGATCCCTGCTAACTATTCAATAAATATATTAGCATTAGCATCTACATGGTTTGAAAATAGGGATATATATATGTAAATTTATATTACATATATGTAATATAACACATAATATGTAATGTAATACAATATTACATAATAAATATTATGTATATAATAAGTACAATACAATGTTACATAGTAAATATTGTGTAATATGTGATATATATTATATATACATATATATTCATATATATATGAATTTTTTCATCATTTGTATCTACTGGTAACCTCCATAACACAGAAATACTTTTTAATGACTACTAAACTTACTTAAATTCCCAATATATATTGTCTGTCTTTGCTTCCAGTATCTAAAATCTTCTAAGACTTACAGTGTAAATAGTTATAGAATAATTCAGTGAGTGAGAAGAGAAGGAAGTGGAGAAAGGGAAAGAGGAAGTGGCCTAGACTTGTCATCAAAGCTTTTGTTGTGAGGATAAAAACCCTAAAACATTAATAATGCAGTTATGTAACAATGGGAAAAGTGAGCAAGCAAGAGTTTTGACAAATCTCAGTTGAAATTGAGACTATTTTTATTGATTATCTCTGGAAGCCATATAAGCAACCACTTGACTACTAAAAAGCAGTTAATGTTAGATTTCTCTTAATATTATTAACTTAATCCTTAATTTATCATGCCATTTTAAGTGGAAGGAGAAAGTATGGAGTATGAACATAGTTAATTCTTCTAGCATTTGAAAGTCCATTTTGGTCCCAAATTCAGCTACCTCAACATTTCTACCACTAAACTTCTCTTCCCCCACCCCAACCAGAGAAAGATCTCTCTCTGTTCCTATATTCCTTACTTAGTTTTCAGTTGGAAGGAATTTCAAAGAAATGAGCTCATACGAACTCTGTTATAGACAGCATTCAAGATGGACCCCTATCAGTTTTGCCTGTTGTTTTCTTATCTTCCATCATCTCCTCTCACGTTGATTCAGAGTTGGTCTGTGTGACTAATAGCATATGGTGGAGGTGACCAATAGCGTATGGAAGTGACCAGTAGGTAAGGTCACTTCCTGGCTTATAAAAAGGTATCGTGCCCTCCTGCTTCGCACCTCCATGTCAGCCTCCATTTTGTGAGATCACTCACAGCCCGGTTGGAGGGGCCCACATGGGTAGGGACAGGGGCCTCCCACCCCCAACCAGCACTGAGTGGCCAGCTATGTGAACGAACCACCTGGCCAGGGTGACTGCAACCTTGTAGAGAAGGTGAGCCTGACCAACCAGCTAGAACTCTGCCAAATTCCTGCCCCACAGAAACAGTGAGACAATAAATGTTTATTGTTATTTTAAGCCAGTACATTCTGGGGAAATGTTATACAACAAATCCATATTATATGACATGGATACTCAGATAAGCAGTAATAAAAAAAACTTTAAAGGAAAGGAAAATTCAGAAACTTAAGGATTAAAAAGTCCAGAGCTTTTTTTGTTTGACAAGAATTTTATCTCCCTTGAATGTTTGGAGCCTACAGTAATTGTCTTTGTATAAATTTAAGAAGACGGCATCAGTGTTTTCCTTTGATGGTTAGAGGAAGCTGAAATGTATACAAACCCCATTAAGAAATCACAGCTCATCTGTATCTGAGAAGCCTCTCCACTACTAACTTCTTTTTTGGCACAGTTATCAGTGCTGATCTCTTCTGTGTTTTTGAAGTTTAAGTCATCCTTACTTAGTTAAGATTATTATGCGTACACAGTTTAGCATACTTCCTTTAGTCATATTTCTTATTTCATCTGCCTAAGTAATGATTGCATTTTTATTATTCAAATGAGTTGATCTGAATGCAAGTTCCTCCATGCTCTGAAATAAAATGACTATTAATGTCTTCCAGAACAAATCTGAGATAAGATCATAATTGTGGTTTTCCAAATATTGCTTTCCAAATACTGTTAAATTATGCTGACTATTATTTTCCATTCTGGTGCTTCTTAAGCTTATTACATGGTGATGATTTTTATATGAGAATAGTCTGAAGAACAACAGTTGTATGATTTTAGACAGAATCAAAAATCAGGATTCAACCAAAATATCATGGGGTATCTCAGAGTAAAATGTGTTATACCCACCTCACTGACTCACCCCCATCATCCTGAACCGCATTTGGCTCAAAGGCATCCATGCTTTCTTTTACATACACCATACAAAGGTTCGTTGAGGACACAATGTGCACGACTCACACCTCAGCTATGCTACACACTATTCTGGGCATGGAGGGTAGAACCATGTACAAGATAGACAAAGCCTCTGCCCTAATGGAGCTTCCATTTTAGTTGGAGAGACAGTGGATAAAGAACCACTAAACAATATAATTTTGAGTATTGACAAGTACTGAGGAGAAAAAGGCAGAATAGAGGGATATAGAGAGAATGACACAGGGGGATTTATTTTAGGTGAAGGGTCATGAAAATAAACACTGAACTAAGACTTGGGTGATGTGAAAAGAACAGACCATGCAAGGATCTCAAGGAAGAACATTAGCAGCAGAGAAACAAGTTTAAAAGCTCTCAGGTGAAATGGAGCTTGATGTGTGGGAGCTGAGAGTAAGAGAGATGACAGAAAGGCCATTGGAATGGGTAGAGCATGTCGGGAAAGAAGCATGGAGGTGGAAGATGAAATTGGAAAATTGAACAGGAAATTGGCAGGCCCAGGGAAGGAGTCGCATGTTTATTCTAAGCGTGATGGGAAGCTACAGGAAAATTTTAAGCAAGGAAGTTGTATGATCTAATTTAATTTTTAAAATCTTTTTCTGGCAGCTGGATGGAAAATAGGCTGGACATAGCAAGGAAGAAGAGCAAGGCCATTTGATAGATTATTGTAGTTGGGACAAACAATGATGCTGGCTTCTGAGGGTGATGGTAGTCAGTGGAAGGCATAGACTGTGATGAGGGTTCAGGAGATAGGCAGTAGGATTTTCTGGTGGATAACATTTGGTATGGAAGGGAAAGAAAACCATCAAGGATGACTCCTGGGTTTTGTTCTAAGAATGGGGTGAAAAGTGGTATTTATGGATATGCTGAACAATAAAGGGGGAACAGTTTTGGAAGGTGGGAGGGAATCAAGAGTTCTATTTTGGCTGTGTTAAGTTTGGAGCATTATTATAAATTTTCACATAGAAATGGAAAGTAGGCAGTTGGAAATAAAAATCATGAAGTTGTGGAGCTAGAACTAAAAATTTGAGAGCTACCACCAGAAAGGTAGCATTTAAAGCCATGAGATCACGTGTTGTCTTATAAGGGAAAGAATGTTTATGGAGAGGAAGTCTAAGAACTGAGCCTTGACACACACCAACATTTAGATGTCTGGAAGGAAATGTGAAGAAACACCCACTAAGACAGGAGAAACCCAGGAGAATGGGGTGTCAAATGAGGAAGTGTTTCGAGAAGAAAAGGAATGAATGATCAGCTCTGTCAGTGCACTAAGTGGCTTAAAAAAACAACAGAGGACTGAGAATTATCTTTTGGATTGGGCAAGATGGAGGTCCTTATTGACATTGGCAACTGAAACTTTCTAGGAGAGTGGAGACAAAAACCTGAGTGAAGTGTGTTGAGGAAAGAAAAGGGAAGGTAAGAAGCTAGACACAGCAAGCCTAAACAAGTCTCTTACAGGATGTGCTGTGAAGACACACAGGAAAATAATGTAATACCTAGCTGGAAGGTTGACTTCCTCAGATTTCTTATCTGCAGGGTGAGACCTTTAAACTTCAAAGTACTACGTTTCCAAGAGAAATATCTTGGAATAAAAGCCTGAAAGGCTTAAATGGCCTTTCAGTTTACTGAGTTCTTCACTGAATCTGTGATGGCCTGGATTCAACAGTGTCATCATTGCCATGGGGTTATGTTAGTCTCGTTTGCATCAGATGCCCATGTAATGATTTGGAATAATAATACAAACTTTAAGACATAATAATAAAAGAATAATAATACAAACCCCTTAAGCTGAGGGGTGCCTGGGTGGCTCATTCAGTTGAGCATCTGACTCTTAATTTTGGCTCAGGTCATGATCAGGGTCATGAGACTGGCCCCTTGTTGGACTCCAAGCTGAGCATGGAGCCTGCTTGGGATTCTCTCTCTCCCTCTCCTTCTGCCCTTCCCCATGTGCATGCACATGCTCTCTCTCTCTCTTTCTAAACAAACAAACAAAAAAAAGATTTGAATATCAGGAGAAAAACTTACATCCATTACTTTACTTACAGCCATTTCTGTGATTCAAGTTAAGTATCTTGCCATTTTCTGATAGAACTAAGTCAGTCTCAGAGCACAGCCATGTCTTAGTAATTAGACCTCAAAACCTCCACATTCCCCCGTAGCCAGATGGACTGCAGCAGGTGGATGTGTGACCAATGATCTCTGGCCTGTTGTAGCTGCTGATGACTGAAAGTGAAAATAATAGCAATAGTAACTGATAATATCATACCACTTTGTGAAATAGTTTTCACAAAATCACTTCTGCAATCATATGGACCATTTAAAATGCTCTTCCACATACGTTATCTTCTCTAACTCTGACACATTTGAGCATGGCTCCACTCTCCTGATGACCTTTCCCTGACTTTACCTTATTGGAAAACAAGTTCGCAACTCATGTTTTCAGCCTCAAGAACTGTTGCTTCGGAGAGGATGTGAATAAGCATCTGAAATTGTTGGCCCTGAGATTGATCTCACTCTTGAATTCCTGAGGCTGCCACCAGAATGCTTTTCTCATGAAGATCAAAAGTGAATGTGAAATATTGCCTGTTCACTTGCTCTTGTCTCCCTTTCCAAAGTGACTCCACTTTCTCAACAGGGACCCCCCTCCAGTCAGGCAGCCTTTGTGAGGAACCCTGGGCTGTGGTATGTGTTCCATATACTGCATTCAGAAGGCAAATCACGCATCTCGGGTGTGTAAGCTCTTCAGCATGAATCATACAAACTTGGTGAACCATAAACCTCTCCCTGTGGATATGAATTTGTTGGTATTTTAGTCTGCTTGGAAACAGTCTGAGAAACATTAAACGCAGCTTTTTTGAGGTTGGTCCAAATCATTTTTTTAGATGAGAGAAAAAAAAATATTATGTCTCCTAAGGAAACTTGTAACCACGAACAGTAAATTTAAGAGGTTTTAAAATGTTTTTTTTTCTCCCACATACCTCACTTGTGCATAGTTTAAATCCCTAGTTTCTCTCACCAAAAAATAAATGCTAGACTGCAGATCAATGGGCTAGGCCCATGCAAATGGGTTTCTTAGATTAAAAAGCTAAAAACAATGTGTGCTGGTATACTGACCCCACCAATCTTATCCTTTCTCCAATTCCCCAGTTCAGTAACCCACTAGATAACCATATGTGGTAGGTTTTTAAAATATACAACCATCCATTGGCAGAAAAGCACCTTTATTTATAACATATGAATGAACTCAACCTGCTCTACTTGACAAACAGGGACTTTGACCAGAGCTCACCTATTCAAAGAGTCACTTCCTGTTCCACATGTAGGCTTTTCCAGGTTAACTCCATCTCTCCGGGGTGCATACTCTATCTCAAAGGACTGCACCCATCCATCCTTTCCTGTTTTCTGTGAGGAAGGCAGAACCTGCGATGAGAGGAGAGCCATGCAGTATTGTAGCTGCAGGGGAAGACCCTTCTAGTCTGACCTGACCTTCGCTCAGATGGCTTTTCCTTCTGTGTGCTCCCTCTGGCTGTTATCCTCTGTCCCTGTTGGAAACCTGCTCTGCCTTCTACCTTCAAACTCTGCACATCTTTTATCCTCCTCATCTTGACTCCAGAATCTTTGGGATCTTTGGCCTTCTCATCTCACATCCACTGGAGCATCTGGAAACTTCTGACACTCCCTCATGCCATGCTCTGGCTCTGGGCACTGGGGGAGCAGGTGGAGCGCCTAAACACACCCATCCCTTTTGCTACTCAGCTGTGACTAATTCCTTTTGGCTTGAGGCTGGGTGACCTACTTCCAAGTACCAAATTGCAATGTGGGGCCTTTTCTGATTTTGGATTTCCCCTCAACCTGAGATTTTTAGATCTCTTTCTTGCTCCTCGTCCCCTCTCACATGAGGCCTAGTGAAGCAGCAGGTATGGAGTATGTGAAAAGGGACCCAAGTAGCAAATTAACCATAGTCTGATCCCCTTGAAATTTCTTCAGAAAAATATTACTCCTGCCCAGGACGGACCTTTACCACCTCCCTCTGAGGAGAGAAGCTACACCCTATGCCAGGTCTAACATCTGCCTCAGTGGTGAGCAAACTGGAAAGTTCTCAGTCCTTGGTGTCCCAAGACTGAGTCTGGATATTCATTGCCTACCTTTGGGAGACCAAGAAAAGACTTCTCCTTTCTCCATCAGGTGCCTTGGTTCTTGAACCTGAAATCCAGAACACTCATCGTGCCTATTGTTTTTCTTGTAACTTTAAAAATCTCGAAAGTCAGAGCTAAGCATATCTTATCATCCACTGAGTTCTGCCTTTCTTGAGAAGTGTGTGTGGTTCAACCTCAATAGGACAATAGGAATTACCAAGGAGGGAAAATGTGCCACATAATCTTCAGAATAGTATCTGATGCATTTTTAATGCTCATTCTGTCAACCAAAGCACAAATTAGAAGTCCAAGGGTTCACAAAAGTCAAGCTTGGACCTAAACATAAAATCTCTCGGTAGTTCTTCCCTCACATTCTTTTTTTTTTTTTTTAAGATTTTTTAATTTATTTGACAGAGAGAGAGAGATTACAGGTAGGCAGAGAGGCAGGCAGAGAGAGAGGAGGAAGCAGGCTCCCGGCTGAGCAGAGAGCCCGATGCGGGCCTCGATCCCAGGACCCTGAGACCATGACCTGAGCCGAAGGCAGAGGCATTAACCCACTGAGCAACCCAGGCGCCCTTCCCTCTCATTCTTATGCTATTTATACATTAGATCATTGCTGGGTAAGAAGGAATACTTTTCTTTTTTCATATGGAAAAGTTTTAGGACACACATTTCCATGGAATATGTTTTTCCCACAGTGTTTTCCAAAGACTTTGGCTTTCAAGCAACAGCATTTCTCCAACTGGAAGTCTTACCAATAAGTCCCCCGGGTTCCTGTGCTTCTCTGCAGGGACACTCTTGAGTTTCTGCTTTATCCTCATATAAAACTGTGAGATTCTTTCTCTCCAGTTAAAATCATATTCACTTGATTTACATGAGTTACAGTTTCATATGAGGCACCTTTCTTTGTAAGACAGCTAGTAAATAGCCTCAGGAAATGTTCTGCCCTGGTGTCAGGAGAGTATGGTATTCTTTTTGTTTCTCTCATCATGCTGAACCTGCATAGGGTTAGAATCCTAGTCATTCTTTCTTAATGAACCATGTTTAGGCTTTATTACTTTGTAATGCTCTCTTAATCCATTCTCTAAACTCAAAGTCTTATTTTACCCATGATTTTTATTTAGAGGGAAGGGGAGAGAAAGGGATAGAGAGAAGTCTATTTTAAGGATTCAGTAAAATTTTCATTTTATACTAATTGTAAGCACTGAGATAAGACTCAAATACATATACTTACAAACGTTGATGATTTAAAATTGCTTAATATAATCATTAATATTTATTGAACATTTAAACATAAAACACATAAAAATGCCATTCTTCACACAACAATTTTGACCTATTTTTTAATCTCGGAGCTTGAAATCCATAGCTACATTGTTTTAATATATGAAATAAATTATTTCATTGTCTTCCTGGAGAATTTAGACCCAATTTCCAGACACCATGGATTCCTATTATGTGTGCCAGATACTCTAAGTGGTATCCTTCATCAGTCAAATTCTCCCAGGAACCTTGCAAACTGCACACATTCACTCCTTTCCACATCTGAGGAGACTTGGTGTCAGAGCCATCACATGGCCCCGGGTCACACACACAGGATGGGGGCTCACTTAAGCCTCACTACATATAAAATATTTGAGTACACAAGCAGTAGATAACTTTATTTTTTCTTTCAACAATCACGTGCTTACAGAAAAAATACTAGTAGATAAGCTAAAGATCTTGTTTCCCTGGGGGAGCTCTATTGGTACCCCATCAGTAAGCCTTGGGACAGGCCATGTTCTCCAGTGAGTCAAGACCCTGAGGTCCACTCAGATTAGAATGGCTGGCACAGGGAGTCTTTATAGCCTGTGCAAAGTTTTTGTTTTAGGGTCAGCACCAGTTATAGAAATGCAGAACCAAATAGAAATCAACTCAGCTCAGGTTCCTTCACGTCAGGGCATGGTAACATTCTCAAAGCTCTTTGCCTTTTGCCTTTCCCCTTTCCCTGAAGGCTAGTCTAGAGCCTCAGAGCTCTTTATCAGGTGCATGTCTCTGTTATGCTCTGATATCCTCAGGTGACAGCCATCCTACTGGGGGAAGGAAGGAAGGAGATACTGCAAATTTTCCATTTAAGGAATATATTTACTACATATCTTCTTATAGATAAAGCACTTTATAAGTAGTAAGATAGTATTCAATAAATATTTGTAAATGAATTAATAAAGCAATGAGTGACTAGTTCTTGTTACTGGACCCAAAACAACATGATTTATAATAGGACCAATTTTTTCTGTGTCATTTTCCCATAGGTAATTTACTTCTACAGTATATATGATATTTAATATAAAATATATTTTATAAATAGATCATCTCTAGGCTAGAAACCTCTTTCTATACCTTGACCCTTAGGAACATTTTGTGTTCTTTTTTTCTGCATCAAAAAATTCCCCCCTCAGAATGCTACCTCAAATCTTTTCTAACTGACCTCCATGTGTCAGGCAAAAAGACTCCTTCCAGACCATCCCATGTGGCCTGAATCAAACCATACCATCTGAACAAGTTCCCCGTTCTCTCTGACCTGCTTCTGGGGTCCCCACATATCTCCTGTCCTCCACTATTAAGAAACATCACCTTCTGTCATGTCTTCCCCTTATCCTCCTCCTGGTCAGAGCAGGCTCCAAGTTTACTTCCTTTCAAGCCTCATTTTTGCATCAAACCTCACTTTTCCTCTTTGGAACAGGGGGTCATACAACGTCTAATATATAGTTTCCAATAGAAATCAGAGAAAAGACTACTTGTCATGGTTGGCAGGCGTGGGGGTTAACAGACTTGGGAGTCAGAAAAAGCTTGCTTGAATCCCATCTCCAGCACTTAATAGTTTTGACTTGGGTGAGTATTTCAATGATCTGAAAGATGAGGATTTATAAAAGTAATGAATTAATGAGATGATGCATGTAAAATGCATAGCACAATATTTGACAACTAGCGGGTGTTCAATATATAAAAGCAGTTGATAATGGTAGTGATGAAGATGAAGATGGAGGAGAACGTTGATTTCAGTCACTGGTAGCCATCGTGGGAGGCCAGGGCCATGGCTCTGATGACATGACATTAGGAATGGCTCCGTCTTAGTAGAGAAAGGGCATGTACTGAGAGTCGTCTCCAAAAAGGACTCAGCATGATGCAAGTGTGAATAGTTACCTCGGGGCGCAAAGTGAACTCAGAGTGAAGAGGATATCTTATCGCAAGAGCATCTGTTTAACAATTTTGTCTTAGATTAATTTAGTCACATGCTTATGGACATTACATTTGGAGCCAGCTTACATTGCAGAGGTGGGTTCCGGTTTTGTAGGCCGGCTTACTGTGTGCCACAGATCTTAATCTCTTTCCCAAAGAACAGACATACCAGGAGCCAGCAAATAGCTTTTAATTAATGAATTTGTCGTCTACAGTTCACTGGTAATGAGGGAAATCCTGTACTGAACATTCTTTTAAGTATAGATTCAGGATCTGGATATGCAACTAGTGAGGTAAGCAATTCAGCCCTTTTCCTATGATTGTGAGCCAAATAAATGGCTGAGTTACTAATGGGTATGTGGATTTGTTTTAAGTGTGGTGGGTGGAGGTGGGGAGCAGAAGAGGGTGAGTCTTTTCTTGGCATAGATCAAAATGAATGAAAATGCTTTGAGTGTTTTTATAGTCTGTTCTGCGACGATTTCCAGGTGGCATTCTGCCATTACTCAGGACACACCCATACGGACTCAATCCCTTTCTTTAGGGATATCACACTTTCTAGTTGGCAGGGCAAGGACCAAAGCAAAAAGATAGTTTTCTCCCCACTCAACACACCCCTCACTCCTGCCAAATGTGGGGTGTGGGAGTGATGTACCAATGTAATGAGAGTAATAATAACCTTGGTGGGCCCTGCTAAGAAACTGGAAAACTACTAAGAAGTTTCTTCCACCTCTGTTTTCCAACTGTTCTTCCAAAGTTTCAGGACTTCTTTTTACTGAATATTAGAGCCCCTTTTCACACAACCCTAACCTTCAGGCTGTTTCTCCAAATTGAAATGATAGCAGCTTAAACTGGAGAGCAGTCTTAGAGGTTGTCCATTCCAACATCCTGCCTGTCGCAGGCATTCCCTGGGAGCAGCCTAACAAGTGGTCATCCAGCCTGTGCTCAGATATATCTAGAGGCTGGGACCCCACTTCCTGGGAAAGCCAAGCCAAGGCTGGGCATCTGCTGTTGCTGGAAGACAGCATGATGGTGGGAGTTGGGTAGTAGGGGGGAGAGTATTGAACTTGGAGGCATGAGAGTTAGTCTGGCCCTTGTTCTTCCACTGACCAGCTGAAGGGTCTTGGGAATAAGTCACTGTGCCTCAAAATTTGAGTCACTTGTGTCAACTATGAGGTTGTTGGATAGATCTCCGTCACTCCTAGCCATTAATGCTGCAATTGAAATTGTATTTTTTTCTATGTCAAGTTAAAACTGACCTCCCTGTAGCTTCTAGCTATGGGTATTAGTTCTGGCTTTGAGAACTCTAGGGGATGTTTTATCTCTCATTGACATGGCAGCTCATCAAGTATTTGAAGATGGCAGCAGTGACCCCCATATGTTATCTCTTCTTCAGTATCAACTTCTCAAGGTATCATAAGTCTTTCTTTTATGACTTGCCTTTTGGACATCCCTCTCATTCTGACAGCCCTCTTCGGGATGAACTCAATTTCAGCTCTTTAAATTTGGTCCCCAGAACTGGATGTAATGTTTCAGAACTGTTCTAATAAACACAGGAAGTATTAACACTATCACAACTATCTCATCTGTGTCCTTAATCTAGACCCTGTGCTGCTTGTAGTTAAGTTTGCATTTAACACAGGTGTTTGAGCCACTGGAGCCCTTCCCTAGTACAGCCTGTGTGTGTGGTCAGCTAAAGAGAGCCACCGGCTTCTTTCCATAGGAACTACTTCCCCTATTCTGCACATATGCATTGAACAATTCTCCTCTTTTTATTATATGAGTAATACATGCTCCTAGCAATGTTAAAAACTTAAGAAATAATCTCTGAAATTGCAATACTCAGATCACATTGTTAACTTTTCTTATGTTAATATATAAAAATTATTTTTTACAAAAATATTAACACTTATGGTTTTCCTTACATGCTGATGTTTATATCACTCCTTGTGTCTGACTTTGTCATATCATTCTGCTTCTGAATGTTCCCGTATCCCAATGAGCAAACGACCTCAATCTAAAGCTGGTTTTCACCCTACTACTGCATATTTCTAGCCTTGTCTCTAGCCATTGCCCAGCTGTCACCCCTCCCCACCATGGTTCAGACTTTTATACACACTGTAATCTCCTCGAATCTTTCCCATCCTCTTCTCCCCAGCCCCCATTTGTCCTTTTGGAAAATGCCTATTCATCATTTAAGACACAGCTCAAATATTACCTCCTCTGTGAAGTTTACCTGACTTCCTCTCCCGTCTCCATTCATGAGAACTCCCTGGTCCCTTATCTGTATCTCTGTTGATCTTTGACACAGCTCTTTCACAATATGTGAGCGTGTATAGTTGGAGATCCCTGACTGAGATCATGTCCTATCCTGGGAGCACGTATAAATTGTCCAAACCACAGTGTCTGAAAACTCTGTCAAAAGAGGAAGGGCTAAGACAGCTCTTCAGCCTATGATGGCTGCTTTTTTGATGTTCACACTAATGACCCTATTCGCTGGGACACTTTGCTCTCAGATGTGGCAGATTTGATATTGGAATAAAAGTCAAGTTTAAAATTAGAGGAAAGAACGATACGTTCTATGTTATAGACTCGAGACAATGGGTTTCAAATAATTGCTTCTTACAAACGTTTATACTTTTGTATATTCATGATTCACATGCATACAGTCAGTTTATTAAAACTGTTTTCATTAAGAATATGTAACATAGACTCTATTTTTGGAGAGCACAGACTAAATTAATATAAAAATAAGTTCAGCCAAGGCAGCTAATTTGAATGGTATGTGTTTTGTTTGAGTGTGCATTGGTGACTTTTCCAGTGAGGAACATCTATTTTAACATCTATTTTAACCCAGTCAATTATTAAAAACAAGCTGTTCTCCTTGCTTATATAAATCAGATTTTCAAGCACACTTAATCTTAGAAGAGTGTGCATATGCACACGTCTGCCCATGAGCATGAATCCAAAGACATTCATTAAAACTGTCCTCACAGTGACATTAAAAAATTGGCTTTGTCTGTGTAAGTTCCCATCTTTAGGGAGAGGAAAAATGATTGGGAATCACAGGCTTGAATCCCTCAAAGAGCAAAACTTGTAAGGTGAAGATTGAGTGTGGAGTCTGGGAACTCTCCCTCCGTCTGTGAGAGGCAGGGCCGACTGGTCTCAAAGCTGCTGCCTAGAATTTAACTCTGGGCCGGCGTTGCCCTTTTGAACTCCCCCTGCCTGCTGCAGTTCTGGTGTCTACTCTATCATGGGTCCCAAGACACTCTGCTCCAGACTGTCTGAGGAGCCTAGGGAGCTCTGAGAGGAAACCTTTCAAGTCTGCTTTTCTCGAGAACGCAAGACCTGCAAAACTTGGCCAGACATCGCATTGGGTCTCCCTCTGTGGTGACTCAGAAATCTCAAGGAGAGCGGGAAAATCTAGAGGAACACTAATAGCGTTGAGAGGGCCAGAGGGCAAAAGGGATGAAATTTGTGTTTCCATTGAGTGGGTGATATTTTTCATTTCAAAGCCTGATGTAAAATCTTGCTGGTTTTTGGTTATCTACAGACTGAGAACATAAACACTGCTATTAAAATATTTCATCTCTCCCAGATGAGGCCCTGCACAAACTTCCTTCTATGTGCAAAGCTTTCAGCAACATCCATACAAAGCACAGGCAGGCATCCAAAATCTACTCTTGCTTTATTTGAAGTTAAACGGCACTATCTCTGTGGGAGAGGGTGGGGGTCAGGGAGGAAGGGTCCTAGAAGAAGGTCAAGGATGAGTCCAGGGAGTGGGAGACAGCACTACATTGGCAAACCAATCACAGTGGTTCCTTTCTATCACTAAGAGTGTGGACTCCTGGACAGGTTGTTTAAAGTTAGGCCCTTTCTGGCAATATTCAGACTTGGATTACCCACAAGCTTAGTTCAAGGATTTGGCATGATTTCAAATGTTTAATTGCTGGTTAGAGCAGAGAAGTCCGTATCCCTTCAGGTGGGGGCCATGCCCCGTGCTTCCTGTGAGCACTCCTCCACGCTGATGGCTGACCTGTAGCGGGTTTGCGATCAATAATCATCGAGCTGCACACCCCAGCAGCTTTCCCACACTGCCTACTGGCTTGACAAGTCCTTACAGGAATGCGCCGGGACCGATGCACTGTGTGGATCCCCAGAGCTAATTCACTTAAGACCAAGGGTTCAGCTTGGCCTGTGAGAAAGTATCTCTGGTGGTCATGGAGCACTAAGTCTTCCCTGTACTTTTATGCCTTCTCTGTCCATTGAAACAGATTTTTCTACTGTTATCTAAATCAGGTGGTTCTCCATGACTTTAGACGAACATCTCCAAAGTGCTACAAAAGCCCCATTTTTTATAAACTCAGGTCTAGCCAGGGCATTAGGAACCAATTAACAAGCACCTAAGAATCAAAACTTAGTCTCTGAAACCAACAGTGCAAATCGATATTCCTCCAAAGGTCTCAGAATTCTTACCTCAAAAATACATGTTTTATTTTAAACACATGATTTGCATATCCCTTTGGCATGCATTTGCATGAATCTCTAGAAAAAAGTACGTAAAATACAATAAATAGAAACATGTCTGAGAGAGGGCACCTGAGTGGCTCAGTGGGTTAAAGCCGCTGCCTTCGGCTCAGGTCATGATCCCAGGGTCCTGGGATCGAGGCCCACATCGGGCTCTCTGCTCAGCGGGGAGCCTGCTTCCTCCTCTCTCCTCTCTCTCTGCCTACTTGTAATCTCTCTCTCTGTGTCAAATGAATAAATAAAATCTTAAAAAAAAAAAAACATGTCTGAGTACCCCCCTCCCACAGAGGTAGTTAAGCCTAATATTCAAAGCATGACACATTCAATATTATGACATATTAGAGGCAGAATGAGAACATGAAGACACATAGAATCTCTTGCCTGAACTTCAAAAACTGACATTTGCCCAGAGTCTGGAAGAGACCTTCAGGAGCTGGGCTCAACTGGCCTTGCCATCGTGTGGTCCTGCTTACCTAATTGTTGCTCAACAGTGGCTATTCCCAGGGCAGGTAAATGGCATGCGCCCATATGTTCACACCCAGCAAATACCGCCCCATTCCCCAAAGATCACCAGGCCCACCACTGGCTTCCTGTGAGTCAATGTAGTGCAGTCTGGTTCTTTGCAATGGGATCGTTCCTAACTCTGGTGCACTTGTTCTCAGCTGTCACCTGCCCTCCCCCCCCGCCCCACCCCCGCAAAGACTCCCAACTGGGATTCTTTACTATCTGGTGCCAGAAGGCTACCCTCCTTCCCTCTGCTAATTCCCCTTGGTTGTAGGTTCAGTGGCTTCTGCACAGAAGCACAACCCTGGACACTTTGAAGTTTCTTCTGTCATCCAATCTCTGGCATCCACTCAGCATCCCCTGGAGGCTAGGGAAGGCGGCATCACACCATTGTCACTTGCTGATCAAGAGCAATCCTCTGAAAAGTGGTATTTAGGACTTGTTGGGGGGCGGGCAGGGTGGAGGCAGTATATATTTTTATAAATAGAAGTCTATTTCCCATTTATAAACCATTCTGCTGAGAGCAGAAATATCGGCACAGGCATACCCTGTCAGTTTGTGGTTGATTGACATGTAGAATCTCTTCTTCTGAACTGTATTACGAATCATAGTGTGTGCCTAGCATTCAGCCCTCACTGAAGCCCTAGGACTCAGGCCTAGTTTTAATACCCATTTTATAGATAAGGAAACAGAGACGCAGGGTAATACCATACTTAAGGATACCGAGTTAGCAAGTGACAGAGCTGGGATTTGAAGGTGGGCTATGGTGCTTCCGAGTCTAGGCTCCTAGGGGCACGTATCCCTGCCAGGTCAGCGCCGAAGTCATCCTCTACAAATGACACTCACTACTTCTTCCCTCTTTCCATTTTCTTCTTATCTCTGCTCTTATTTTCATCTTTATTGTATACCTCCTCTCACGTGTCTTTTTCAAGTCTCTCATTTTGCCAAATGGAGCTGATAATTATGAAACATCCTCAAAACACAAACAGTAGTAGACTGATGATGCCCAAGACCAAAAGGACCACACGCAAAGAGTTTGGGGGCTGGGATTTGATCTTATCTCCAGAAGCTTTTAAGTTGAAAGTATATAAATAGTTCCTGTATTCTGTGACTGATAAATGCACATGGTTCAGACTGTGTTCTCTGCAGCCTGTCTGTGTCCTCACTGTATAAATAGGCTTGACACCCCAATGGTGGCAGGCTTCTTAAAAGCAGGAAATGTGCATCCCATTTATCTTTGTCTTTCCAGGGCTTAGCCCTAGAAGGTGCTCAGTAAATATACTGAATGAATGAATAAGAGAACTAACAAAAGACCAATAGGTGTCATACCCCTGCAAAAAAAGAAGAGAAAAATAAAGGGGAGGAGGGGGAAGAAGGAGGGAAGGCGAGATAGAGGGCGAGTCTCCTTAGGTGGAGGGCACACTCGAGTGTGGAGACTGTCACTGGCTGCACATGGGCTGGGCTTACATTATTCCTTAGCCATCATTGTTTCAAAATGAGGCATCCTGTCTCTGAGGGCTCCATGTTGGCTTGGCTGACATCCTCCTAAGAATTTAGAGTATGAGTACTATTTGGAAATATGGCAACAAATGAAATTAGTATGTTTAGGATCCAAGTACCGGAAATTATTGCCTTAAAGTGAATAGCCATTCATAAAGCCATATGTGATTTGGACACCTCAGCCCGCCTACTGTCTCTGGTGTCTGAGGAAGCCCAAAATGAAACATACTTTAAATGGATTTCCTGGTGGGATCTTCTCACGGGTTTTTATCATGGCAAGTCCTAGAAATCGCCTGAATGCAGGAAGTTCTTTTTAAAATCACGTTCCTTTACTTAACTACTGAGATTTGACATGTATAAGTTTAAAAATTCAGTTGTAAGTAACCTCCTTACTGCATGTCAGACACTATTTCTAAGTGCTGTAACAGGCATTATCTCCTTTAAATTTCACCACATTTCACATCCTGGTCACTGCTTTACAAATGAGGAAAGGAAGGCAGACAGCAGGCAAGTTACCGGTCTCAGTGATAGAATGAAAATAGGAACCCAAGCAGCCTGACTCTAGAGCTTGCACTATGAACCATGGTCCTCTACTACCCCATGAGGAGTTTCATCTAGAATATGCCAACGCCTGCTGCTCTCTTGCCCCTTGCCTTTCTTTCTTACCAGCGTCTGTTCCTTAACTTTCACAGCATGTGCTGAACCCCACCATGCACCCCTGCCCACCTCCCTGCCTGTTCTCGCACTCAGGTCTGAAAGGTCACAGGTACACACCCAACTTCAGATAGCATTTAGCTGGCTTCCCCTCTAACGTTTAGGAAATGTTCGTTAAATGCTCCAGCCATTTAACAAGTCTATTTAACTTCATTTTCAATTTAACCACGTATCACTTCAATTTCCTTTTCCTCAGTATTGTATAGCCCTGGGAATAAAAGTTGGAAATGTGCCTATCGTCAGCTGAGTCATATTTTATGTGTCTCTTCCTCTCAAGTCACTATTTCCTTAACTTTTTTTTTAGGATTAAAAAAATTTTATTGTAAAATATAAGAGATACAGAATATATGGTACACAAAACAAATATGTAGCTTAGTAATTATTTAGAAAAATAGTTTATTATATAACATATATGTAATGAATTCATATATAATGTCTATAAAGCAAGCACCCTGATATCAGCACACAGATCAAAAATAGAACTTTGCCACTTGCCCAGGAACCCCCTTCCGTGTGATCTACCCAATTCCCTACTGCTCCACAAACTCATTGCTCTAGTCTAACTTACGGTATTCACATTCCCGTTGATTTTTTTCATTCCATATAATTTTTAACATTTTTTAGGCTTAACTGACAGTAAATAGCATGTAATTAATGGGCAAAATTGGTAAGTTTTAACATATGTCTATGTATCCATACAACAAAGATAACAAATATGTCCATCATTCTCAAAAGTTTCTTGTTACCCCCTTGGAACAACCATCCCTGCTACTCACTCCTTTGAGGTAGCCACTGACCTTCCTGTCACTATGCATTTGTTTGCATTTTCTAGAGATTTATGTAAATGGAATCATACAGTATGTACTCTTTTTTTTACCTGACTTCTTTCACTCAATATTATTAAAAACATATCCATGTTGCCTTGCATGAATAATAGTTTCTTTTTATTGATGAATAGGATTTCATTACATATATATGTATATATATGCACACACATATATATGATGCATATATACAGATATGTGCACTGTATATGTCATATCTATACATGTGATATATATCACAATTTGTTTATGCATTCAGTTGATATTTAAACTGTTTCTAGTTTTTTATCATTACAAAGCTGCTTATGTCCAAGTCTTTGGATAGATTTAAACTTTTAAATAAAATACAAGGAATAGAACGACTAGATTATATGATAGATGAATGTTTAGCTTTTAAAGAAGCTACCAAATTTCTTTCCAAGGTGGTGTATCATTTCACTTTCCCACCATCAGTGTATGAGCGTTCCAGTACTTCTGCATCCTAGCCAGTATTTGGTATCACCAGTTTTTCTTAATTTTAATAGGTGTGTAGTGGTATTTATTATTTTAATTGGCATTTCCCTAATGACTAATGAGTAGACCATCTTTTCCTGCACTTATTTGCCATCTGTATATCTTCCTCAATGAACTCTCTGTTAAAATTTTTGGCCCATTTTTTAAATTGGATTGTTTCCTTATTATTTTCTTATTATTGAGTTTATTATATTATTTATATGTTCCAGATACAAGACCTTTATCAGATATATGCTTTGCAAACATTTTCTCCTTACCTGTGGATTGTCTTTTAATTCTCTCAACAGCGACAGCCAAAGTTTTCAATTTTCATGAAGTCAAATCTAATTGGCTTCTTTAATGGATCATTCTTTTGATGTTATATGTAAAGAATTTTTTTTTTTAGATTTTATTTATTTGACAGAGAGAGAGAGATTACAAGTAGGCAGAGAGGAGGAAGCAGGCTCCCTGCTGGGCAGGGAGCCCAATGTGGGGCTCAATCCCAGGACCTTGAGATCATGACCTGAGCCGAAGGCAGAGGCTTTAACCTGCTGAGCCACCCAGGTGCCCTGTAAGGAATTCTTGCCTAATTCAAGCTCACAAAGATTTTTCTCCTATTTTCTTCTAGGCATTCATATTGTAGTTTTATGTTATGGGTTCAAACCAACGATCTATTCTGGGGTTTTTTTGTGTTTTTTTTTTAATTTAATTTACTTTTATTTTTTATTAAGTAAGCTCTGTGCCCAACATGGGGTTCAAACCCACGACCCTCAAGTCAAGAGTTGCATGCTCTGGAGCACCTGGAAGACTGTCGGTTAAGGGTCTACCTTCAGTTCAGGTCATGATCTCAGGGTCTTGGGATTGAGCCCCTTGTCAGACTTCCTGCTCAGTGGGGAATCTGCCTCTCCTTCTCCCTCTGCCCCTCCCCACCTCCATTTGTGCACAGAAGTGTGCTCTCTCAAAAAAAAAAAGTCGCATGATCTATCAGCTGAGAGAGCCAGGCACTCCTTTGTGATCTATTTTGAATTAATTTTTGCATATGGTGTGTGATATAGATTGAGTTTCTTTCTTTTCTTTTTTTTTTTTTTTTTTTTTTTTTTTTTTTTTGCTTATGGCTATCCAGGTGTTTCAGCACCATTTGTTAAAAAGATTGTCCTTTCTCCACTAAATTGCCTAGGTAACTTTGTTAAAAATTGATTGTCTGTATATGAATAGGTATCTTTCTGAACTCTTTATTCTCTTCTGTTAGTCTATTTGCCTGCCTTAATCCCTGTACTACACTGTTTTGACTACTGTAGCTTTATAGTACATCTGAAACCTCATCATTTTAGTCCTTTACGTTTGTTGTTTCACCATTGTTTTGGCTATTGTATAGCCAATCTTTGCATTTCTATATGAATTTTAGAATCAGCTTGTCATTTCTATCAAAAAGCCTGCTGGGATTTAAATTGAGATTGTGTTGAATCAATAGATTAATTTCAGAGAATCAACATCTTTAAGAAACATTGAGTCTTCTGACTGATGAGCAAAGTATATCTGTCCATTTACTAGGTCTTCTTTAATTTCTCTGAGCTGTGTTTATAGTTTTCAGTAGATAGATCTTGTGCATTTTTGTTAGATTTATTCCTAAGTGGTTTATATTTTTATTATAAATTGTTTTTAAATTTCAATTTCTGATTGTTCGTTTTGATCTATAGAAATAAAATTGACTTTTGTATATCGATCCAATAAGCTGCAACCTTGCTAAACTTATTCTAGTAGCCTTTTTGTAAATTTCATAAGATTTATTACATGGACTCTAGTGTTTGAGAAAAAAAGACAGTTTTATTTCTTCTTACAAACTAGATGCCTACTATTTTTTTTCTTGCCATATTCCAGTGACAGAACTTTTAATAAAATGTTGAATACAAGTGGTGAGAATGGACATTTTTGCCTTGTTCTTGATGTTAAGGAAAAGACATTCAGTCTTTCACCATTAGGTATAATGTTAGCTGTGGTTTTTTATAGATATCCTGTATCAGGTTGGAGAAGTTCCCTCCTTTTCCTAGTTTACTGAGAATTTTTATCAGGATATTGGATTTTGTAGATTACTTTCTCTGCCTCTCCTGAGATGATCATATAGTTTTCTAAAATACAATGAATTACATTATTTCATTTTCATATGTTGAACCACCCCACTTCATCATGATACATAATCCTTTATACATATTTTGGATTTGATTTGCTAAAAATTTTGCTCTGTTTCTTTATATTTTAAATATTCCCATATACTAGTAATTTGGGGCCTCTACCTGGCTTGTTAGATTTACTCTCTGTGCACTAAATACCACCTAAGCCCACCAGAGCTTATTTACAGGCATAAGTAACAGTTGTTCCCTCCACTTTAAATATTTATGTGCTTTTGACTGAAGACCATTGAAAATCAAGGAGGAGACCCCCCCCGACACACACACATATACACGCACATTGTTTCTGCAATCTCACATCGAGGGTCTGATTTGAGTTTCACCAAGAAAATATTAGAAGAGAAAGGAGATAGGCCAAGAGTCTTTTCAACATTCCTGAGTAAAGTTAACATAAGACTAAGCTTATTGAGTAAGTCTCAGTGTGGCCTACAGAAGATGGATATGGAAGAGAAGCTGTAAGGGCGCCTGGGTGGCTCAGTGGGTTAAAGCCTCTGCCTTCAGCTCAGGTCATGATCTCAGGGTCCTGGGATCGAGGCCCACATCAGGGAGCACGCTTCCTCCTCTCTCTCTGCCTGCCTCTCTGCCTACTTGTGATCTTTCTCTCTCTGTCAAATAAATAGAATCTTAAAAAAAAAAGAAAGAAAGAAAAGAAAAAAAATACTTCGGAAGAGAAGCTGTGTTTGAGGGAGCATAGAAAATACTATGCTATCCCATTTATTCCTCTGTAGGTCCACCTTGACACAAGGCTTCCTGCTGCCTTGGACTGAAATAGAGTCCTGTCCCAAGATAAATGTGATGGGGGAGACAGGGCTTTGAAAAAATGTTCAAATGCTACCTTAGACTAGAGGGGTGCCTTCTGGTCACCTTCTTCAGTATATTAATAAACATCAGTGTATTTCTGTATGACTTAGGCTCTAACTGTAGGGGAACTAGACTCAAAGTTTATAGATTTAAGTAGGAAGTGGTAAGTGATAACAAGATATCTGTGTGACAGTATAAGTTGGAGAGCAAAAATAGGAAGACCAGGAGGACACAAACTCAGTGGGTTCCAACAGGTTTTATGCATAGATTCAGAGAGTATCAGTGGGAACAAGGACTATGGAGATCTTCAGGGTTTCCCCACTCATTTCACAGATGAGCCTGTTAGTACCAGAACATCCTTTTCTTTTCTCCTCTTGATATGATCAGAAGATACTCCCTCCCACCCAAGTTTAGCAGAACTTTATTTCCTTGGGAAATTGTGCCTCATCACATATGTTCAGGCCTTAGGTTAGTACACGCAGTGGCACTTTGCACCTCCTGGGATTTCCACCACCTTGTTCGTTCAATTTCTAACTCAAAGAACCTTAGCGTTGGAAGACAGTGGGAGGCTGGACACATTTTTTAGCAGACATGCATCACTGAGCCATCTTCTAAAGAACATTCCCGTCTTTAAGGAAGTGATCCAAATTGTTCATACGCTTCTGGTTTAAGATAGATAAAGTACCTTATATAACCACTATATTCAACATATATGGCACATTTATGGGAATTAGAATATAAATTTTAAAAAAATCAAAGTAGACACTTATCTTTGTGTGGCTTGTAACTATGATTGAGCTATTGGGCAGTAGATACTCAATGAGTGTTTACATATTAAGCCTTCACATAGTACTGATTATATACTAAACAATGCTCTAAATATCGCCAAAATATAAGTTCATTTGTTCCTCACTCATTGTAAGAAAGATGCCATTATTACCTTCATTTTACAGATGAGAAAATGGCAGCCAGAGAGCTGGGACAATTTGAGGTCACCCAACTAGTAAAGGGAGGAGCTAGCATTTGGTCCCAAGCAAACTGGGGCTCTTAACACTTGCTAAGAATATATTGATACTGAATTTTTAAGTATTTAGTATTTTGATGCATATGAGGTTGTGGTATGATTCAGCATGAAAAATGAAGATTATATGAAGTTTCCATTGATCTAAAAGAATTAAACACCAGATGTCAGAATATGTCTTCTCTTCCAAAATTACCTGCTAACTACTGGTTCCATTTGGGTTGATCCATAGTAGTTGTGTGTTATTGCAGTGTAACCCTTACCCTAAATTACCTTTTGAGTTAAAAGAGCATCACTGCTTTTCTTACTGTACAGAAGCAAAACAATCCTATAGCCATTTTGTCTTTCCACTTTTTGTATATTTCATTACAGATCTGAAATCACTAATTTTTCTTCAGAAACTGTTAATTTTGAACTCTCCTATGTAAAGAATGTTAGAGAAAACATTTTCATAGTGGAATATTGTCTGGTTTTACAGTTTGCAGGTGTAAACTCAGTTTGAGTATCTCATACACATACTTCATTTCATCCGACTTACTGGGATAGCCATGAACAAAAATTATTAGATTGTGTGCTTCATTTGGATAAGGTTTAAGATTTTTTTTTTTTTAATTTCACAGAGGGAGAGAGATCACAAGGAGGCAGAGGCAGGCAGAGAGAGAGGGGGAAGCAGGCTCCCCGCTGAGCAGGGAGCCCGATGCGGGCCTCGATCCCAGGACTCTGAGATCATGACCTGAGCCGAAAGCAGAGGCTCTAACCCACTGAGCCACCCAGGCGCCCTGGATAAGGTTTATATTACTCATAGTTAATCTGTTTTATTACCCTGGGATTTTTCCTTTCACACAAAATTGTACAGTATTCTCTCTTACCCTACCTCATCGTTTTCCTTTCTGTAGCCAGTTCTTCAGCAAGGGTGGGCCATGGATAAACCCAGGGGTTAACTGTAAGAACCATTCCCAGGCTAATGCCAAAGATTATGTGTATGATGTGCTGTGTACACACACACACACACACACACACACACACTGTTTTAAAAAGAGCTATAGACACCGGTCTGTATATGAAAACATTCAAAATGAACATTTTGAAGATGCCAGCATAGGGACTCCTAGGTGGCTCAGTCCATTAAGCAACTGCCTTTGGCTCAGGTTGTAATCTCAGGGTCCTGAGACCAAGCCCCGCGTTGGGCTCTCTGCTCAGCAGGGAGTGTGCTTGTCCCTCTCCCTCTACTTCTGCATGTGCTCTCATTCTCACTCTCTCAAATAAATACATAAAATATTTTCTTAAAAATGCTTAAAGGTGCCAACATAATTATATTTACCCAGAAAAAGATAGCCACATGTATTTAGTGGCTTGTTTCTAGCTTTTGTAATGAGAAGATTGTTGGATGTCAGTTCTGGGTGGTAACTTTGTCCTTAGGGCCTTTAATAACTCCAGTGTGGAATAAAAATTAGGGAAATGACTGGACTCTGGCTACATATGCAGCAGGTTTGTTATTGTTGAACGGTGTGGTATTTAAGAAGACTTATGAGGGTTTGGAACTGTCTTCCTTCCCTTGGTCTCATCCAGTCTCCAGTCAACACTGGGTAAACCCCAGTCGAGTACAGTGGGCGAGGCAGATGGGGATGTGCCAGGTGGAGAGCCCTGCTGTGCTCTGGGCAGATACGGTCACAGGTGCTGAGCATGGCTGGTGCAGCAGTCAGGATGCCCACAGCGTGGTGCAGGGCCAAAGGCAGAGAGGCCAGGTGGCCCATCACAGCGCACTGTGGTGACGTGATGACAGGAAGCCCGGGAGCAGATGCTGCTTGGAGGTTTGAGGGAGTTAAGCAGGCTGTCAACATTGAAGGAGCCTGTCAGCAGGCAGTAGAGACCCAGCCACTGGGTTGCTAGTCAGAGTCAGAACTCCCAAGGACTATAGGAATCACACGGTCAAAGGAATAGTGGTAACTAGGCAAGTTCCTAGGAGAGAGATTCAGAAATGAGGCACACAGCACAGTTCAGTCGTACAAGCAGAGTTCCTGGAGGCCAAGAATAAGGCTAGAGCAAAAGAAATTCAAGTAAAAACATAGTCATTCCATCACTAGGTTGAAAATGTATGATTTTAGTTCATCAACTGACTGCTTTGCGTTATTGTTTATGAATAGTGGGAAGGCCCACTCTTTCTGTCATTGCTTTATTAAAAAAAATTAAAAATTAAACAAAAACAAACAAAAAAACCCTGGCATCCATTAGTGCTAACTGCTGTCTGTCTCTCCCCACCTTCCGAACCCAGGTAAAGGTGGCTTGGGATTATCTGCTTTTATTACCCATGTCTCTTTTTGTCTCTGCCGGCATGGAAAATCTCGGCAACAACAAGCAAACTTGACCAGACTGCTAACCATCACTGAGATTTAATGTTTTCCTACAACCATGTGAAACACTGAAAGGCATGGATTACTACAGAACACTGAGGGTCAAGAGAAACTTTGGAAAAGGGGAAGAAACTCTTCAGGGCACCCTACCCTGGCAAATGTTTTTTAATGTACTTGCAACTGTACTGTGATACAGAGCAGATTTTGCTTACTCTGATTTTTATCCCAAACCATAGGTAGATGCTTAATTTGAAAACTATACAGATAAAGAAAATAGGGAAAAAATAAATTCAAATTAAAAACAGCAGAAGTATTTCCTATTCACTATGTTTAGTTTTTGTCTAAAACAATGACCAGCAAACATTTTTGGTAAGGGGCCAAATAGTAAATATTTGGGATTTCATAGGCTGTATGGTCTCTATGGCAAAATATTCAGTTATGTCCTTGAGCCGTGAAAGTAGCAACAGACAGTATATAAAGGGCCTGGCATTGTGCCACCAACCCGTTGTCTACAGAAATAGGCAGCGTGACCGATTTGGGCAATGGGCCATAATTTGTTGACCCCTGTTCTAATAAAAACAAGGAAACAGCATTTTTAGCCACAGAGGAGTGTAATATACTATTCTCATTGAACAGTGAAGAATGTATACTTTATAGTAGCTACAAAAAGCAAAAGACACCTTTAGGTAGTTGTATTTTTCATAGAGGTAGTATTTATCATTTTGATTTAGTTAGATAATAAATACTGAGTACCAATTATATTTTTACTCAGTACAAGAGGAACATAAAAGAATATCTTGATGACCTCTGACCTCCAGGAGCTTTTAGTATACTTGGGAAACGAGACAGGTAATTTTGCTAAGCAACACAGACGTCATACAGAGAATGAGTGGAGGAGACCTTCAGAGGGAATAGGACAAACGTGAACTGGAAGAGTTGGGTCTTCATGAGGAGGTGTGGTTCTTCAGTCCTGGAGGCCAGCATATATTTGCACAAAGTGGGAAGAGAAGAGCATTTTGGGGAAGAGGTGAGGAAACCAGGAGGAGCATGAACCAAGGCTACGTGTTCAGAAAAAAAATAGTATTTAAAGCAAGGTAGCCAAGGCAAGGTGATTGTGCTTCCTGTGCTTTCCAACCTTTATCCGTAAGACGGGAATAACAGTCATAGGTTCCCTAAGAGGGCTGCCAGGAGGATTTCAGACATGAAGAGTAAATATTATAGGAGTATTTGGCCAGTAAATAAATACTAAAGCTAATGATTCATTAACAAGATATGGTAAGATGCCATATGATCGAAAACAGAATAATTTTCCAGAAGACATTTATCATGCAGTCACACAGACAAGTATCTGCAGTCCACTACTTTCTGGACATGCCCAAGCTCCTCGGCTGGGCATCTGTGATTATTCTCTAATCCCAAATGACAATGAGTAAGTGAGGGATGTATAGTGTAACTCACAGTTTCCAGTCTCCCATGCCACTAAAGCTGTAAGGAAGCCAAGCTAGAGATCTGCTTCGTGAGAGAAAATGGGGAACAATTTTGCACACGTTGTCTTAGAAGTGCTGGTGAAAGAAACCACCCAAGTGAAGACAGCCTAGCAGCAGCAGGTTTCTTAAGTTGGGGTTGGAGACGACTGTGAGCCATCAGCCTGACACAACCACCAAGGTATTGAGACAAGGAAACCAGATCAAGGGGAACATCAGGGCATTGACTGACACACACCTTCATTTATTTGGAAGAAATAAACCACTGCTGTTAACTCGGATTTGTGGGGGAGGAAGAGAGAATACAGCACTCCCTGCCTCCCTGGACTTTGGAAGTGTGAGTCAAATGTGAGTTTCATAGTAGGATGGGGTGTGAAGTTGTAAAGTGCACAGTAGTCTATGTGAACAGATTTTTCCCATCTCAAGCGGACCCTCCAGAGCCACAAACAATGCTGCCTTGTGAGCTTTGGTCAGTCTCGTCATGGGATACCTGTGGGGATTTCTTTCCTGCCTCAGAGAACGGCTTCCCCACAACTTGGCAGGGAGACGGGGCTGAGGAATGCTTCTAGCTGTGGGTGCATTCCAGCTCAGGATGATGTCTCAGACATTTTCCTTTTAATGAAGCACCAGTGCTTTTCTCCCTCTTGTTTTTGTTTGTTTGTTTGTTTTGTTTTGTTTTTTTAAGAAAGGTTGTTACAAGTGAAATATAATGGAGTCCTGACTATGTTTCATTAACTTTTAATTTAAGCTGTTAGTATGGAATTAGTTAGCAGACTTGTGAATCAATTAGCTAGCCAGTGGGATTCCATTTTAACAAGGTGAGTACTGTATGTTTTCAAATGATTGCTATGTGTGTGAATGTGCTGGACAAGGAACTTTGTTCTTTGTCCAAAAGATGAAAGTGAATCGCAGTCCTTGCTGTTGCCTTCTGGTTCCAAGTTGGTGACTTGGCTAGAACAGATTGTGCATCACCAACCCTTATCTTCTATGCAAATATGGGTGTGTTACTGAATAAATCTAGTAGAAACTCATTTTTCATGCCCATGAACTTAAAAGACTTTCAGAGTCAGGTCAGAAAAATTCACCATGAACGATAGTGAGCATTTTGAACATTGACTCTTTGATGCAGAGATTCCTCATTCCCTGGGAAGCAGTAACTCCTTGGCAATTCTGTAGGAGTCTTATCAGAGTTCCCATATATGCTCCAGGGATGAAACTGTTTTCCTCTTCATTCCCAAATCCTGCCTCTAGGTTGGGAAATCTGACCTCTGATGTTCTAGATCTTGCTTACCAGACCCCTACTGGTGGGGAGAAAACCCCATTAGCAACTTCAGTCTCGAGTCTGAAATCCTGTCATCTCACAGGAACATGGTAACCTAACTGGGAAATCTAGGGGGGAAGGGAGCTCAAGTTCAATAAATTGTAGAGAATTATGTAGAGTTTTAAAACCAGTTTGGATGACAAAGCTGTTGAAGTAGGATCAAAAAAAACACATAGAAAAACACGTAGAGGGAAAAGATAGGATCGTGATTCACGTTAAGATTTTAGCAGTGGACAGCCATCAGAAAGGATGAATACCCAGTTTTTGCATCAACATGGATGGGACTGGAGGAGATTATGCTGAGTGAAATAAGTCAAGCCAAGAAAGTCAATTATTGTATGGTTTCACTTATTTGTGGAACATAAGGAATAGCATGGAGAACATTAGGAGAAGGAAGGGAAAAATGAAGGGGGAGAAATGGGAGGGGGAGATGAGCCATTAATGATTGTGGACTCCGAGGAACAAACTGAGGGTTTTAGAGGGGACGGGGGTGGGGGGACAGGTGAGCCTGGTGATGGGTATTAAGGAGGGCACATATTGCATGGAGCACTGGGTGTTATATGCGAACAATGAATTATGGAACACTACATCAAAAACTAACGATATACTGTATGGTGACTAACATAACACAATAAAAAAAGATTTTGGCAGTGGAATACTGTACAGACATTAAAATTGATTAAAATGGTATAGTGACTGGCTTAGAAATATGTTCACCGCTATTAGAACATTTGAAAAACAAGTTAAACATATCATTAAGTACAGTCCAGTTTTTATTTTAGAATATCACATGCACATGTATGTATAGTCGGCAAAGAAAAAAAACGATGGATAGGCAACAAATTATAACCACTGTTATCTCTGGGTCCTGATAATGCAGGTGGTTTTATTTTCCTTTTGAGGGTTTTAAAATTAACTTGTTTAATTTTAAAATTGTTATATAAAATGGACTCCTTTCTCCCGAAGCAGAAAAAATAACTTAGGGGTTCAAAGAACATGAAAAAGCTTGGCTTGCAGTCTTTAACAGATCTGAAAGCAAGACAGAGACATCCCAATGGGAGTTTCAACATTTAAAAATCATTTATTAAGGTCCATCTATCAAACTAATTCACTGTCATTCTATCTAGCTAACTTTCCATCCATCCAACTCTATTACCATTGAACTCATTTTTTAAAAGATGAGAGATAATGACTCTAAATTTCAAAGAAATGTTTGATGGAAAGCTTTGCCATAAGCTTTCCCATTCCCCAATCAAGGAGGGAAGTAAGTTGCCTGCCGATTCATTCATGAACTTACTTATTCATTTTCTCACAAAGATTCATCAAGAACTTACTCTTAGGGCGCCTGGGTGGCTCAGTGGGTTAAAGCCTCTGCTTTCGGCTCAGGTCATGATCTCAGGGTCCTGGGATCAAGGCCCGCATCGGGCTCTCTGCTCAGCAGGAAGCCTGCTTCCTCCTCTCCCTGTCTCTCTGCCTGCCTCTCTGCCTACTTGTGATCTCTCTCTGTGTCAAATAAATAAATAAAATCTTTTAAAAAAAAAAAGTAACCTTAAAAAAAAAGAAAAAAAGAACTTACTCTTATACCACATGATAATAATCCTAAGATGAAACAGCTAGAATACATTTCATTGTTCAAGTTTTCTGTTTGGGATCATCTTTTTTGTGTTCCTCTAGAGTATAGGATGTTAAGAGAAACTACCTACAATCTTGAATTATGATACTTGCGGTTTCTTCAGAAGTATTACGAAAGTCATTTTAAAGTTTAGTATTTTTTCAGTAGAGGAAGGGCACACCTGTGCTGTCTAACAGAGGAGCTGCTAACTACATGAGTTTATTTAAATCTAAATTAATCAGGGTGCCTGGGTAGGTCAGTCGTTAAGTCTGTCTTCAGCTCAGATCATGATCCCGGGGTCCTGGGATCGAGTCCTGGATCAGGCTCCCTGCTCAGCGGGAAGCTTGCTTCTCCCTTTCTCACTCCTCCCCCTGCTTGTGTTCCCTCTCTCACTGTGTCTCTCTGTGTCAAATAAATAAATAAAAGATTTAAAAGTAAATAAATAAATTTAATCTAAATTAAATTAGAAATTGAGTTCTTCAGTCAGTCTAGCCACATTGCAGATGCTGAATAGCCACATGTGAATGAAGAGTGGCTGCCACACTGGACAGTACAAACATAAAATGTGCATATAAAACATATAAAACACTGTCTCAGAAAGTTCTCTTCGACAGCACTGGTTTAAATTTAATTGGTGGGACCCTTGTGTATATAGAGCCATTTTCACCATTTTTCTCTTCATTTATTAAGAATTTAGATGTTTATTTGTAGTTACTTTTGTTTATTCCCTTTTTCTTTATGCTCTTGCTCTAAGATCTCGAAGCAATGAGCTTTTGAGAATTTCAGCGTTTGTTAGCACTTGTTCCCGAGAGCAGGCCTCAAAAGCCAAATCAGTCCATTTACACACGTATGTCTGTAGATATACTTTGGATTAAATATTAACTTGAAATGATCGTAAATGACATTTGAGGCTTGAAAGAACAACAGAAAAGTCTGTGTAACATTTAAAATGTTCAGTAATGTTAAAACTGTTCAACTATAATCTGGCATCTGTGTAGCCAACAGATTTTAAAATTTCATTGACTTGCAAGAAATGTTGCTCACTCCCATAGACCAAAGACGAAATGACCTAATTCCTACTTTTTATTTGAGTAGTAGCTTAAAGATTAAATAGCAACCCAGTAATTTTCACAAGTTCCATACGGTTACATTGAACTGGATCTTTCTTAGGAAAATGCCTAGAAAAGCAGAATATATGACAGTTATTACTTTCTGCTTAACCAGAGCATGACTTTTTTAGGTAGAAAATTTGTTTGCTTTTTTTTCATGTGAAAAAAATCATGTCTGCAGAGTGCAGGAAATATAAATGTTCAGTTTAATGAGTCATTACAAAGTGAAGACCCATAGTGTTTTTTAAAATGCAGGTGTTGCTGTTATCCAGATATAGTGAGGGCAATAGATCAGGAGATGACTGCCACTGGGAAGGGAGTTTGTTACACACCGTTCCTGAGGGGAGGGACATGCCACCCCAGGCAAGGCCACAGCGGGCAGCTCCAGGGTTGGTCAGGGGCAGAGGGAGCCAGGGGGAAGCGTGGGCAAGAGCCTTTATTGTGGTTTCCATGTGAAGGAACAGACGAAGCAGGGTCAGACGATTTAGGGTTGTCCAGTCTGAATAATTTCAGCAGGCTCCGGGGCCTGTACTGCTCTCTGCCATCTGGCTCAGGGATGGTTGGAGCACGGGAAGAGTGCCCTGAGTGTGAAAGCCCAGTCCAGAAGGTGGCTGTGGTTTGGATCTCATATGAAAAGTGTGCCGAAAGGAGAGTCATCTAGTATCTCTAGAAGCTGGCTAGACCTGGGGGTAGGGGGGTAGTCTCTCCAGGATCAGCAAGGTCCAGATATCAAAGCCTCAGAAATACAGAAATTAAAAAGGCATGAGTACCTTACCAAAGAAGACGTACAGATGACAGATAAGCATAGGAAAAGATGCTCAACATCATGGGTCATGAAGACTTGCAAATTATGAATAAGGACACACAGACTACACACCTATGAGAATGACCCAAATCCAGAACAATGACAACACCAAATGGTGGAGAGAGTATGGATTGACAGGAACTTTCTTCACTGCTGGGAGATTTTCTTTTCCTTTTGAGGGTTCAAAAAATTAAGCTGCATAATTTTTAAATTGCTGTGTAAAAGGCACTGCCTTCTTTTTTTTTAAATTTTATTTTTATTCTTTGCCCAAGGGGTACAGGTCTGTGAATCATCAGGCTTACATCTTTCACAGCATTCACCAAAGCACAAACCCTCCCCAATGTCCATAACCCATCCACCCTATCCCTACCCTCCCATCCCCCAGTAACCCTCAGTTTGTTTTGTGAGATTAAGAGTCTCTTATGGTTTGTGTCCTTCCCCATCCTATTAATGGCACTGCCTTCTTATAAGTAAACACTATCTGTCCTTAAAGAGTTGTGATTCTTGAAATATGCAAATTTGAATGATAGATTTAAATATTTAAATATCATATTATTGATGGATAGCTTCTGGCTAAGGGTACAAAAAGATTTATTGGAAAATAACCCAGGGCCTGGCTCTCTCCAGTTTTGTGAGGACCAGGAATATGAAAGCCTCAAAATTATGCTACTTCTCTAAACTGAGATTTTGTGGTTAAAATTTTTTTTAACATAAGAATTTAAAACATCTGGAATTTGTGTTGCATATAGTGTGAGGTACAGATTGAAATTTATTATTTCCTATGGTTTATTGAATAATCCATACTTTCTCACTGATTTGAAACGGCAGCTTTATCATTCTCTAAATTCTGCGTGCTTGTGGATGCTTCTGGTTTTCTATTCCATTCCACTGACCTCTGTCTACCCTTGAGCCAGTATCACACTGTTTTAATTACTGTGCCTTTAAAATCTGTTTGCATCTGTTAGTATGAATATATCAACATGCATACACACACATACACTGAGTACTCCTCTCTCTCTCCTCTTTATTGTCAGACAAACTTTCACACACACGTTACTTTCAGAAAAGAATTCCATTATGATTCTGAGGTATTGACTTAAAATTTAAAATTGACTTTTGTGGTGGACTGACATCTTTAGGTCACTGAATCTTATCATCCACAAAGATGACTCTCTCCATTAATTCTAACTCCCTCTGGGATGCCTGAGTAGCTCAGTTGGTTAAGCGTCTGCCATTGGCTCCGGTCATGATCCCAGGGTTCTGCGATTGAGTCCCACATCAGGCTCCTTGCTCGGTGGGTAACCTGCTTCTGCCTCTGCCTGCTGTTCCCCCTGTTTGTGCTCTCTCACTCTGACAAATAATAAATGAAATCTAAAAAAAAAAAAAAAAAAGAAAGAGCTAGAGAAAGAAAAGTATCTTCAGAACAGGGTTGCTAAAAAAATTGTAAGAATAATTTTTTGTGATATTTAATGAGTAAGGAAAACTGTTAGAGCTAAGGAATATTTCTAAGTGAAATTTATTTTCAGTTGATAACTCCCTCCCTCAGCCATGCCAGTTCCTGAGTCTTTCTTGTGGTCCTCCTTCTTCCCCTCACCTACCCTAAATTTTGGTATTCTTAAGGTACACCTATGTTCTCTCCAATTTAAGAAGCTTTCCTTCATCCTTTAATTTAAACTTCT
Organism: Ailurus styani; assembly: GCA_002007465.1. Taxonomy (NCBI): domain Eukaryota; kingdom Metazoa; phylum Chordata; class Mammalia; order Carnivora; family Ailuridae; genus Ailurus; species Ailurus styani. Next base: position 1,047,260 of record LNAC01000457.1, on the reverse strand, counting down.
CACTTATCACATTTTCCCAGGAAAGTAACCCAGACAGAGAGGAGGAGTAAGCCCTTATACACCAGGACAGGGGACAGAGTTTAAAGTGGTCTGCCGGGCGCCTGGGTGACTCAGAGGCTGGTTAAAGCCTCTGCCTTTGGCTCAGGTCATGATCTCAGGGTCCTGGGTTCGAGGCCCACATCGGGCTCTCTGCTTGGCAGAGAGCCTGCTTCCTCCTCTCTCTCTCTCTCTCTGCCTCTCTGCCTACTTGTGATCTCTCTCTCTGTGTCAAATAAATAAATAAAATCTTTAAAAATAAATAAATAAAGTGGTCTGCCACAGTCAAGGAATTCTACTCCAAAAGCTATCCAGGTACATTGAATGTGTGTAGCCAGCAGAAAAAAATATGTATCTGATCTTATTATCCTAAATTGTATAATGGGGCATATTTTTAATGTATAAAATAGTGCAGGGTATATATATAATTTATATATTTATAATTATAATTTATATATAAAATTTATAAGTGAAAAACATATAGAATGGGCACTAGTACTTTCACTGTATACTACTTAAAACTTTTAACTTCCTGCTCCTTCCCACTCCACCCCACCCCACCCATATTGCTGCAGAAAGAAGGGTCAGGGAATATTTAAGTGACACTGCCTGGGTTTGAATCCCGGCAGAGGAATGAACCTGCTACTCATTAGTCAGAAACTATGGCTAGAGATTACTTCACCTCTCTGTGAGCATCAGTTTCCCTACTCACAGAAAGTGGGTGGCAGAGTACTTATATTGTGGAGTTGTTGGAAAGATTAAAAGTATAACGTGTTCAATAAACATTGAATGTGTTGAATACAAGGAGGGTCTGTTCGATAAGGACATAATTAATCTTTCCCCTCCTCAACTGTAAGTTGTTTTTCTGCTCTTCCTCTGCACTGAATGGAATCCCAGAAGATCCTATAGATTTTACTTATTTTATTTTTTTTAAGATTTTATTTATTTATTTGACAGAAACACAGTGAGAGAGGGACACACAAGCAGGAGGAGGGAGAGAGGGAGAAGCAGGCTTCCCACTGAGCAGAGAGCCCGATGTGGGACTTGATCCCAGGACCCTGGGATCATGACCTGAGCCGAAGGCAGACACCCAACAACTGAGCCACCCAGGCGCCCTGATCCTATAGCTTTTAGATGCAAGTTTTCTCATCATGAACTAGAACGTTCTCATTATAGTAATTAATTATTAATTCTTGTCTCTTACAATACTCCAAGGCTGGGTCGAGGCCTCCATAAATGTCTCCTACCCCCACCCTAAGCAAGAATGGCCCAGCTCCACCTGGGACACGGACAGTCAGGGAGGCGCAGGGTTGGTCTCCCTTCTCTGGGTCTCCCTCCCTTACCTGCTCCCTAACTTTCTAGCTGCTGTTTCTCCTCCAAACACAGGAGACTCCTCTCCTCCACACTCATCCTCTGGGCCTCTAAGGCCCACTCCACCCAGCTGCCTTCTCAGTTAGGTTCCAACAGTCCTCTTGGAGGGGGTTCTTTTTATAATGATTTAGGCAGGCTCCCTCCCAGGCTCACTTGGACCAAAGGGGGAATCAGACATGAGTGTCCGGTGGTCAATGTGAATGCCACCCGGTCCTACCACATTCTGAAATTCCAGGAGACTTAAGCCCTTTTAGAGGACCTCTTGAGGCCCCTCTCATTTACCTGAAGGTGAGGGGAATGTGACCCTCCCCTCTCTCTCTCTCAAGGCGGGAGTCTGAAGACACCGCCCTCCCCCACTCTGTTTTTCAGCAGCCTTGATCCCAGTCTTTCATTGGCTGGAGGGGGCAATCAATGGCTAAGGGTGACAGAACTGGTTTTTCAGTCTCCAGACATATCCTACACTCAGCTTTTGGTTTCTTAGCTGGTAATTTAGCACTTTCCTTCAGGGCGTGGGGTATCTGGCATCTGTTGTTCAGAGCCCTTGAGGCCTCTGTCAAAAGTGAGGCTCACAGATTTGCCATTTAACATCCTGTAATAAATGTGAAGACACTTAACCCCCAGGGTTTGATATGCAGTAAATACTCAATAAATGTTAACTGTCATTATTATTAGCAGTAGTAGAATGTTTTTCTTCTGGTCTTGTGAAATCTCTACTATATGTATTTAAGGTTTACCATAGTTTGAGAAGTATAGTCCGTGGCAGTGTTTTATATAACCACTGTTGTGAAATCAACTTAAATGTTCTTAAACGGCAATTTTTAAATGGAATCAAAGAGTTGGAAAAGGAACAGAAAAATCAAGGCTATGTTTGTCCAAACAAGCATTTTGGACAATTTTGTGATAATTTTGTGAAATTCTTGTTTTTACAAAACAAATGTGTTTTATCATATGTATGTATATATGTACACATATACCTACTCATGTATGTGTGTGTGTTTGTATATATATATATATATATATATATATATCTTGTAATTAAAAAGATATTTGTTGGGCGCCTGGGTGGCTCAGTGGGTTAAAGCCTCTGCTTTCGGCTCAGGTCATGATCTCAGCGTCCTGGGATCGAGGCCCACATCAGGCTCTCTGCTCCGCAGGGAGCCTGCTTCCTCCTCTCCCTGTCTCTCTGCCTGCCTCTCTGCCTACTTGTAATCTCTCTCTCTGTGTCAAATAAATAAATAAAATCTTTAAAAAAAAAAAAAAAGATATTTGTTGTAGGTGTCCATCAGAAACATTTGAGAACCATCAGGCTATAGGACAGCATCTGAAGTTTTCCTTTACAATAATTAACACGAGAGAATCAATGTGGTCTTATTCAAACAAATGTGTGTTGATGAGCTCTAAGGAATATGGAGCATTTTGTTCCTGACAGGTCTCTGTATTGAGTGTAGTTAATATATGGATAATATTGAATCGTTTTAGTGTTCTAATTGCTTCTTTAAGACCAAGTGTTGTAACCCAAGAAACAGGAGGAGCAAAGTTCATGTTCTATATTTCTGATGGATTCCTCACAGGGCCCAGCAAAGGAGAACATCAGTAGTGTCGACTAATGTCTGACATTCAGTTTGGCTATTTTACCTGTCCTCTGGTAGTTTTTGAAGGAGGTAACTTATTTTGCTTCTTCGGCATACGGATTTGTGCTATTAGTAGTTACTAAAATACACCAGGTTAGAAGGGACTCCAGGGCCTGAACCATAGCCTCTGCTCAATAAATATTTGCAGAATGAGTAAGATTCCAGCTTCGAAATGGAAACCACTGGTGGCTGATAAGTTTTCAAATAGCATATCTTCTATAAATTTTAAATAATTTCAACACATTTTGGTCCTTGAAGTTTCAAAATATTCATAGACCAGGAATGAGATTACAGAATTTCTCAGAAATACGCAGCTTGGCCATGTTGAGGGTATACCCATTCATTCACCTTTTGGTAGTAATAGTAAATTTACTGTAGAAAATCCATTTTGCTTCCCTGCCTTATAATTCAGGGTCATGTGAAGCTGAGCCACAGACAACAAAGTACATTTTGTTCTACGTGAGGAGTCTCTAGTGAATAAGTACAGTTCACCTGGACTTAATTACAAATACCTGGCCTATTCTATAAAAACAAAAGATATCACTTTAAGGGAAAAAACTTTACATCCCAAGAAACTCAACTAAAATAAGTTTAGGTTGTCTTCACATTTTTTAGCAAAACGTAACTAAGTACAGTAGTAATGTCAGTTTGCTTGTAATTTTGACTTATTTGAATCTGGGAATATTTTGAGCATTTTTATCTCTCTGAAAATAATCACATATATTGAAAAAGACAGTGATGAATGAGCCAAGAAAAAAGAAATAATTAGATGACTGTCACATACATACTTCTGAATAAGTGTATGTTTGTTTTGAAATCCCTGTGTATGTACCATACCAATCCTGTCTTTGAGTTATAATCTTCTTTACCAAATGCTGTGTAGCAGATGTTTTGTGACTCACCCCAAAATCTAGTATATTTAGACTGCCTGGCCAATCTAGCAAGATAAACAGAACTGCTCATCTGCCTGTTCATTGTCAACCTTTCCAGGAAATTGTTTGATTCCTTATAAAGGAGTTTATCAGATCCACCCCAAATTCTGTTTCTTTGAGATAACTTCCTAACCCAAGGAAATTTGAGGCATTTTTACCTTGGGATACAGTGGGTGCCTTAAGGAGAGAAACAATATTTGTAAGAATTGGGTTGGTGCTTCAAATTTATGCTCCCACCTTCACACTGAGGAAGCGGAAGAAATGGCAGTAATACAGATAGAATTGCCAGTCTCTGTGGTGAGGTAAAACAACTCCTCACGTTAGCTCACCCAGAAAAGGTTAATTTAAAAGAAAATCGGAGACCATATGAAAAATTGAACACACAACCCAACTCCAGATTTAGCTGCAGTCAGATTTTTGTTGTTTTACTGAGAACTGTATTTAACACCGGTCTCCCCCACACACACCCCGTCTCACACAGCTGCACCCTTGCTAATTACAGCGCATATTTCCCTATATATTAATCACACATTCGGTAGATCTTTCATGGGATTTTACAACATAACGACTTAGGGAACTTATCTTCTGATCCCAGTCTAGCTATTTTTCTTTAGTTCAGTGTCATAACATCAGAACTGAGGACCTTATTTTTATGAAAAGGCTACCCAGTTAGTTACCTACTCTGTCACTACCCTAGTTAGGGTCATAGGTGAAGGATTTGAAGTTTAAGGCAATGTGGGGTACATTCCAGAATATGAAATCTGTCCTTCCTCAGGCAGGGAGCCTTTTATATCTAAATAGTCCCCCATATAAAAGATAAGGATACTATTTGATAGACTTCTCTGAGTAAAAATGCCATTAGAAGAAATGTAACTTATATTTAAAGGGGTGAAATGTTAAAAATGAAGGGTTTTTTTTTTTAAAGTTGGATTAGAACTTACAAATTTGAAATCTTCTAAATTGTCAAAATACAATAAAATTCATTCATATCTTAAAAAAATATTAGAAACGAGTTTTTGACTTTAAGGTATTTCTTCAAATTTTCATAGTGCTTCTACTATAATACCTATCAGTAGAAAGATAAAGGTATAAATCTGCAGAAACTGAAAAGTACTAAAAAAAAAAGCCAGAAAATTGTAGATCTCCTGTAACCTACCTCTATAGAGGTAATCACTGTTAACTTTTTAAATGCATAATTTTGTATATTTTTAAATATATAATATATATAATTAAATATACTGATTTTATCCTACCAAATCACGTAGTAAATACATGCTGAAATGTTTAAAGCTTTTAAAAAGTACATATATTCTGACTGATTTACTACAGTTATAAAATACTTAAAGTAACTCATTGCTTTCTATGATTTACCGAACTTGAAGTAAAAGGACTCATTTCTTAAAGGATGAAAAAGTCATTGTTCCTAGTACAGCTAAATATTAGTTCAGAAAATGTAGACAGAAAAAAAGAGAAAACCCCTCTTCTTTGCTTCAGCCAGAGTAGTCAGTTGATTGAAAGATAATCATAGGCCCTTAACCTTAAAAAATTTCTAACAAATCCTTTAAACCATAGTATTCCTACTCACCTTGAAATATAGCCCAATTCCTTGTCACTTGCACTAGCCCATCTTTCCTGTAGATAATGAACTTGGGAATAGTGTTTGAAATTCAATTTCTGTCTATAAGGGACATGTACCTCAGTGTAGTTCTGTACTTGTTAAGCAATACTCTGTGTGGTGGAAAAAGCACATGTGAAACAACTGAAAACCAACATGTCTGTTTGATAGATGAATTCCTGAAAGAGCATATGTAAATAAATTTTGGCGTATCTGATGCAATTTTCCTATTAAATTACCCAGGCAATTTATCTTAAACATCATATTATTTTCCCCCAAGCATAGGATTTAAAAGTACATCCCCCTAGGTAGCTGCTGTTATTGTTTCCTGTGTATCTTTCCAAAATTTGTGAATTTACAGGCATTTGTGTAGTATGTACATGTGTGTATTAGAGTACCTTTGGATATATTCACTCCATGGAGCCTAGGACACATATATATTCCTACTTCTTAAGCGAATTAGCATCTGACCCTTTGTTGTCCCTAAACAAGATATGTGATCTCTTTGCCTCTTATCAGAGTCAGGTTGCATGTCTGTGATAAAGGAAGAAAATATAAAGCATTTGCTTTAAAAGTTCCTCTTTTTATAAATATTAGCTGCTAACTTTTGTGCTTCTATTTTTAAGGTGAAATTCTTCCTTGTATCATATACAGAAATTAATTCCAGATTGATTAAACAAGACCTAAAAGGAAAAGTTTTATAAATTCAAATACATGAAAATAAAAAACTTGTGAACATCAAAAAGACATCATAAAGAGAGTAAAAAGACAAGCCACAGAGTGGAAAATATTTCCAACTCCTGTAGGCAATACCGGACCTCTACCACAATGTGTAGATTACAAAATAAAGAATTCCTGCAAATAAAGAACTCCTACAAAAGGAAGAGACAGTCAGGCAATTAAACAAACTGGCAAAAGATGTGAATAGCCACTTCCCCAAAGAGGGAGTGGGAATTCAAATCACCAATAAACATGAAAAGATGTTCAACCCCATGCGTCATAAGGAAAATATGAATTAAAATAACAATGATATATCATTACACTCCCACCTGATTGGCAAAAAATGCATAAGTCTGACAATACCAAGTTCTGGCAAGGATGTGAAGTAACAGGATATTTCATACGCTGGCGGTGGGAGTATAAATTGGTAAAAACCACATCGGAAAAGAGTTTGGCATCATTTGATTAACCCAATGTTATACAAACCCTGTGACCTAGCAGTTCTACTCTTAAGTATGTCCCTCCAAGAAATGCTCACATGTGTGCACCCAGGGACTTTTCCAAATGCTCCGAGCAGCCCTGTTCATAATAGCCAGAAGCTGGCAATGTCCCAGACATCCATCAACAGTAGAACAAATAAGGTAATTGTGGTAGAGTCCTTCAGTTCAATATTATTCAGTTATTCAAATAAAGGGACTATAGGTAAACAAAACAACATGGATCCATCTTACCAACATAATACAGAACAAAAGAAGCAAGACAATGCATACAGTATGACTCTACTTAAATAGCTCAAAAGGAGGGGGGGGACCAAGTATATTGTTTAGAGTTGCATACGTGGAATAGTGAAACTATAAAAATCAAGTGTAAGGAAAATCTTGCAAGTCAGGATTGTAGGTACTCTGGGAGGCCAAGGGTCTGACGGGGACAGCACACGCAGGACATTTCTCCAGTGTCTGGGTGCCTGTCTTGTTCGATTTTTTGACTTGGGCAAAGGTTGCATGAGTGTTTTGCCTTATAAATCTTTAAGCTGTAAATGATATTTTTAAAAGACATGTAGATAGAAAAAAAGTTTTTTTAATTACTTAAAAGATGGCGAGAGAGAGAAAGAGAGCAAGCGAGCGAGCTATCCCGAAATGCCCCAGGTAGATTAGGCTACGCTAAGTATCTGTGCCCCAAGGAAAATCATCAAAGGAGTTAGAATCCTGCTCCTCTTGTTACTTGTAAGTCCTGGGTGTGCTCGTGGAGGCTGGCTCTCTGGCGAACCCTCTGTTGCCGCTCCCATCACTCTGCCAATAACACCAGCTGTGAATGGGTCCAACTGAGCAAACAAGACTTTCTGGTGCAAGTAGAGGGCATGCACGAGCAGCATGGCCAATATCTAGAGAATGCCTGGCACAGCCTTTATTGATTTGTAGGGGTTGTAACTGTAGGAGAGGCTGGGGAAAGTCATCCAGCTCTGTGCCCATGAAGAAGGAGGAAACGTGGATTTTGGTTCCCAGCCTGCAACCTCGGTACAATCCCTTCATTCCCCATCTGGGAGGTGGTGGGTAGCCTGCAGCAGTGAGCAGTCACCTGCTAGGAACTCTGCACCAATGGGAAAACTGCTTCACTTCTCTGTAGAGTGTCTGAATTCTAGGGTCTCACCTAACAACGGTTCATTGTTCCAGCAACACAAACCAACAAACACGACTCAACAGTCAGGATGTAGAAAAAGAATCTATCTCCCTGACCTAGGAAACTGCTTTCTGGCTCACCAGGTCACGTGGATTTCTTTACACCAGTAGAGAACTGTCTTGGGAATTTTTAAAATTTTTCTTTTTGGATCCCTCATGGGCTGTCACCGTGAGGGTTTAAAGAACAGCTTCAAGGCCCGTGTTAGAGAGAGCATGCACATGAGCGAGCACTCTGTTGACCTTGGCTCAATGATGACTTTGGCACAGAAAGGTGTAAGGCGTGTGCTGTCAGTGGAAGCTAATTTACACCCCGCGAGGGACTGAAGCCTGCTTGTTTGGAGTTGTTTTTCCCGTGCTTAAAGGATTCCTGGGAATGCTGTTCAGGCATGTCCCTGCTGGTGATGTGCTGTCATCTTTCTCTTGTCCATTTACAGTATGTAGCTCTTACAGTTGTAAACAGCCTCAGCTTTTTCAATTACTCACTGTGTGGGGGAACAGTGTATGTTAATGACATACATATTGCTCTGGTAAGGACTGCGGAAAACAGCACCAGAGAGAAAATTTATCCTTGAAGATTGTCTTTTTCTGATAGAAGTAAAGAAGGAAGCGTGTTATTTCTAAGTGAAGCCAGTTGGAAATATATTAACTCAGAGACTAACATGCTATACTGGACAGCTCACTAGTGAGGTTCCAGGGATAGTTCCCCACATATTTGCCCAGAAGTTGCAGAAACCTGTTGGTTTATCACAGATCTGGTAATATCAAGAAACAAGCTGAGGGTCAACAAAGAGATGTATTTCAGGACAGTCTTCAGAATTTCAAAACCACTGTCTTTCAGTACAAGTAGCTTAAAGAATCTCTACAGTAATCATTAGAGTTCTTTCTCAGTGTAAGATTCTACGGCTCTGGGTGCATGTGATCTTTCTGGTTCACGCTGATGACAAAGATGGAGGAGAGCCACGTATCTACACCTGAACTTAAATCGGGGCGGCATTCCCAGAAAGCAGTGGATAAACAGTCACAAATATCTGTTTTTAGAGACCTAAACCCACACCTCATCTACTATTAAATAAACATGTAAGTTAGTTTTTCTGTTGGTTGTAATTAGGTAAATATTCTATTTGATGGTCCACAACATCAGATCGTTGTCGATGTCTTAAACTGAGTTGTGTTTTCATTGAAAGAGTTACATAGTCAGAGTAAATGTGAGTAAATGCATGTTTTCTTGGTGAAGAAAAAGGACGAGGAGTTGCTCAGTGCCAAAACGAGAACATTAGCCGACCGTTTGAGGTGGGAGGCTAGCTCTGCTGTGCATTTTAAGGGTGAGTGTTCAGGAGGTCACCAGGCTTTTCCTAGGCCGTAGGCAGTCTCTGATAGGCTGGGTAGCTAGTACCCTCTCTCCTAAAGAACGTGAGATTGGAGGAAAGCTTTGCATGAAGGGAGGGGGGGCTTGAGCACAGGCACTGTTAGGAAGGAAACACAAAGATGAGAGTAAGAAGAATAAAAATATATAGGGAATTTTTTTTTCCTCCCATTTTAGGCCTGAAGCACTCTTTGCTTTCCTTGGTCCAATCCAATGCTTAAACTTGCCCACGTTTCCTTTAGGGTTATGTTCAAACTGATTTTCATGGTTCTAAGCATGCAGGGCTCTTGCACAACGTCGTGCCTCTGTACATAGTTTTTCCACAAGTTGGAATGTCCTTTCCCCCAACCACCCCCAGAAACTCCTACTTACTTATCCTTTTGGGGTAGCTCAAAGGGACCCTTGGGACCTGGGAGCCTCCCCCTACTTCCCCCTACAGAGGCAATTGCTTTGACCTTATCTGTTTCACCTCCTGGTGAGTTAGAGAATTTAGCACCTTATAATTACAGGTCATAGTTTATCTCTGTTTCCCTATTAGAATGTGAGATCTTTGAAGACAGGGATTTTATCTCCTTTATTATATTTTTACCTCTCGTATCTGGCCTAGTGTCTTAACACAACAAAATAGATACTCAATAAATGTTAATTGTGTAGTCCTTTGAGATCCGATCACCTATTGTTTTGAATACAGGATCGGGCTGCTTTTCACTGATTATCACTTGCTCCTAACTGAGTAAAAATACAGTGTAAATGGTCTCCTTCCAACTGGGAGAACCGATCATTGAACATGGATAATTTTTATCAAGAAGCAAGCAGTTAGATTTGAGGAATTAAAAAAAAACCCATAAAATAGTTCTCATTTTCCTGGACCTTACAACTTATTTAAGTTTACAAGATGAGGGGCGCCTGGGTGGCTCAGTTGGTGAAGCTTCTGCCTTCAGCTCAGGTCATGATCCCAGGGTCCTGGGATGGAGCCTCGAGTCAGGCCTCCCTGCTCAGTGGGGCGTCTGCCTCTCCCTCTGCCACCACAGCTTCCCCTGCTTGTGCTCTCTCTCTCTCTCTCTCTCTCTCAAATAAATAAAATCTTTAAAAACAAAATAAGTTGGGCACCTGGGTGGCTCAGTGGGTTAAAGCCGCTGCCTTCGGCTCAGGTCATGATCCCAGGGTCCTGGGATCGAGGCCCACATCGGGCTCTCTGCTCAGCAGGGAGCCTGCTTCCTCCTCTCTCCTCTCTCTCTGTCTGCCTCTCTGCCTACTTGTAATCTCTCTCTGTGTCAAATGAATAAATAAAATCTTTAAAATAAATAAATAAATAAATAAATAAATAAATAAATAAATAAATAAATAAATAAATAAAAACAAAATAAGTTGACTAGATGTGTGTGTATGTATGGGGTGTGTGCAGGCATACATAAACATGTCTATATACACAGTTTTACTTTTTCAACAAGGGCAGGCTAAGTGCTGACCGGGAACCTGCAGCTGGGCCTGGCCCTGGAGATCCACATGCACACACCACAGTGCCTGACCTCAGTAGTTAAACACTGGTGCAGTGCATGATGTGACCCAGAAACAAAATAAATAAGAACATTCTGATAGATGGAAGGAGAGGAGCTTAACAAGAGGGGAAAACAACATAAACCTTACAAGTTAAAAAATGAGCATGTAGGGGCACCTGGGTGGCTCAGTGGGTTGAGCCTCTGCCCTCGGCTCAGGTCTTGATCTCAGGATCCTGGGATCGAGGCCCGCATCAGGCTCTCTGCTCAGCAGGGAGCCTGCTTCCTCCTCTCTCTCTCTCTGCCTGCCTCTCTGCCTACTCGTGATCTCTCTCTCTGTGTCAAATAAATAAAATCTTTAAAAAAATGAGCATGGAATTTACCAAGAGTAGTGAGGAATTTGATAAGATCGAAGGTTTTATAGAGATACTTGAGGGCCAATAAAAAGCTGTAAATAGCAAAATTTTACTTTGTGCCGCAAGAACTTGAGAGCCGTGAGGGACTGTTTAGCAAGGTGAGTGATGTTTAACTGAACCTAATTCAGCAAACATGTGTCGATTTCCAACTGTATAGAAAGTACTGTGCGCATACTTTCTGTGGCACATTGAGAAAAAAATTGGGGGCACCTGGGTGGCTCAGTTGGTTTAGCATTGGTCTCTTGATTTTGGCTCAGGTCATGATCTCAGGGTCATGAGATCGAGCCCCGCATTGACTGTGCTCAGCATGGAGTCTGGCTGAAATTCTCTCTCCCCCTCTGCCTCTGCCACTTGTGTTCTCTCTCTCCCTCTCTCTCTCAAAATAAATAAAATCTTAAGAAAACTTTTTGAGTAGATTTTCAAGAGCTTATAGCCCATCGAGAAAAGCAGAACATATCTGTAATAAGACTACTGTGTACTTCAGTAAGCCCATGAGAATATCGGAGGAATTCCTTCAGAGAAAATCTGAGAAGACTACATGGAGGAGGTGGGATTCTGAACTAGGGGTTGAAAATTGAGGTGATGCCTAGAAGGAAGCACATCCAGAAGCAGGCTGAGTATTTTAAGTGTTTGCAATGGGGAGCAACTAAAGGGCTTTTTTTTTTTTTTAATCAGTTAGCAAACAAAAAGAGCTTTTGTATGAGGGAAGGAAAAGAAGATTTGTTTCATTTCTTTACACATAGTATTTTTATATACCCTGTATCTAATGAGTCCAAAACTGGAAGTGTTTGTGAGTCTGTTATTTCTATTATTTCTGCTAATTCTTGCACATAGTACTATATTTCTGTGTGTCCTTAGTATATATATATATATGTATGTATAAATAACATGTCTGTGTTTTTACTGTAAGTCACTGGTGTCCCTTAGGAAATTGTGAGAATTCCTGGAGACCTGTGATGAAGGTGTCTTCTTCCAGAAAGAATTGGTTCTGCCAGATGCCTAAAGAAATCACCAGTCTGGGACCTGGGGGTGTTTTTTGTTTTTTGGGTTTTTTTCTTTTTTAAAAATCATCCTGATGATGGCGATCTGGGTTATAAATCTTAAAGAAAAAAAAGTGGCCACTTGTAATTTCACTTTCTCAGGACTGTTTTTCTCCCCTGCGCTTCTGAATACCAAGGTGGCTTCCTTTGTAATGCCAGGGCCTTATTTGTGTGGGTAGGTTGTTTTAACTTCTGGTATGCCCTTCACCTGAGGGCCTTTTGGTGAGGGGTTTTAACTTTATGTGAAAGAGTCTATGGTTATTAGGATGGACTTGGGTTTTTTCCTTCTGTCTCTTGTTTTTAGGAGGTCATGAAAACTGGAGCTCATTTTCTATCTTCTGGAAAATTCCCCAGGGCAAAGCAGCTTTAACTACTCTGCTTACCACTCTGTGTTCCCACCTTGATTTAAATTTCCCCTTTCTTACTTCTTGACAGTGTTTCAGTGTTTAAGAAAATGCTTTTTGTAATTTATCATGTATTTTGTTATTGTTTGCAGTGAATACCTAGCCAGCCCTATTATATGAAATAAATTCTAAAGTAAGATTTGCATTTTAGTAAATTAGCTATGTAGAGGCCAAATTGGGGGGGGGGGGGGGGGGTTAGGAAATGATTGTAATAGTACAGATGACAAATAATGGGACCTGAACCAAGGCATTCGGAGTAGAATCGAAGGATGATAAGTTCAGTTTTGGATTTGAGTTTGAGGTGCTGGTGGGCATCCTGGTGGACACATCTAATATGTGGCTGGAAAGATGTTTCTGAACTCAGAAGAGAGATTGAGACTAAAGACATATTTTAGTCATCCACCTAGACAGAGTGATTAACGGTTATGGAACAGGGCAAATACCCTTGTGAGAGTCTGTAAAGTCGAAAAGAGGAAGGCTGAGGCAGACACTTGAGAAGTGCCTACACTAAAGTATCAGATGCAGGAAAAAGTGAAGTCGGTGAACAAAAACTAAGAAGGAGCGGTCAGAGAACTAGAAAAAGAGAACTGGGAAAACTGGGTATTGTAGCGAACAGTGGCCGTCAGAATCTGCCTCTGCGGAGGGTGGGGCTCATTCCTGAGGTGGCTAAAGATTAAGCAGGAGAGCCATGGGAGGAGGCTGTAGGATTTGTGCTTCAGGGACTACTGAGGACCTCCTTAAAAGGTCATTTTGAGTACAACGAAAAGGGAAGAAGCAAGATTGTAAAGGTTGAGAAGAAAATGAAAATGGGGTGTGTGAAGACAGCAAGTATAGAGATTGTGCTTTTAAAACATTTGGTGATGGACTGAAAGAAAAAAAAATGGTATCTCAGTGATCCCCAAAGGTCATTGGAAGTTGGTCTTAGGATAAGAAAAGTTTTATAAGGAGCCCACTGACAAAGGAAGAGATTTGAAGACTGAAAGTTTAAGTAAGTATGGTAGCTGGATGTTGACCCTGGAGACTGGAAGGAATGGGACCTTGAAAACCAGTTGGGGCTTGGATAGTATTTCAAGGGAATGGAGGCAGTTCCCCTCCAAAGTTAGAGGTCGAGGAGGGGATAATTAAGTGATCTCCTAGATGGAATAGGTGTTGAGAGACCCGGAGAGATTCGGTGACTTGAGAATGGGAGAGGAGAACAAAGTCTATTACAGTGAATCTTTTAAGGAATCAACTTTGTACCAAGACAAGTAAAAGATTGTGAACAGCCAAAAAAGGCAGAATTGGTTGGATTCGTGGCTCAGCTAACAAAATGTAATGTGACTTCCTCTACATATTCTCCAGGATGCCTTTCAGTTTGTCCTGCGTGGCCTTTTCCCTCTATTCCTGTAGCAGCTGTGCTGCGTTCAACACATTCTTGTTCCTTCTCTTCTAGGTTAGCATTCATCTGAGTGGAATTGTATACGTGTCTACTTGGAAGGGAAGATAAACATCTTGATCCACTCTTGTCATCAGTAGATGGGGAAGTATTTTAACCAATAGGTATTCAAAAGATGTTTATTGAAGAGAAACAGGAAATTTAGAATATTAGAATTTAGAATATCTTTTTTAAGATTTTGAAGGGAAGAGTATTTCAGCTTTGGATGTTAGGGGTTTAGAGCAGAAGTGTGAAAACCAAATGGAAAGAAGGGATGAAGATGACAGTCGTACCCTAATCTACTTGCTAAAGACCTGAGAGATAAGAAAGGTGGTTGCTATAGAGGTGTTTTAGGAAGTTTGTTAGACGCCATGGAAAAGGCCAAAGGCATGAAGTAGGACATCAAGCAGTGGAAAAGTGTATTTCAGCAAGCAGAAGGGAGAGCATGAGGTGAACACGGTTATGATGACAGATGAGATACATGTCTATGAATGACTTCCTGAAAGTCTCCTCGTTCCGTTAGTTGGGTGAGACAAAGACCAGATTTAGCATCACAGAACACTAACCTCAGACTGTGGCTTGAAACCAATTAAGAGCCAAGCAGGGATTACTCTTGACTCTCTTTGTCCAAACCTCACCTCCTTAGAGATACATCAGCACAGACCATTAGTGCAGAATATCCAGCACGTGCTGAGATTCCCTGCTCTCGGCCATTTCACAAAGGTGGTTAGCTTAAGTTCATTTGTCAGGACACTGTGTCCATAAGATTTTCTCTCAGGCCTCTCGTGGTTGATCACAGAACGTGTCGGATAGAAAGCTGGTCTGCCTGGATAGACAAGGAGGACAGGGTCTGTGGAACACAGTTTGGCAGAAACTTCAACAAGGAAGCGTCCAGGATGGCAGTGTGAGTCATGGCTAGATGTAAGAGGAGACTACATGTCCAACACACTGCTGGTAATAATTTAAGTTTCACTCTGTGCCCTGCCTGCTAGTTTGCAAAGACTTTCCAATTCAGGGGAGATCTCTGCAGTCTTCCTAATAGTAGTTTAATGTGAGGACATTATGTTATGAGCATGTTATATTCACAATTAGGCCTCCTTGATGAGTATTTAGGTTCAGAGTCAAATCTGAGGAATCCGCTTCCAACTATACTCATTTGCTTGAAGTTGTATAATGAAGAGTTAGGCGTGTGTTTCTTTTTGCATGGGAGACAAATGTGGGGAAGCATATGGCAACCATTTTCCTTTTCCCCCCATCAAAACCTGGAGTATAAATATGGGTGTGGAAATTAGAGCAGACCTAAAAACTGCACTGATTCCCAACCCCCCACATCCACTTGTGAGTTTGAATGCCTGGATCTCTGGGACTTCCCTGAAGGCAAATAGGTGGTTAGAATGCTAGTGTGGAAAGGCTTATTGTCTCTGGAGCTCTTTCAGTGTGAATTTCTTTCCTTTTGTGAAAGGTAATCATTTCGAAGAAGCCTAAATGGTAATCTATTTCCTGCCTCATGGTTGAAGGTCCGAATGATGAATTTTTTTTCCCTTCAAAACAGTAACTCCAAGAAAAGATTCAAGACTGTGGGACCTACAGAGGGGATGGTATGATGCAGATATTATTGACTTTACTGAAATCATAGAATTGTTTTCTCCCTTCCAGATTAGTGCTCTTCTTGCTACAACATGACACCACGATGCACGGGGAACATAAAAGAAGGACAGGCTCTGAGAATCCTCCCCTGCTTTACAGCAAGGTGGTTACAATTAATTTAGGATGAAAACTTAAAAGCAGGGGGTCACCTGGGGGGCTCAGTCCATTAAGTATCTGCCTTCGGCTCAGGTCACGATCCCTGAGTCCTAGGATCAAGTCCCGCATCGGGCTCCCTGCTTAGCTGGGGAGCCTGCTTCTCCCTCTGCCTCTGCCACTTCCCCTGCTTGTGTGCTCTCTCTCTCTCTCAAGTAAATAAATAAAATCTTAAAAAAAAAAAAAAGAAAAAAGCATAATCAGATATATATTTTTAAAAGATTATTTATTTAAGAGAGTGAGTGAGAGAGCATGAGTGGGAGGGGCAGAGGGAGAGGGGAAGAGCGAATCCGAAGCAGACTGCGCTCAGTGCAGAGCCTGATGTGGGGCTCGACCTCAGGACCCTGAGATCACGACCTGAGCCAAAATCAAGAGGTGGCCTCTCAACCAACTAGGCCACCCTGGGGGCCCCAATGAGGTATATTTTAAATGGTAAACTTGATGTATATAATATTTTGACTCCTCTATATGAAAAAAAGAATTACTTTAGGCTTTTTAAAAGCTATTGTTATGATCAAATAATGAGTGGATCAGAAACCTTCTCTCCCACCTCTGAGTTCCTCCTCATGGTGTCCCCTGAGCCCAGCGGTAAGATGAGAGGTGGGATATAGAAAGAAACAAGCTAAAGTGAACTCTGAATCCAGTAGGGAATGTGTGGGATGAAGCAACAACAACAAAAAAATGTATTTGCAGCCTGTCAATAATAGGTGGTGTCAGCATTTTTTAGACGTTCCAAACCAGTCTCAGAAAACACATGATCCTAAGAACAAGAAGAGATAGGTCAGTCTAAGTCAGCCCAAATTTATGGCTGAATTTGAGAATCACTAATGTGCAGACCACAAACCAAAAATGTAAGAACCAATAAGCTTTCTCCTTCTAAGAGTTCAGAGTTTAGAAATTATTTGAAATTATTTTAATCTGGTAATTTCTGATTATTTTTTTCATTTAAGAACTCACATTTCAAATCACTCAACTAGGTACCAAATGTGTCTCCTAGCAAAGCAGGAATACAGGTGGAAATTCATTAAGTAATATCTTAAATGGTCTGTCTTGAGCAAATATGCGATTTCTTCCACTCTTTTGGGGAGAGTTGAACTCTCTCCACATTGGGAATTCTGATTTAAAATGGTGTCTATATTTTAGGGGTTCCTGGGTGACTCAGTCAGTTAAGTGTCTGACTTTTGATCTCAGCTCACGTCTTGATCTCAGGGTCATGAGTTCAAGCCCTGTGCTGTGCTCTGTGCTGGGCAAAGAGCCTACTTTAAAAAATAAAAAATAAACATAAAATAAGTTGTATGCATTTTAAAGATGTGGAAAGTAAGATTCATAGGGGTGAAATGACGTACTCAAAAGTAATACAGCTGCTTTGCAACAAAACTGGCAAGAGAACATAGGTCTCCAAGCACAGTCTTGGGCTAGTTTCTGTATGCCAGTGGTTATCCAAGGTGCTTCGCAGAACATGGGGCTGAAGGAGAGCAACAATGTTTTTTTCCAAATCGTGGCAGAATGTTCTCAATTTAAAATTTTTCTCCCATAAAACAGTGAATTTTTTGATGTTTTAGGGACTGCTACCACTTTTCTTCTTAATGACAACAAGATGAATGTGTAAATGTAAACAGTGATTTAAAAAACTTAGAAACACACTTTCATAGATTGCTTTTCCACGGACATGTGCTGCGACCATGCCTCAGTATGGCAGGCACGCAGAATCCTTTGGTTTTTTGCACAATCTCCAGGTGTTCGTATTAAATGTAAGCGTGTGCAGAATGTCACAGCTTCCATGTGCTTGTCAGACCTGAGCCAGTCTGAATTCACAAGCCATGTTGTCAGGCACATGCAGATTCCTTAAGGTCACAACCAATGGGAATTACCGAAAGTGGGGTTTATAACTTATACCCTGCCTATATTCAAGAAGGATTTATGACTTCTATCAACAGGAATTCATCCAAGTCAGTCTGAAACTGTTCTAAATAAGAGGGTAATACACTTTGGGAATTTGGTAAGCTGAATGTTATTTCCACATTGGTCACCATGGTGAACACAAATAAGCAAAATTGATGGAATGGCAACAAGGCAGGGAGAAAATGTGCTTTCTATAGAATGTGATCTGTTCCTTGTAATGATCAGTGGTGACTATAAAGGCTGGTTGCTGCATCTAGTCCAATGCCTGATAAACAACAGGGCTTCGGTAATTAGCACAATGGATGAGGGAAAAGTACTATTTTCAGTGGCTAAATGAGAAATAATATTCAGCGATAGGATATCCTGTACGTTTATATTACTTACCTTTGGAAACAAGCTCTGATTCTCTTTCAGAGCAAGTGTTGGGAACAGACTGCTATTGAATCACTTAAGGGTACTTCTGGGAAAATAGCTCATTCTTAATTTCTCAGTCAAGTTAGACAAGAGCTAATTGCAAAAGGATTAAAACCTTGAAAACTGCTTTGTTCAGCTTATTGTTTCAGGTTTCCCTTTGGAGTGTGGATGATGTGTTTATTTGACATAATAAATACCACCATCCGCTTTGTTCCAGGAACCAAAAGGCTATGTGCTTACCCAAGGAATTTCTCGGTTGTTTATATGTAAGGAAACACTGCTCTGTTTTATTGGATGGGGTCATTGCAACTTCTTTCTTAAATAGGGAATGCAGAGAGCTTTACTTTCCCCACACACATCTGAGCAGAGAAACCAGAAAATACCCTTCCACACTGCAAATGCCTGGCTGTTTTCAACTCCAGAGAGTAAAGTGAATTAACAGTTACTGAAAAGGGGTGTGTTCTTCACTTAGGAACCCAGAGCTTTTCTATGTATTATTGGCACATCCATTTGGGTCTATGTTCTATATTTTTTAAAATATTAGATTGGAGTATTTGGGATGTACTATATATTCAAGAAAGTTGAAAACAAAACAGAACCACTCTATCAAACATATTTAAAAGCCAGAATGCAGAGGAATAAAATAATCACAAATTAGGCAGCCTGGAGGTTTTTTTTGGGGGGGGGTTGTGTCTTTTTAAATACGTACCCTGCCACATGAGGAGGGCAGTTGTGTGAAATACATGCTTTGCGGTAACTTAGAGTGTATGCAACAGAGCAGTCTTTCCAAACAGCTGAAAGTTCTCTGGTCTCTTATGATTTCCAAAAGGTACTCCTTAAATGGGCATAACTGATGGGTGATTGGCGAGTGAACAACAGAAGGCTGAGTCACAGTGACCTGCTGAAGCCAGCCTCGCGCGTGTGTGTGTGTGTGTGTGTGTGTGTGTGTGTGTGTGTGTAGGAAAGGGGGAGCAGTGGGCAAAGAGGCGGGGGTGAAGGGAGGCTGCAAGCTTAGCAGAATGTTTGAACAAGACAAAGAGCAGTTCCAGCAACCAAATAAGGAAGTCAGTGCTGAAGGATTTCAGAATAGAAGTGTGTCAGAGATTCAGGCAATCTGGGAGAGTAAAAATAAGCAAAGAAAAATGTCAAAGGATTTTTGCTTCACTTGCACAAGATATAGAAGGAAAATAGTGTCTCCTCTTTAAGCAGGGAGCGAAACACAAAGTGTATCTTTCCCCTTCTGGTGGCTTTTTGTTGACCTGTTTCTGAAGAGATGTTTAAAAACTCTTTGAGCAGCTGAAATAATAAGCATTTTCTTGTTAAACATGAAAAAAAATGCAAGTTGTACATTAGAAGCACTCTAGTATTCCTTTTATGAATAATTGATGAAACTTGTAGCCAAAGATGATGAAAGTTTCCAAGAAGCCACAAAAATATCTTGAATCCCATTTTCAGACATGCCCTGAACACTGAGTTACAATTGTATCCATTGAGAAGAAGCTTACCTCTTAACAAGTCAGTTAAATATCCAGTAGACATATTGTCTAATTAAATATGTTGACAGTTACTAAAGATGTCAGAGGAGGCAATTATGCAAAGAAACTGTCAGTGCCTATTTTAATCTGCTCAGTCTCATCTCCCAAACTCTCCATAGTGACAGATAGTGTTTGTTACCAATAATATGAATTAACATTGATTTTATTTTGACACTTTTGTAGTGTGGGTAGAGAAGAACTGAGACTTGGATTATTTCAGGACATTTCTAAACATAGTCAGAAGCACCTTTGTGTGCCACAAAACCAACAAAGAGAAATTGTTTCTATTAACCAAGAAATCTATTTATGTTTCTAGCCAGAAATAGACATAGGGCATTAATCTTGTATCAGAATTTGTTTAAATGCTCATTAACTTTGAATTGTTGGCAACTTTAAGGGAGACAAGTGAGTGAACCTACCCTTCTGCTCCCCAAATATACAATTGGCCAACCCTCAGTTGAATCAGAAAGTATCCGAGCATTGCTTAGTAGGAAATAGAAGAATTTGCATATAGAGCTGACCGGAGGGCAGAAATGGGGAACAACACAGCACACAGATTGACCACTGTATCAAAGTAATCTTAGAACGCAGTTCAACCGAAATACGCAGTTCCAAAAATAGCCACTCCTTTTAAATTTAGTTATAAACCCTATTTAATAAGCCACCATTATTAGCACCTTCTTCAGGAAGATGTCATCATCAGGAGAAAATATTTATCATCACTAACGAAGAACTGAATTCTTAAAAAAAATTAGCAATAAATGTCAAGAGTTCTACAAACAGCATTTGACCCCAGAGTTATACTTTTCAGTATTTGCCCTGAAGAAATAATTCAAAAGAGGAAAAAAGCCTGAAAATATTCACTGTAGCATTTTTAAAAAGGTTTATTTATTTATTTTAGAGAGTGAGTGTGTGGTGGGGAGGAGTGGAGGGGTAGGGAGAGGGAGGGAAGTGGAGGGGGAGAGAGAGAGAGAGAGAGGGAGAGAGGGAGAGAATCTCAGTCAGATCCTCTCTGAACATGGAGCTCTACTGGGAGCTGGATCTCTCAACCCTGAGATCATGACTGGAGGTGAAGCCAAGAGCTGGACACTCAGCTGAGTCACCTGCGTGCCCCCATTGTAGCATTTTTTTATAATTTCAAAAGAAAGAAAGAAACTTAAGAGCCAAAGAACACAGAATGTTGGTCCTCTCTCCCTAATTAATGAAATATTATGCAGCCTCTAAAATTAGTAATGATAAGGCTGTGACGACAAAAACATTAATGACAATATAATGATGCTGAAAATTTAGCTTATAAAATTATACACTCCTGGGGTAGCTGTGCTTTGAAGACTAGAAAAGATCTTGGAAAAAATAATAACGCTAGTGTATTTTGATTATGGATACATTTTTTGTTGCCTTTATCAGTTGTATGTTTTCATAAGAAACGCTTTTTTAAAAAACATGATAAAAAGAACTAAGAGGCAGCTTCCAGGGTAAGAAAGAACTGAGGCTTCAGAGTTGATCTATACAGCAGATACAAATTACAGAGTTCAGTTTGCATAATGATATTGTACCAAAGTTGGTGATTTGGAGAACTGCTTTATTTACTGACTTGGGATGTCAGTTATTTGCAAAGGAGCAAAGCCAGCTGTAGTTCTCTGAGAGAGAAGCAGATACAATGTAACTGCAAAGGCTCCTGGACCATTTCTCCCCGATCTCTCCAGAATAGCTCTGATTAATGTGAAGTAACCAGAAGCTGGCAGAGTTAGTCCAGGATTCAAAAGTGTCACCAGCAGGACTCTATTTGAAAGAGGACAAGACACTGGCTCCACTCACAAAGGGATCTCATTTTCAAAGTGCACCTGATAGCAAACCTTGGCATTGAGAGCTCAGAATTCTCATTTCTGCCCTCAGAGCAGTTTGTTTCATCTTTCAATGCTTCATTTTTGATCCCTCTGTTACCAAAAATAATTAAGTCTTCCAAGTGTTTAGGAAGCACTTTGCATAAAGCAGCTCATTTGAATTATTTACAGGAAAAAGTTAATTGAGACTTAGAACAATGCACAAGTTACTTACATACCCAGGCGTCAAAAAGCAGAGAAGCAAAGAAATCTAGCTTTACAGAATTTCCTTTGATGATTTATAGTTAACTGTGTAATAATTATGGATGTTAGCTGTAATCTCATCTAACTCCCTATAGTGCAGATTTGAAAATTGAGACACAGGACTCGAAGTGAATTGTGTAAGATCTGAGTGAGTTATGGTGGAGCCAACTTGTTTGTGGAATGTAGTATTTAAGTCCCTAATGGCTGTTTTTCTATCAAGTCTCTATTTATTGCCCTTCCCTTCTTGCTCTTTCCATGTAGTGAACTTAAGTGGCACTTCCATCAGTTTTGTTTCGATAGACTAAGAGTTTAAAAGAGCTTTATTTAATCTATATTCCTGACTTAGTCAAGGTGGCACCTTAACAGTTTGCTTCATCTAGCTACTTATTTGGAATATAAGCTCCTTGATGGCACTATGTGGCCATGTTGCTCCGTAATGACAACAGAAATTGCTAAGCTGTTGGCAACAATACCACATGCACTGGGCCACATAATTTACAACAGCTCAGTAAACCCTCACAGCAACTCCATGAGGTGTGTAGCAGTATTTCCATTTTATATAAGAGGAAACTGAGGCACAGAGAGATTGATAAGTTATCCAGAAACATCCACCTAGCAAGTGACAAAGTTGGGATTCAGACCCGAAGCATGAGCACTTAAATATGAAATCGTATGACTTCAGTGAAAGCTTTTGAGGATACACTTCAAGTACCACAAACAGGAGGCAAGTCTCTTCAAAATATCCAAAGGTAAGGGGCACCTGGATGGCTCAGTCAGTTAAGCATCTGCCTTCAGCTAAGGTCATGATCCCAGGGTCCTGGAAGAGAGCCCTCATCACAGCATCAGGCTCCCTGCTCAGCGGGGAGTCTGCTTCTCTCTCTGCCTCTCCATCCGCCCCTCCCCCCAGGCTCATGCTTGTGTGCTCTCTCTCTTTCAAATAAATAAAATCTTTAAAAAATATGGCCAAAAGTATGAGATAGAACTTCCACTTTAATTCAGAAAATAAAACTTTGGGCTTCCAGAACCCAGATATTCAAGTGGCAATTTGTCAGTTTGAATATGATAATCACAGAGCTCCAAAAATTAACTGCATGAATAAAACTTTGGAAGTAGACATATAAAATTTGAAATATAAATCAATGAAGGAATCTAATGATATATTCTTATATATTAAGTGAAGATCTCAGTTTAAATTATTAAACAGACCTGAATGTCTCTGCATTTTCTTGGGTTATGGGTTGAGTCCTGCCACATCAATACAAAAAAGATTGGGTGGGTCAAAAGCTCTGCTTGTGTACAGCGTTCTAACTCCCAAGTATAGCAGACATAAAGCCACACCCAGAATAATCTATTCTGTCACTTACAAGATGGGAGACGGGGGTCCAGCTGGGGCGAGCTCCAGCCCTCTGCTGTGGCTCTCTCAAGTCTTCAACTATCTGGAATATTTAGTTGAATCTGTTATAGAAGGAATAATTTGAAGGAATTACTTTGAGTCATTCTGTACCCCTCACCAAGTTTGTGTAAAATGGACCAGAAAGCTTCATCTTAAATCAGCATGTTTACAGCACCGTATCTAGAACCATACAGTGCTAAAGGCGAAGCTGGAGAAGAAAGCCCTAAAGCAGGCCCACCGCCGGACATGACCTGGTGAATTGAGTTGGCTACCTAATTTGTGCTTGGCCCCTTTCTACCTTAGCTAAAAACAATGGAATACCAAGTTTTTTGGTCATTCATCCTTGTTAGAAAGAAATTTTGTATGCATGTATGTGTTTGAGTGCATGTGTTGTATATATATACAAATATGTACGTATGTGTGTATTTCACATGCACAAATATGAAATATACATGCATTATAACAAAATATAAACAAAGATAGAAAAGTTTAAAGGATAAGATTAATATACAGTTATAAAATATAAAATTAATATATTAAAATACAGAGAGAGGTTTTAGTACTTTTTCTTACTATTCTCAGTGGATTATCATTGAATAATGCTCTGCTCTGTGTGATACCCCAATACCCATTTGAAGAGTTGCCACAAAAGTCCTACACCCCCAGATCGGGGTGGGCTGACCTTAGGCCTGATTTTAGAACCATCTAGCTGAAGAGAACATTAGTGATCATGCAGTTCAGCCTCTTCAGTGAACAGATGAAGAGACCATGTCACTAAGGGATTTTTGCCCAAATGCCTCATTTCTGAGGACTTAGTACCTGATGAGACAGTTTGTTCTATTGAAAGTCTGGTATACTTGAAATTTGTTAAAATGATAGATCTTAAGTGGTCTCATACACACACACACACACACACACACACACACACACACAAATAGTAACTGTATGAGGTGATGGATATGTTCATTAGTTTGAGTGTGGTCATCATTACACGAAGTATACTTACATCAAAACACTATATTGTAATCCAATAAGGGGCCAATATCCAAAATATATGAAGAGCAAATAGAACTCCACACACACACACATCCAATTAAAAAATAGGTAGAAGACCTGAATAGATATTTTTCCAGGGAACACATCCAGAGGGCCCACAGACACATGAAAAGATGGACAACGTCACTAAACATCAGAGAAATGCAAATCAGAACCACAGTGAGATTTTTGTCTACGCTTGTCAGAATGGCCAAAATCAAAAAGGCAAGAAATAACAAGCACTGAGGATGTGGAGAAAAAGGATCCCTCATGCACTGTTGGTGGAAATGTCAATTGGTGCAGCCACTGTGAAAAACAGTATGGAAGTTCCTCAAAAAGTAAAAATAGAAATACCATATGATCCAATAATTCCACTACTGGGTATTTACCCAGAGAAAACAAAAACAAACTAATTCAAAAAGATATATGTACCCCTATATGTTTATTACAATATTATTTATAATAGCCAAGATAGGGAAGCAAACCCAAGTGTCCATCAGTAGACAAATGGATAAGGACTGGATAGGGAGGGTGAATGTGTACATACACATGCACACACATATACACACGTGATGGAATATTATGGTGCCATTAAAAAGATGAGATTGTGCCATTTGTGACAACATGGGTGGACCTGGAGGGTATTATGCTAAGTGAACTAAGTAAGACAAATACATATACCATATGATTTCACTTATATTTGGAATCTAAAAAGCAAAACAAACAAATAAAAAGCAGAAACAGACTCATAAATACAGAGAACAAACTGATGGTTGCCAGAGGGGAAGGGGGTGGGGAATGGGCAAGATGGGTGAAGGGGAGTGGGAGATACAGGCTTCTAGTTATGGAATGAATACGTCATAGGAATAAAAGGCACAGCATAGAGAATACAGTCAGGGATATTGTAATAACATTGTGTGATGATACATGGTAGCTACACCTGTAGTGAGCATAGCATAATGTATAGAGAAGTTGAATCACTATGTTGTACACCTGAAACTAATGTAACATTGTGTGTCAACTGTACAACTCAAATTTTAAAAAATTTTAAGTCACCATGTGGTACACTTTAAATATATACAAGTATTCATTTATCAATCATAGGTCAATGAAGCTGGGGAAAAAAATCAGTTTTCAAAAATTAAGTCTGAGTACATATGTGATAACAATGAACTGAGTTTAGCCATTGTTTTACCAAATAGCGGAGAGTTTTGGTAGCAAAAGAACTCTTTTCTCACCATGAACAAGTTGAAATTGAAAAAGAACTCCTTAGGAACTTAAGAAGTGAAAGGTAGAGCTTTTTGCAGAGGAGGTTGAGTGACCCCAGATCAGCAGACACTGTGGGCAAAGCAGCTATGGAAATGGGGATGCGGGTGACCCAAGGAAGTGTTAGGAGCTGCTTACTATCTTGGAATCACGTCCTGCTGCGCTGTAGCCTTCAACCTGATGCTAACTCATTCTTCAGACCCAAGTCCAACTTCTAGGCGCTTGAGGGATTTTTGTTAAGCCTTTTAAGGGTATCCAAATGAATTAACTATTGTGCTTCACCTACGCTCCAGTAATTCACGTTCAGTGGGAAGTTTTATTTTCCCAGATGTGCAGTTTGTTCACAGGGGAGTTATGAGTAATTAACTTGTAAAAGAAATGTCCAAGTGAATGAACAACTGCAAAGCACCTGTTGTTAACAGCTGATTTTGTCTCCTCACTTAGATTATAGAGAGCTTGAGAATGTGAGACTGTGTTTTCTTCTTTTAAAACCTTGTGACACCTACTGATTTAGGTTCACACAGAAGACACCGTAAATAGAGACTAAGTGGTAGAGTTTGTCTTTATAGCTCATGAAAGGAAAGTGTCAAGGGTTCAGACAAACATCAGCTACCTAAGATTAGAGCTACGTTATGACCTTCATGGGTCCTAGGCATTTTTGCCTTTGTGTGTTCCTTTCTCCATTAAAAAAAAAAAGTTAGAATTATATTTTACAACTGCATTCATTGGTACAGAGGTGAATATAATCCAGGTTAGATTCATTATTATACAGTCATCATTATAATGTTTACATTCATTTTTTTCCCTTCTGAGTATAAAAATATTTAAAATCAAAAAGTGTTTTTCTGGGCTGCCAAAAGTGTTGTGGGCACTAGCCACTGTACCTCCAGTGCCTAGTGGATAAACTGGCCCCTCCTAAGATTATGGACATGGGCGCTGCATAAATCACAGATGGCCTCATCTATTTGTACCCTCGTCGTAATAAATGTTGCTAGCCCTTTTTAACTTCTTCTGTTTTTCCTGATGCTTCTCTCTGAGAAGCAGGTGGTTCGAGGATCAGCAATCCCCTCCTCCTTAAGCAACACTACGTGGCCTCAAAATGCCGGTGGGGTGTGCGCCCCCCTGCCCCCCCAGCATGCTCTGTTAAGGCTGTTCATGCAGGGCCTTTTGGCCATATTGTGATGACTCAGGGGCAGGTAACTGAATCCAAAATTAATTCCTCTGTGATGCCGAAAGACTGTGCCTTTGTTCTCCAAAATGGAGTCAACTTGAGAGGATAATTTTTGTCAGACCAGTTTATCCATTGCCGGGACACAGGTTTCGTTAAGTGTCATATGCTGGGCAAACAAACAAGGGAACAATGACACCAAAGTTATGTCAGGCTTCTTGTGCCGCCCACAAGTGAAGACAGAATAATGTCACAACCTATAAGCTAATGAACTAAATGCAACCATGGACCTAAAACCTGTATGTACCTGTTGCTAATAAATTAATCTCTAAAGAAGCTTTTTAAAAATCGAGATAACGATTTGTAGGCAGTTTAGTTTTCAGGCAGCAAGACTGAATTTAGTCTTTATGATGACTGTATTTCTTGAATTAAAAACTTTACTTTCTGAATCTTAACTTTGTCAGCTTTGCACAGAAATTACTCTTTTTAAACCGGGGTTCTAAGCTCTGATTTCTCTCAGTGTAGTTATCTCTCTTTGAACTGTATTCATGTGCCATATTTCATTAAAATTCATTACATATAATGAAAGACATGGCCATTTGAAAATATTTATAGGCTGCTGGCTTCTCTGAATGTAACAGATTGAACCAAAGTTTAATTCAAAAAGTCAGTGGAGGGGCGCCTGGGTGGCTCAGTGGGTTAAAGCCTCTGCGTTCGGCTCAGGTCATGATCTCAGGGTCCTGGGATGGAGCCCTGCATCAGGCTCTCTGTTCAGCAGGGAGCCTACTTCCTCCTCTCTCTCTGCCTGCCTCTCTGCCTACTTGTAATCTCTCTCTCTGTGTGTCAAATAAATAAATAAAATCTTTAAAAAAAAAAAGTTGATTTATCATCCCAATCGAGTGGCCAAATTGCCTCCAAATCATCTTTGTCTTAGGTTACTAAAACCAAATAGACAAATATGATAATGCTGATATGAGAATAATGATCTCAATTCTTTGGGACAATAGGACTCTTATTCACATCTAATGAACTCATGCATAAGAATCTTGATTTTTATCTCTTCAAATGTAGTACTTCATTGTGTCAGTGGTGACATAGTATAACTTATTTAATGGGCCCATCACAGGCAGTATCAATATTACTAAGTCAGTCATTTTAACTGTCAATCATATAAACTATATATCAGATAAATTAATTCTTTTAATTACTGTTACCAAACATTTCCTCTTAAGAGTTTTAGGATCCACATTCAGGGAATTTTCCATTGTGAAATGCATCTGTTAAGTTCCTGTTTTAAAAGAAAATTTAATTAGAATATTGTCTCATTCCCTTTCCATACTAGAGTCTCGGTTTGCACATTTTATTGTGTCAAAGACATATACTATAAAATAATCTCCACAATTCACTTAAGTGGAGATCTCTGCTAGCAAACTTTTCATCACTGCACCCAAGCAAATCCCTGTGTATTTCCCTAATGAGGAAAATTAAGTACTTTAGAGAACATAATCCTATTAATTTGAACCAGAGGATTAGTTTATTAATTCAAGGAAATGGATGCTCAAGTTTAGGATGTAAAGGATTTGGTAGAGGGAAGATTTCAGAGTTAGGGAAAATAGGCCCAAATCCCTCCTCCTTGTAAACGCCGCCTCCTGTCTGTATCCTGTTGGAATCCACGGTTTCCTCTGCATTTAAATCATCGTTCTGAGAAAGGCATTGCAAACCCATGGCCGCTCCATTACAGACGTAGTTTCACTTCCTGTATTTCTGGGCACTGAAATGGAATGATGGCTGATCTGTGTGTTTTGGAAGCGTCCAGAGCCGTCTATATGAAGTGCAACACAAGATTCCTTATTTTGGTGTCACCAGAGGCAATAGTACTAATGGAACCCACTGACAAAGTTCTGTCACCTCACCCATAACCTCATGAATTGCCATTGGGATTAATCTAAAATACTGACAATGTGTAAACCTAACCAATGAGGTTGTATTTATCTATTATCAGTCGCTATATTTGTAAGACACAGCTTAGGGTTTTTCTTATGCAGGATGAAGTTAAAGAAACCAGTCAACTGATAACAGTATTTCCCCATTTACTCAGGAGAGTTGCATGAAGGGCAAATTCCTCCTCTTAACTCTGCCTTTTCAGTAATCCACGTGGAATCTGTGGATGATTCCATCAGGGCCAGCATAACTCATTTGATTTGGAAAAGGATACTCAATAATGAGTCAGATTCTTCTGTGGATGAAGCAGGACATGTTTAGAAACTGCCTTAACTATTGCAGGGCAAACAAACACTGGGTAGAATGAAACTTTGCAATAATAAATCAGTGATTTATTGATGTATCTCTTAGTATCCTGAGATTGTTAATGGACTCACCATAAATATATACTTCTCAGTCCAAATTTATATTCTCTGGAGTTTGGGTTCTGGAGTTAACAATTTATGTCATTGTTCCTCCACTCACCCACTCTGTGTCCTTGCATAAGTTACCTAACATCTCTGTGCCCATCTTCCTCCCCCATGAAGGTGGGGCATGGCACTAGCAGCCATACTTCTCCATGGGTCCTCGAGGAAGATGAAATGTGAGAATGGATGTGAAGTAATTGGCATAGTGTCAGCACAAAGTTAAGTTCAGAATATTATTTTTTATTCTGTTCCTAACTAACTACTGTATTGTGTAAAATACATTCCTGAAATACTATAAGGTTATAAATGTACACGTTAAAAGAGGAAGAAAAACAACCTCCACCTTCTCCATATTCAACATGAGGCACTACACAGGCAGCTTCTCACTTCATCTTCTCAACAGTAATCCCAGGTAAATTCCTTGATCTCCATTTTACAGATGAGAAAACAGAAGCTCTGTGAGTTTAAGGTCATGGCGACAGCCTTTGATTGACCTCAGTCTGTGTGGCTCCAAAGCTCGTTCCCTTTTCAGGACACCCTTCTACTAGCTGATCTCTTCAGGCCCCTGCTAGCTCTGATTCCGCAGTCCTTGATTTCCTCTGGACCTTCGTGGAGGCTCAAGGCTTGCTTTGCTCTCACAAATGTGATCTGTTCTGTTGTTTGCAAGTTCGTGATCTGTTTTTACATTGCACAACTGCAGACCTTCTGTTTGTCATGTTCCCTCTCACGTGCTATTTTATGTCCATTGGGTTCTAGTCACATTTAACACAAGAACAAACAGTCCTGTTTCTCTTCCCCTTATCCTTTCTCCCTGCTCTTCATAAAAAGTTATGCACAAACCAAAGAGCCAGAAAGTTATCTTGGCCTGTGGAATACATTAATTTGTTTTTATGTTGAAACTATGAATCGTCCTTGGAGGTTTGCCCTGTACCTCCTGCCCTTAGAGTCTGTATTCCTGATCACATAATGCACAGTGTTTAGCCTCTTGAGAAGATGCACGTTTTCATTTTTAAAGATTTCTTACTTTTATTAAAATAATTTGGTATTCATTGATACGGAAACAAATGTGTTTCCTAGAAAATGCTGCAATTAGTTAGAAAGGGTCCACAATCAAAGTGGTCCAAGATTTTTTTAAAGGGGCTCATTTTAAAAATGAAGAGAATAGAAAGTTGATCTTAAGCATTCTACTCTCAGAAACGTTTTCCCAGTAATATTAATTGGAACCAATATCAGATAAAATCTGTAATTGCTCTACTCTTTTCCTAGTCGCATCCTTGCTGGCTGAATGGGGTTGGGAACCCTTGCAAAAGTAGTATCTATAAGAGAAGAAATGGTCCATTCAGCCAAGGTTTTGTACCTTTTAAAAATATAGCAAGAGCTACATCAAAAAAATTTTTTTAATCCTATCAAAGCACCAGAAATGAATGGAAATGTTCCCTTATGCTGAATTGATATCAGAACATATTGTACACACCATTGATCACTCCAGGAGAAGGTATAACAAATATATACATTCTCCCTTATAGAAAATGTGCCAAGAATTAAGAGTTAACCCAAAGTCAAGAGTTTTAAGAAAATCTCAACTTCTTAGTAACTTTCATTAAAATATTATTTTAAGCAATACCCAAAGATATACTAACATTCTTTTATTGCTACATGTATGTAAAAGGAACAAAAATACAGAATTTGGCCTTAATTTATAGGTTAGACAAGCATGTAGAGTTGTGGTGGTAGTGTTTTGAATGAACATTTGGTGAGAGGATTTTGCTTTGCTAATACTATCCATTTATAAAGTATTGTTCCCTCTGCTGAGCATATCTGAGATAAGAGCTGTGTAGTACCTGTCAGCAGTTCTATCTGTAGATCTCTATATAATCTATGATTTGGCTACACTGCCAAGATCTTGTTTGTTCAGTGAACACCGTTTGTTTTTAGTTGTCTTTTGTTGTTCTTTTTAGATTTAACCACCTATGCTTCATCTTTCTCACTTGAGAGAATATGAAAAGACTACGTAAAGGAATGGCTTTTGAAGGATTACCTTCCCCCATTCCACATATCTTCCCAAACAGCCAGACCCTTGAGCAAACTATTTCATCTCCAATTAAATTTGCACATTGGAAGCTCTATGTTTGTGAGCCAAAGAGTGCCAAAAGTGAAGCTAGAGTCAAAAGTCTTCAAACAAAACACTTTTTAAAAATTATTTATTTATTTGAGCAAGAGAGAGAGAGAGAGAGAGAGAGAGAGAGAGAGAGAGAGAGCGCATGAGAAGGGGAAGGTCAGAGGGAGAAGCAGGCTCCCTGCTGAGGGCAGGGCCCGGATGCAGAACTCAATCCCAGGACTCTGGGATCATGACCTGAACAGAAAGCGGTCACTTAACCAACTGAGCCACCCAGGCATCCTTAAAACAAAACACTTTCAAGTCTTAAATGCCAAAAGCTCTCAGGGAGGCCAGAGGGAATCCCAAGAGTGCAGCCCCTGGTCAAGTAAAAGTCGATTGCACGTTTGTTCTCTACCCCTTTTGTTTTCCCTTAAAACCATAGAACTCTCTTAAGTTTCAGCTAAGGGAGAATGAAGAAAAAAAATAATCTAAAGAGAATGTTGATTAGAACCCTCAGTGAGTATAAGAGGATGAAGTGTTCTTTTTCAGCTTGGCAGAAATTCCTATCAGTGCTTCTACTGATAATAGTTTTCACAATTCTGGAACTTGCCAAAGCGATAGCTAAGATATATCCACGCCTCCCACACTTCATGCATTAAACTTTAAAAGTTGAAAGCATAAACATATTCAGTGTTTTGTACCAGTTCCTTAAATCCTTCTGGATTTGATCTCAGAGAAAGGAAAACTGGTCGGCACGAATGCTGCTTTCTGGGCTCCTGTAGAAGGAATAAGGCAGAGGTGGCAGATCTAAGCGAGTCATCCTTCTTTTGCAGCCTCTTGAGAGTGAAGGAATTGGATGTTTTCTTGCAGATAATCAACCCCTCTGTTCCACCCTACGCACCCTCCCACAGTGGGTAAACATGTACAGTGGTAGGAACCCACGCTTATCTAATTAATTCCTTCTGTGTTCATGTTGAGAATGGACTCCAAAATCATAAAATTATAAAATCTAAGAACCGAAACTTTAAAATTCATCAAATTAATCCCATTATTGTGGAAATAAGAAAATCCCTGAGTTCCACAGTTATGGGCACAGATTCCTAAATCCTAACTCTCATTTTAGAATTCTTTCTTCACTGTCACACTGCAGCCTGCAAGAAAATCCTGTGATGCGCCAAGTGATGTCATTGTTGCCGCTCTAACGGCCATTTGACATGGGGATGAGCAAACTAAAAAGTCAAAGAAAGGCAAAATTTAACAGTGAAATACTGAGGGTTTTTTTTTGTTTTTAGGTGCTTGTCCTCTCAAAAATTGAAAAGAGGGTAGTGCCTTGTGTTATGCCTAGAAAAATGACTGCAGTGTATTATAAGTTTAAAAAAAAATAGGTTACAGAATCATATGTAAATGATGATCTAATCTCTGTTTTATTATGTGTTTAAATACACACACAAAAGTCTGGAACCAAAGACTGTAGGCTGTTAACAATGTTTATCTCTGGTAGAGTTATAGGGAAACATCCACTTTGGGTTTATTTGAATATTTTACAGACATTTTAAATTTACAAGTAAAGATATTTCAGAGAGAGAGTATCTGGCTCAGGGCTGTGAACCTAAAAACCCTATTGTTCAATATTAATGAGGATAGGGATAAAATTACTGGATAATTTAACACGTGGTCCACTGGCTATTTAAAATCTAGTTGGCATTATTGGCATTTACTTGAAAGGCCTTGGCACAACAGATGTTCAGCAAATGTTAGATAACATTCATTCATTGATTTTATTGACAGTTTATTGTATGTAAAAGAAATGTGGTCTCAGTGGTCAAGGAACATATACCCCAGTACTAAAGGACAGAAATAACTGTGGTAGTGTGCTAATAATCCTAGCCACTCTAGGATTATGCACAGAGCGAAGGTGTCCTTGCACTTCAGCGGGTGCATGGAAAAATTGCTAATCTGGCTTTAGGGTTAGGCTCACAATAAATCAAAAACTTTACATAGGAAATTAATTCAGGAATTAAGACGTCCGTTTCCTACTTTAAAACACTCTACAGACATCCCCAGGTGGTATGTTAAAACAAGTGACTCAGAGCATCATAGTTTATGACAGAAGAAAAAGACAAGATAGGGACCACGTTCCTAAAATATTGCTAAATCAGAATGAGTTACACTTCTTACCCTAAGGGCTCCTAAACTTAGTTACTCATCGATAGTCAGAACAGAGTAAGCTAATTAATGGAAATCTAGAAATTATCCTCTTACTTTAAAAAGGGAGTGTACCAAAGGGTTATGGGCACTTTCTTGTTTAACTGCTGTGCTTTCTGCATGTACCTGCGAATCCGCAGCCCCGCAGTTAAAGGTGAGCAGCCCGCAGGAACTGGACCCTCCCCCATCCCAAGCTTCAGCCCCGCAGTTTCAGGCCTTCAGGGCGGCTACCATTCCAGGCCCCAAGAATGTTGCCCTGGGGTCAGAGTCATTGGGCATTTCTTTTTAGTCTGTAAAAGAAAAACACAATAAAAAGCTGGCGGGAAATCATCCTGCCTTGCAGCCAATATCTCCATTGGCCTAGAAGAAAAAAGTTAAATTCTTTCCCATTATCAATTCTTCCTAAAATTTCCGAGAAAGCCGGATTCATCGCGGCGGCCCAGGAAGAGGCCGCCGAACGATGCAAAGGGCGGAGCGCGGCGCGGAGGAGGGGCCCGGGCTGCGGCCGGGCCCCGCCTCCTTCGGGGACTCTTATTTTGGAGGGGCGCAGACAGCCGCGCTCCGGAGACTCCCTGAGTCACAGAGCGCAGCGGCGCGGCTGGGTATATAGCGCGGTACCTGCGCGTGGCCGCAGTCCACGGAGCCCGCGCACTGGGAGCTGGAGAGCGGCGCGAGGCCGGGCGGCCCCAGGTAGGCGCGATGGAGTCGGCCCTCGGCTGCTGGAAGTGTAGGGTCTGAAGGGAGCGAAGGGCGTGCGGTGGTAGGCGAGCTCCGAGGGGAGGGTCTAGAGGAGGATGAGGGGCTGCGGAGCGGGGAGCACGAGCAACTTCTAAACGCAGAGTTTCCGCCTCTGGAGGGTCCTTTCGCAGAGCCCCCTCCCTCCCCTTGCCGGATCCGAGCAGGAAGCACTGAACACAGTTCCAGACGGGAATTTTGTTTCACCGTACCAGGGTCGGGACTGGGGATGCTTTGCTGCCATGGATGATCCCTCCCTCTCTTACAAACTGTTCTGACCCCATGTCTCACTTATTCGTGGCCCCACTCACACGGGGATCAGACCTGTTGCGGAAGGGCAGAAAAAACGAGGCTGACAGAGATTTAAGGAATGAGGGGATGACCTCATTGCCTGGCAGCTGGCGGGGGGCTAGCGGGGAAGGGCCCATAGGGTCCATCCATCTGGAGCCAAACCAGGGCCCTGCGCCCTTGCCTCTCCCCAACCCCATCCTCCTCTCTTTGGGAGAATTTAGCCCACCTTGGCGCCGCTCAAAGAAAACTTGCTTGTCACTTGGGGGGCTTTCCCCCACCGGGGTGCCGTGGTAGGCAGTCGTTAGGCTGGCCTTGCAAGTCTTGCTGCTGCAGGGGGGGTCCGCAGCTCCGCCCCCGCCGTCCCCCGCGGTAGCTGCTTTGTTGGCCAGAGCGTGGGGCGCGGGCCCCTGGACGTGGCTGCGGAGTTAGGAGCTCGCACCCGCCGCCGCGGAGCCCACGACAAAGGACTGTGTAAACGGTCAGGCTGGCCCTCTCTGGGATATGCTGCTGTGTGTTGGGAAGTCCCGGGCGCAGAGCTGGGGGCTGGACCCTGGCAAAAAAGGAGCCCACCCCGGGACTGGGGGCTTGTCCCCTGGGTGCCTTATTTAACATTCGGGGAGGTTCTGTCCCGGATGGTAAGGGGTTCTGAGTCCACAATGGAGAGTTGGGGCGCTTGAGCCCGGAGTGAGTGCTGGGGACTGAAGAGGGCGCACAGGCATCTTTCCATCCGCCCAGCTGGGTCCAGTAGCAGGCCTGGACGAGCCTACCCATCTGCTGGTGTGCAGGCGAGACACCAGGATGGGTGAGCATCCTTCCGACGGGGGAGTCGCTAGAGCCCTGTGCTAATGATCCACGTCGTGATTTGCAGCCACAGAGATCTAGTATGAGAAACTCAGAAATGGACAGACCCAAGTTTCTGAGGCATGAAATAAAATACATTTCAGTTAACCAGCGTTTGAAAAGCTACCGTCACCACCACTACCGCCCCTCCCCCATCCTCCAGGCTCAGCATTGGCCTTACCAACTTTGGAAACTGCCAAGTTTTGCCTTTGAGGACACGTTCTTAGTTGTGTTATGAAGGCTCCTGTCAGAATTGTATCAACAACTGCCACTGAGGAAAAATGGTCCAGCTAATTGTCCAGGGATTTTGGTTTGGTTTGCTTCTGGACCTCGCAGTACAAAGACTTGAGCTTTTTTACTGTATTTTTACATCCTCAAAGAAAGGGGTATTATTTTCAAGATCTGGCAGACTGCGAATTATTGATAAGGAGTTTGTTTCTATTGATTGATATAAGAGACGGCCTGAAGTTTATGCGTCCTTATGCCTTAGAGTGATTGCCTTTTTGTACCTTGAGCAATAAATGTATGATGAGTACACAAGAGTTATGTAATCAACAGATATTTCAACTAATTCCTAAGCTTTGTTCTTTATTCTATTTTATATAAAATAATATTGATTGGACATTTTTCTTTTTTTGTCTTTAGAATAAGGAGTGAGGTGGGTTGCCCACTGCCCACACCACTTCCCTTAGTAATAAGCTAGGCAAGTATAGCAAATAACGAAACATGCCAACATTCTAACCGTCTCTTCAGCTGTGTGAAAACTTGATGATTTGAGTGAAGAGCATGGATAGATGGTTGATAATAACATAGCTTTATTTTGGGGGACTACTGGAATCCATGAATCATAATTTTGAAAAGTGGTATGGTGAAGTAGCTCACCTGCTTTCAGTGTCACAATAACTGCTTGTCCAGTCTGTCCCAGGTGAGGACACTGAGTAAACAACAGATAGATAAATGTCCTGGTTAGGATAGCCCTGGTATGCTTCAGTATGTCCTTGTGGGCTCTAGAGTTTAGGTGACTTTTAAAACTTTTCAAGGTAACAGACTGGAAATTGAATGCCACTTTACCACATTGCACCGTGATTGATCTCAAATACTTTACAGTATTGTCATCTCTGTAGAAGAGCTGTAGGGTTTGTACAATAGTTGCTTCTTTTTATCCCCAAAATATTATTTAGACAATAGTAATTCTTATACTTTACTATATTTGAAACAACTGTGTATTACTGAAATACAAACTATTTCATAGAAATTATCAAGGAGTCCATACTGCTCAAGGTGCTAAAGACATTATGTCAAGGGGAAGTTATTAATTTGTTTGAACAATTGTTTGATTGTTACTCCCACTTTCCAGTTTTTTCACAATCATTGGGAGCTATAAAAATGTGTATTAGATGCTGTCTTCCCTTCTGTGTATATTTCAACACAATTTTACATCAAAAGATATTGTACATTTTCGTATTTATTTCAGAAGACTCAGGTAAACATTGAGTAAGGAAAGTTCATTATGCTTCTAAAATTGTCTACTATGCAGTATCTTACAAAATAATTCTCTTCAAGGAGTTGGGGAGCAGGATAGACAGACACTAAATATACACTTTAAAAATTAAAGATATATTAAAAGAGCACTGAACTCTTTGATAGTGTTCCCAACACATTAAAGGTATTGGCTCATCCAAATAATACTCTTTTGAGACACAGAACAAGACATGGAATTCTATGAGATTTTAAAGAAAGGTGTAGGAAAAATAGGACTTTTGTCCAGGATCATGCAAACGTAAAATTGAGTTAGTCAGTTCTACCTAGTACTGTGTTCCAGTTTTTTTGGCTTTAGAAAATCCCTGTGAGATTGCACTAATTCAAGAGATTTTTTTTTAACAGGAAAGTTTTGTCGCAGATTTTGTCAAAGGATAAAGAATTGGAAGTGGTAGGCAAGAGAGGTTTCATCGAAGGAGATTTGATGATTAGAGAGCAGTAGCCCATTCTCTCAGGAAAGGCATGGAGATAAGATGGAAGTAAGGAGGGACTGAGGTATCAGGGAGGGAGAAACATTCTGAAACTAGTGGCCTCGGACAGCTCTCTGCCCAACCTATTAACTACTGAAGGTACAGACGTCTTCCTGAGCAGTCTTAGCTGTCTTCCTGGTTAACTGCATAGGGTTAACTGTGATATGTAACATAAGCCAGAGAGGTGACCCTCTCACGTGTATATTTGGGATAATGACTAGAAGGAAACAAACTGAAAATGTGGGATGGTTAGTTAACGTCTCCTCAGTCTCCCACTGAATGTGTGTTGGCCCAACTGCCAAAGCTTCACCACTATGGTAAGCTAAGATGGTGATTTTTGCAGTTTGGCATGGACTTTTGGACGGTGTAAAGGCTTATTTGATGGAAAAGATTTCCTCCTCAGGGAGAAGCTGCCATTTGCAGACAAGGTGTGTCAGCCAGAAGAAATGAGCAAATAACCATTTTCTGGTTTCTGTTGGCATTTCTTTCCCTATGTAAGTGTTAAAAATAGATTCATAGGAAGAGACACAAAACCAAAGAAAAACAGTAAGACGCTAAAGTTTCACCAATGGGAAGGGAGAGAACTAACTTTTGTTAAATAGCTATCACTAACCAGGCTCTGCTGGATGTGTTGCATTCTTTTACCACACTTTGTTCTGACACAATTCTCTGAGTTAGACCCAACACATTTCCTGGTATTCTAGAACTGGATCAGGAATGCCATCCAAATAGAAATGAAGTACCGCTCAACCACTGTACTCTTTGGCTTACTTCGACTTTTCACAGCATTTGTGGTATCTGTGAAAGTGTCAGCCTTACTGAGAATTAGCAGCCCTCACCTTTCAGATGGGTTGGATTCTGAATGTGGGTGTGTAAATTGGTTGCTGGGAACTCTCTGAACATATTTTTTCATTGAAATTAGGTCCCACTTTGTGGTTAAGTTCCCAGGACAGCCCAGAAATCATAGCTGAAATATTCTGCTTTATTAATAGTACCATAGAACCCAGCCACTATATATAACATGATTTTTGTGGGAAAATGCACTCAAAGCTCCAACTTGATTTTTTTTTAAGGTTTTTAATCCCAGCAACAATGGCTAAAAGCACCCCACCTTCTCTTTTTCCATTTAAACCCTGAAGGGAAAATAAAAGTACAGAGAGGTACATTTCCTTTCATACTCCCCTTATGGTAACAGAGACCCTACCCTAGAACTACAGAGCTGTGGGAAGAGGGGATCCCAGCCGTAGCTGGCTTTGTAACAGCAGAGGGGGAAGAGAAGAAAGAGAAAAGGACCCAGGAAACAGGGCAGAAGTGAGGCCCCCACTTGTCAGCTGTGGGATCTCTTTTGGATGGCCAGTCAGTGCAAAGTACCTGTTGGTTGATATTACTTCCTTACTAAACATAATTTTTACCATTGAACCTAGATGTAAACATCAGCACTGCCTACTTGGGTGTTCATTATCATTAAAGTCAGGGTAAGGTTTTGAATGGAATCTTTAATAATGGGAGGAAAGCGTATTTAGAGGCCTTTTATTTTTCTTCTTGATGCCAGTATACTAAATTCCCAAATAAGTACCTCTTTGGGACTAGATAAGCTTAGGGTAAACTTGAATGAATACTTACTATATTCTAAATAATCATATAATAAATGCCATTTGTTGGGCCATTCATACAGAAAATGTGCTAAAATGTTTACTTTTTAAAGACATTTATTAGAGAGAGCATGCGCACGCAAGCAAAAGAAGGGGGGAGAGGCAGTAGGAGAGAGGGAAGCTGACTGCACAGGGGCTTCATCTCAGGACGCTGGGATCATGACCTGAGCCAAAGGCAGACGCTTAACTGACCGAGCCACCCAGGCGCCCCTAAAATGTTTAACACACATTGTCATTTAATCCCCACCACAATCCCACATAGCAAGTACTGTGAGTACCACCATATTAAAAATGATGAAAGGGAGACTTCAAGAGGTTCATTTGCCTGTAGTCACAAAGATCAGAAATGGCCCAGCTGGAACCTCGTTAATTCAGATATTGTTGAGCAAGTGCCCTGGGTACTGGCTAGACTCTGGGAATAAAGCAGTGGACAAATATGCAAAAATCCCTGCCCTTGTGAAGCTTATCTTCCAGTGGTTAGGAGACAAACTGTAAACAAAATAAATTGAACATCTAGTGTTTCCAGTGGAGTTATGTGTTATGGGGGAGGGGGGGCGGGAAATAAAGCCAGGGAGGAAGACAAGGAATGCCAGATGGGGGTTGCAGTTGGGGCAGACAGAAATACAGCAGAAGAAGGGCTCAGAGTTGACAAAATGAGTCCAGGAGTACTTAATGCTATTGTTTCTCACAGTAAACCATTTTATTTTGCAACACCGAATGTTTGAGTATGTGCCATCTTCATCAGTTACTGTAAATACCCCAGCAAGTGACTGGGGAGCGATCCAAGAACAATAGAGGAAGGCCTTGACCGTGTGTATCCAGAGGCCAGTGGGATCTGGTGCACAGGCAGAGCCCTCGGCCTTAGCAGAGCGCGCAGAGACGGCGCAGAGACGGCACCGCTGTTGCGCTGGGGAGGAGGCAGAGTCTCCGGGCCGGGACAGAAGGAGCGGACAGAAGTGGCGGTGGGCGCTTGTGGTCGTTCTCCGCCGCGTGTTTCTGTTTTC
This sequence comes from Ailurus styani, assembly GCA_002007465.1. Lineage (NCBI taxonomy): Eukaryota > Metazoa > Chordata > Mammalia > Carnivora > Ailuridae > Ailurus > Ailurus styani. The sequence goes on along the minus strand of LNAC01000457.1, from coordinate 1,007,304 downwards.
TCGGTGCAATAAGGGCGGTCATCGGCGGAGGACCCGATGAGGGAGCGTTTAGGGGAACTGTGAGGACAGAGGAAGGTGTGAAACAAACACGTGGAAGAGGAGAAGCCTGAATTTGACTGGAGAAATGGACACACGGTGTCTGCCCAAGGTTGAATTCTGACTCTATCCCCAGTGTGTTGGACGTCAGAATTCTGCAATCATAAGGAAAAGGACTGTCTGTCCTTTATCCTTCACTTCCATGGACCAGTGCCCTACACTCAGTAGATGGGTGGTTAGCGTTGTTGTGTGGCTGTTATAATAAACCTCCTATGCACGTATCTAGAAATTTCCTTTAAAATTTCCTCTCCTAAGCATAAGGAATAACATGGAGGACATTAGGAGAAGGCAAGGAAAAGTGAATTGGGGGAAACAAGTGGGAGACGAACCATGAGAGATTGTGGACTCTGAGAAACAAACTGAGGGTTATGGAAGGGAGGGGGTGGGAGGATGAGTGAGCCTGGTGGTGGGTATTAAGGAGGGCACGTATTGTGTGGAGCACTGGGTGTGGTGCATGTACAATGAATCTTGGAACACTGAAAGAATAGAATAGAATAGAATAGAATAGAATAGAATAGAATAGAATAATAAAATAAATTTCTGGGCGCCTGGGTGGCTCAGTGGGTTAAAGCCTCTGCCTTTGGCTCAGGTCATGATCTCAGGGTCCTGGGATCAAGCCCCACATCGGGCTCTCTGCTCAGCAGGGAGCCTGCTTCCTCCTCTCTCTGCCTGCCTCTCTGCCTACTTGTAATCTCTCTCTGTCAAATAAATAAATAAAATCTTTTTTAAAATTAATTAATTAATTAAAATAAATTTCCTCTCCTAATCAGCACATTAATCTCACTCTACTCTGGAGTGCTCAGACACTTACAGGTCCTAAAGCAGCACTTGTACACTGGTTTATTCCCAATTATTTCACTGAGTTAATCTCATCTCTCTAACATTAAGACTGAGTTTTAGACTCTGAAAAAATTCTTGATGGTATGCTTTTTTTTCTTTCTTTCTTTTTTCGTATTATTCTCCAATGGCTACCTAAATCAAACCTCATTCCTACCAGATTCTGCCTTTCTTGAGGGCAACAGAGATGCCTTCTTCTGCTTGATCACTGGTGAGTGGTTAGCACACTGCTAGGGCACTCTACAGGTAGTCAGCTGGGAAACAGGAAAACCAATTGCAATGGTTAGGATAACAAAGGAAATAGATATTGGTGGTCTGAGCTAAGTTAGTGGTAAAGTAAGTGGTTGAAGTAATTGGATCCAGGAATGGTTAGAGGACAGAATCAACTGTATTTGGTACTGATGGCAGGTGAAAGGTAAGGGAGTGGCATGCACCAAGGATTACTCCCAGGTTCCTGCCAGGCAGTGGGTGGACAAGACTGCCATTTAGAGAGGAAGGGACAAGAGTGGGGACAGCTCTGAAGGAAGGGCAAGTTTGATGTAGAACGTATCACGACATGGAGTTGTCCAGGAGGCAGTGGATACCCAGATCTGACATTCTGCAAGATCACAGTGGGGACAGTGATTAATTAAAGCCTTAGAAGAAGATGACTTTGCTCCAGAGGAGAGTGGAAAGTCAGAAAATTTGACTCCCATTATTTGAAGGTGGAATAAAGATCCCGTCATTTGACAAAGCTGTAGTCTGCAAAATCTGCCCAGTAACAATATCAAAGTAAAGCATATCCCAGTAAAACTACAAATGAGCTAATTCAACACTGGAGTTGGAAAAATTTGTAGCTTTTCTTGGTAAAGGCTCATTTCCTACTTACCTTCATAACTATAAATGGATGCATTTATATGGAAGGTGATATGTGGATTTTTTTTAAAAATCTATTTTAGGCACTTATTAATAAACAAAGTTAACCCACATGTGCTCCATACTTATATATGACTTCATTGTTCTCTGTCACAGAATGTTGGAGCGCATAGTGTCCATATCAGCAACCGCAGATCCAACCAGCCAAGTGACTGTGGATACCCAAGGATGGTAGATAAGGGGCTAGACCTGACCTCTCCAAAGGGAAGCATTTATTTGCAAGAGAGAGTGACCCATAAGAACTTGCAGATCTCTGAAAGGCAGAGAAATGATCTAGGGATAAGACAGCCGTTGTCCAAGTCCAGGCATTCCTTGGCCCTTCTTCGTAGACAACCAACAGGAGTTGTCAGTTTGCAAACACAGAGAATCACACTGCTTAATGTCAGTGTCTCTTCTACTTTTCCAGAACTCTTCAATAAGGTGGTAGATGCTCTGTGAAGCCACCAGGTGGGCGAAGCTGCCAGACCTTTTCTCAGGTTGACTCCCTTGCTGCAGGGGACAAATGAACGCTAAAGTCTGGCCAGTGCATTTGAGGAAGTTCCTTGGAATTCTTTTACATTAAGAGATTTAGAAAAGCCTAAATCCAGGCCCATAACAAGCATATCAAGGTTGAGACTTCTGAAATCCATTGCCATCTCTTAAGGCAAGTTCTCATTCATTTAAAAATACCAGGACTTTTGCTGTATCCCACTAGCAAAGCTAGGTAGGGCAGGTGTCCTTGCTTCCACTCTACAGATTAAAAAGTAGAAAGTGTATCATTGGTTAACTTTCCAAATTTGCATCTATAGCAGGACTTGCATCTTCTGCCTCCCGGCTCTGTTTTTCTTGTCAGCAAGCATCCCGAGATGGGGGTGATATTACCACTAGAAAATGTGCGCTGTGGGCAACTGCAGAATTTTCCAAAAGCTTAAGCACAGATGGCAAAGCTGGCAAAGTCAAATTAAGAACATCAATTACAAGTTCAGGAGGAAAGTTTTTAAGGGGAAATGCGAAATGTCTAAAATCCTGAAGCCCGGTTTACTTGGGAAAGGAATCCCAGTGGAGGAATCTGGTTGGTTACCGAGGGAACCACCCAGTGGCACTTTCTGCAGCCTGGCCACCTGCCCTGGCTGGCGGCTGAGGAGAAAAAGTCGCCGTGGTGTTGAGTAGACAGCTCAGCCGTTGACTGGCAGTCAGCGTGTCCTGGGCACCCTGGCCACCGGTGTCTGTCCCTTCTATGTTGCTCTAATGTCGAGAGTTCCCAGGCAGGCTCTGTGACCTCGCATCTCTGCTTAGAGCTCGACCTACCTCATGTTTATGCTCTCTAGCTTTATCATTTTGATTTTGTCTATGTAATTAAGCCAAATGCAAATCTGATCATGAAACTGAAGGCTTATCAATTTGGACTGTCAGATATTTGCTCAGTGTCGCTGTGGCTCCAGTGGTTTCATTTTATTGTAATGCTCTACTTACATCTTCAGTTAGGTCATATCTCAGAATTGTATTGATAACAAATGATTTCATAGCCTAGCACAACAGTGATTGGTTTACTGTGTTTTAAGGAAGCACGATAATTAGCATTCATGGAGTAACCCAGTACATTAGTCATTTAGAAGAATTAGCAAAGGACATGATGAAGACCGAGTATTTTGAAGCAAATTTTGCTGGGACAGTTGGCTCTGCTCTGAAATTTGAGTGTAATTCTGTCTTTTACATAATGGCTTTTATAGATTCTCTTCTGACTTTGAGCTAATCAGCTCATACTTTCATCACTACTTTAGGTCTGGCTTCAAATACCATATCCCTTCTGCAACTTTAATTTTAAAAAAAAATCACTTTTGTTTGCCAGAGGCATTGAACTAAAATTATGAATCAGAAAAATATGGCATTCTCGCTCTCAGCAGTCAGATTAAAGGTTAAAGTATTATGAAACCACAGGATCTGACTGAAGCTGTGGGTCATATTCTGGCACGGGTAACATACACCTGGTGTTCTCCCTGACCACCCACAGACCTGCATCTTAGGTTAATGGTGTAGTGAGATTTAGAAATGTGTCTGTGACTTGCAGGCCTATTACTTTCATGCCGCCTTCTTTTATTTTCTGAACTAGCTGAGGAAATGGCTGTCACCCCGGGTCTGTCTGCTGATGTGCTGGTAGTTCTCACTCAAGCTCTTCATAGCCAGCTGTCTTTTCCCAAACCACCCCTGTTGCCCCTGGTCATCTAGAGACTAGATGAGAGGAGCTTCATTATTCTCAGCTTTACTGGGTGAGGAGAGAAACGAAAGACATTCCCGTCCAACTCTGCCTCTTTCCTCTTTGTTTTCTCTTTGTGATCTCATGGAGTGTTTGGTTAAAACACTTAAGAGGTTGATGGCTTTAGGTGATATGATTCCCTAGTCTTGGAGGAGAAAGGTATACCTCAGACATTAGTAAATACCACATTCTAGTTCAAATCATAAGCCTGAGCGTGATCAGTAAAGCCGTATTAGATGTTAGCTTCACAAAAATCACAAGTGCCGATTACCCAAAAAATAATGATAGAGGTGTTGAAGCAAGTGTGTGGCTGTGTATATAGTGTAGTATTCAAAGACCGGGGAAATCTATAACGTCATATGACCTCCCTTTGCCAGAAAGGAATTCTAAAGGCAGTAAGGTTTACCATTAGTGGCCCATGTTGCATAAATAAAAGACTTCCTTGCAAACTTTTTGGAATTTTCTGTGCTAATTTATATTTCAGGACATAATACCCTTTGGGTGTACTGTAATTTGGGAAACAGAGGAGAATTAATGAATTCAACCTGAGCTAGGGTAACAGAAAGTTTAGCTTGGAAAAACCACAGGTTCCACCTGGTCAGTTTCTTTTCTGTTTAGCTCAAGTTAGAGAAAAGTTTACATAGTTTAAAAAGAGCATTTTTAAAGTTTACATTTGATTTTCAGCGATCTCAGTTCTTAGACCTCGGGATAAACAAATTTAATATAGTACTTCTGTACTGTGTGAGTTATGTTGACCTAAGGCTGCAGTCATGGTCCATTATTCTCGGTAATAATGATGCTATAATCACAAAGTCTTCCCATTGTCTAATGGTTTTGAAGTATACATTAGTAAATGCTTTTGCTATTTTAATAGTCAAGTAGGTTCATCACATGAATTAGAGGTCTTCCATATTAGGCTTTTAGAGACACAGCCATCCTGGGGACTGTATGAGGTCTTGGAGAAAAATGGAGACCAAGTGAATGCAGAGGCTTCTATGGGGCAAGCAGAGTAAGGAATTCAGTCAAATGATGTCATCCGAGAGAAGCAAGCCCATGCCCGAAAAACTGGCAGCAGCTTACCCATACCAAGCCACCTGAGACATTTCCTGGGCTGGAAACAATGTTACGGAAATTGAACTTCCTTGCCAGATTTACCACACCTTGCCAAAGCCTGGGTACCTCTCATATTGCCACAAGAATAATTACAGCTTTACAACACCTCTGCCAAGCACTTCGTGAAAGTGAAGAAGGGATCAGTAACACTTGCATTTCAGCAGACTAGAGAAGGACAGTGTAGGTGTGCTTCGTCTGCCCATTAAAACTGAGGCTTTTCTAGTGTGCGTTTACTGTGAATTACTGTCCACGAGAAAATTAATGTATCTGGCTGTGTGAATCAAAAAGCTTAGGCAAAAAGCTTTGTTCTTTGTTTTGTTTCAGGCCACAGTGCTCCAGGAAACTATGACTAGATCACCTCTAAAAATTAACAGTCATGGTCGAATATGCCCAGAAGGAGAGAAAGATTGCTTTCGATTGATCTTTCTCTTCTGCCCAAATCCAAATGAATAGCTTTATTCATTTATCCAATAAATATTTAATGATACTGTTTTCAAAGTGTTTTATATATATTCTATAGTCTTACAGCAATCCTGTGAAATCACTTTTACCCTTTAAAAATTTCATGAATATATGAAATATATGTGTGTGCGTAGATAGAGAGATATCTGTTGTCACATATAGAATATATCTGTTTTAAAGAAGGGGAAAATGAGCCTTGAGAAGGGGAAGCGTTTCTCAGAGTAGTCAGGTAGCACAGGGCTCAGTCACTCACTCTGGGTTTCTCTCACTCTGTCCTGGTCTCCACTCAAAACCACATGCCCCCAGCGTACAAGACCCTGGAATTGGTGTGGTATCCTTTAACGCATAGGTGTCTAATTTTATCTAAGATTTATTAGAATATATGAGGTGAAAAAGTTGTGCAACAGGAAATTGAATTAAAAGATCCTACAGCAAATCTTCCCTGCCAACCTCCTAATGAATAAAGGATGAATTCCAAATACTAAAAAGTTACTGTTGGAGTAGGACATGCTTTAAAATTTTTTCATATGCTTTAAAAAGCTAGCAAACAAATCCAGTGTTATTCCTTCACTCAGCAAACACCAGTGTGTCTCATGCTCAGCAATTCCCTGAATGAGAAGGGAAACGACGGCCTGGGCCTCTTTTAGATCAGGGGAGAGACGATGCCAGCAGCAGGATGGATTGGTGAGGCCTGCAGCTGAAACAGATCCGCAGACGCAGAGCCCTAGGAGGAAGGGGTACCCGTTCTGCGCAGAGGGTGCCGGGGGAAGATTCTGGAGACAGCTGAGCCCTGACAGTAGACAAGTGTGAAGAGGTAGAAGCCAGGTGTAAAAGGCAGCTCGACTCCATGTCCAAAGGCTCAGAAGTGGAGGGAAGGTGGTGTGTCTGGAGGGTGGTGGGCGCTTGTGTGGGGGAAGACAATCCCGCACGGATAGAGCTGAGGAAGGCTTGGCCAGGCTGTGAGGAGCCTTGCTTGATATGCTGAATTGTCACCGACAACACGCCAGTTGCTTTCTCTAGGAAGGGATATGTTCACAGATTGATCATAATATATCTTGTGTGTCTATATAACTGGAGAAGTCTTCCTAAAAACTTTATAAAGGAATTTTAGAATCTATTTATCACTTGTTTCTAACCCCTTTGTTCTTTTTTCAATAATGTTATCTGATTTTCCTTACCCATAAGACAGGTAGTTATGAGTTTAAGAGACTCCAAAATCATAATTTTTTTAAAAAAAATAAAGATTTCCTCATATAAAAGGTTCAACAAATGTTGGTTGGAAGTAGAGGCATGGTTTTAAATAGTAACATCATGTGTTCTTCCCAAGGAGCCTGCCCTAAAAACAGCGCTTCTGCCAGTCTTTACACCACTAATTTATTTAACAAGCCCCCTTCAGGGATGTCAGTGAAAAACTCTCAGAGGTATCACGACGTCCAAATTAATATAGTCTGAATGAGTGAGGCTTCCTTCCTCTTTCTGTAGTTTGAGATAGCACCTAGTTGTTCCAGGATCATTGTTCCTGCTCATCTTTCTTCTTTCCCTTCCCAATGGGCCCTTTGGCCAGTTGATTCCTAAATTATCCTCTCTAACATGAATTCAACTATTAATGCTATGACTTCACTCTTAAAACACACCATGAACCAAGTCTATCACAACTGACTGGTGAAAAAGCCTCTAGTTTGACACTGCATCCTGACAAATTCGGCTGTATCTCTTCTATAAACAGTAGTTCCTATAACCGTCTTCCCTCCCTTCTCCCAACAAAATTCACATTCACTCTCCTGTCATGAATATGTAAATTCACTTGTAAATTCGCTTGTACATTCGTTCAATTCTCCACCTCTGCACACTTGACTGTTTTCATTCTTAAATGTAAGATATAGAACAGAAACTCCATTGGAAGTGCTCCAAAGATCCACTGCATACAAAGTGAAGGTTCAAGTTCACGTGCCATTGTTTTTCTCATGTTTGCCTTTATAACTTGGGTCACTTGAGAGCTAAATTTGTGTGTTTGATGTGTGTAACATAAATGGCAGTAAGCACCTAGTCATTACCTTAAACTGAAGGCCTTAAATAACATATAAGGCATCAGTGTCCATACCAGTAACATCTGATCAACAAAGAGGGAGAAGGAGGTGCAATTATTTTGTACTTGTCTTATATGAATTTTAAGTACCAGTTCTGTGAGGAGAGTAGGCTGGGACAGAAGAGGTAACTCTGGAGAGCAATCTGCGTGGAATTGGCAGCTTGCTTCTTGCATTTGACCTGTTAAAGAGCCTGTATGCCATGGTAGTGAGGTGGAACAGAAAGAAGATTTATTATAGTAATTGAGGGGGCTGATTATGATTCTAAAACTCTTGTAAATTACAGTCTACCTAGAGTAAGATAGGGGGCCTCTCATCGCAAGTTTATGCCCAATAATCAAAAAGCATTCTGAAAAAAAAAAGTGATTCTGGAAAAGTGGTCTCCACATTGACAGTATCAGCATCACCTGGGAAATTGTTAGAAATTGGGCCCCATCCCAGACCCACTGAATCAGGAACTCCGAAGGTAGAGCCCGGCAATCTGGGTTTTCAAGCTTTCTAGATAACTCTGGTGCCTACTAAAGTTTGAGAACCAATCCTGTAAAGGAGTATGTTGTCCCTTAAATTAGTATGATTTGAAAGTGATGATACATCAAATGCCAGGACATCCATTTCTTATCCACAGCAGGACCTTCATTCATGGCTAGCAGTATTACCAGGGAAAAAACTGTCAGTTTGGCAACTAAGACCAAAGCCAAATGAAGTTTTAATACTTGCTAATGAAGAAAAAGCTTGAAATTAGTGGCTTAGCTGAAAACAGACTGGATCTCAGGGCTGTACCATCTTCTATTCTGGTTTTAAAAGCTTCTTCATTGAATTGAGTAAGTTTTGTTGGAAAAAGACTGGAAAAGGATCATCTGTTCTGTCCTCCTTTTTCAGATAAAGATATAGTCATAAGATCTTTTTGAGGGCAATTTGGCCGTAATCATTAAAATGTAAAATTCACATACCCTTTGACCTGACAATTTCTAGAAGTTTTTCCCACAGAAAACTCAAAACAAGTATGCAAGTTCAAGGATCTTCATTGCTACGCTATTTGTACTAATGAGTACTTGAAGAGAACGTGTCTGTCATTAATAATGGCATAGCTGTACTGTGGAATACTGTGAGGCCATTAAAAAGCATGAAGTAGAACTGTGTGTGTGGACATGGTAAGAGATGCATGATAGGTTGTTGAGAGATGAAAGATCCCTGAGGAAAAATGCATGTGCACGTGCCAATTTTTGTGAACAAACAAAAATCCAAGCTATAAATATATATGTGTTATACGTGTATTTACATTTGCATAGTAAAAGTTCTGGAGGGTTTTATATTAATAATGGTTTTCTCTGGGGAATAGGATTATATGACAGGGAAGAATTTTCACTTTTATTTTATTATCCAAGTACTTTTACTTTCTTATACTTGAATTTCCCACAATGAATATGTATTCCTTTTGGGGAAATAATTAGGAAGAAACGAAGTCTCCAGAATATTAAGAGACAGCTAATTAGCAGTAGAACTAACTCTGGTACCCTGATCTCCTATTTCCCAATCAGTGTTACTCAGGATTATTTTTTTACTTCCTAATGACAGAATTACTCAGAATTTTAAAGCAAGAATATAGCCTAATCTACTAATTTGACTTGTGAGGAAACTGAGCCCAGAAGGGCTAAGTGATGGAGAGGGGCCCCTGAGATTGTGGCTGAGGGAGAAGCAATAGAAGCTCTTCCATATCACTCTGGAGATGGGAAAGCAAACTCAAGTGAAATCAAGCTTCGTGCTTGAAATTCATGGTCTCTTGTGTGAATATAAGCCTGCCATTTTGTCTCCTTTTAGGGTTGATGGGTTCCAAGACTAATAACAAAAACTGTAAATTTGTGTAATTTTGAGATTGAACTGTACTTATTATCTTGGTGGACAGTGACTAGAAACCAGGGCTACTGAGCAAGAACCATAATTCACTGCCTTTCAACCCAGCAAGTACACTATACAGAAGGACTGCACTTGCAACTTCTCTCTCTCCCTCTCATCTCAAAAGAAGGCTTCTCATATCACTACAGATGATGAAATAATATGAAGACAATCTAAGCATACTCAGTATATGAGAGACTATACTGAAAGCAAAAAGTCCGGGTCAGATTTAGAATCATGCTCATTTGAGTTCCAAGCTCTAAGGACTGGTGGAATTCAAACCTTCAGTGTGAAATATGCTTTCATTCGGTGCCTTCAGTAGTAGAAAAGAGAGGCTCAGATTCACAAAATGTGTTTTGCACTGAATCATTATCCTAAATCATAGTCTTGAGCAAAGTAATGAGGAGATTCAACTCCATGACTGTGTTTCATTTCTGAACTTTATCAATGTCAAAACCTCTTGGAGCTCTTGTTTCAGGAAAGGAATAAATAATTTCAAGGTATTTGTTCTCCACACTGTTCTGTAGAAGTGTGATTAACTTCTGAGGTTACTGCAGACACAAATGAACTTTCCCTTAAAATGCAACCTAAGAGTACTAATTACACTCAACAGAGAGGGGATAGGTTCTTTTGCAACTCTTCCTGCAGGGTGTAAGAAGTGTTTTCCTTAAAGCAGAGTATCGGATAAAGTCCTTAGCATGAGAGCAACGAACATCTGAATGTGAATTAGTCCTGGCCTGTTGTAACATTCTCCTCTCCCGCCCAGCCCCAGCCAAGCCCCAGCCCAGCCCCTATTGTAATATTCCTGAACACATTCCCAGTCCGACTGGGTGACTGGGTAGCGGTTGACTTTTGTCTTTATCTTTCCTTGGTAACTGATAATGTCACAGAGGGAGATAAGCTGGCCCTGGAGAACTGAGCTGTAATGGGTTGCAGACCTCCACATGCCCCCTGTGCAAGCATTTCTTTTGAAGACTCAAGGTTATGTTAAGTGTTTGGGATGGATGGTGGTTTGCTTTTCAAGCAGCCAGATCAGATTTTCTTCACTGTGGAAGCTCGAGCCGGAGAACAAGTGTAGATTGTTAAGGTGATCGCTGTGGCTCAGCGCGCTTAGCTGTGGAAGGAAAAGGAAAGTGGAGGAGACAGTATATTTTGGCAGGTGACAGTTTCTGTAGTGACAATGAATTCATCTACAAACCTGCCAACAACCTGATGTCTGCTCTTAAAAGTCTGAATTGAATTCTCTACTAGATTCTGAGACCTCAGGAGGGATTTCAGTACAAACCAAACTTTATATTTTTATTAATATTGAAAGAAAGCAAAAAGAAACTAAAATTCTGTGAAAGCCAGGTTTGGCATTATACTTTTACATTCGCAACCTCACTTAAACTTACTTTTTTTTTCTTTTCTTTTTCCATATTTTTTTAGAAAGAGTGTGTACAGGTGGGGAGGTTGGGAGGGTTGAGGGGAAGGGGCAGAGGGAGAGGAAGAGAAAGAATCTCAAGCAGACTCCACACCCAGCAGGGAGCCCGACACAGAGCTCCGTCTCACAATCCTGAGATTATGACCTGAGCTGAAATCAAGAGTCAGACGTCTAACCGACAGAGCCACCCAGGTGCCGCTCACTTAAACTTTGTAAGAAATCTCAGGAGTAAGTATTATCTTGAAGAACGGAATACTGAAGCATGGAGAGGTTAAATAACTGGCAGAAGTGAAGTTCAGAGCACATGTGGCTCACTGATGCCGCCGCACATAGTAAGAGAAGCATACAATATGAACCAAGTCCCCTCACCCCCTAAATTCTCACCCCTAACCGCCCCCCCCAACTAAAAAAGGGATCCTGAGGCATATTCATTCTCTTTTATTATGTACACTTATGGATGAATTTCCTAAAATTTGGTGTCATAAAATATAACAAGTAAACTTCTGACCAGTGTATTTGTTCCATTTAGTTTAAATTTTTGGAAAGATTTTATTTATTAGAGAGCAAGAGAGAGTACACGGGCAGGGGTGGTGGGAGGGGCAGAGGCAGAGGGAGAAGCAGATTCCACGCTGGGCAGGGAGCCTGACTCAGGTACTGGATCCCAGGACCCCAGGATCATGACCTGAGCTGACGCCTAACCCACTGAGCCACCCAAGGTGCCCCTATTTGTTTAATTTTAAAAAGCAATAAACCCCCTTAATCCTCCCTCATCCTTGAAGAATACTAAGAAATGAGGATATGATGACAAGGAGACAAAGTTGTGTCTGACCACAGAGCCAGGAAACAATTTTCCTAGTTCCTGACATGTAAGTATTTGCTGGAAGCTGAGTGGGGGTAGTTTGCGAGGCCTGCAGAGAGGTCTTCCTGCTGTCACCTGGCTCCCGGAGGGGATGAACCCTGTCCCTCTGCTCCCCCCACCCAAGAATTCAAAAGAGGAAGACATTCCCCTGACCATAAAATGGTTTGTTTTTAATGTGGTGCACCACTGCTAGCTTTTCCCATGTACAGAAAAAAAATTTTTTTGTAATAGAAATTTTGGCCTTAAAAGTCTGTTACAGGTCTTTTTACAGATGACCAGAATGAAGTCCAGAAAGGACCACGCTGGGAGAAGGCAACACCAGATCCCAGTGTTTTCTAGACCAGCTGTCATTTCTTTCTGTTAGCATGCTGCCTCCTGGTTCTCATTTTACTGAAGCTAGGGGAGGCCCTGGGGGGTCTGGGCAGATGGGACATCAGAGACTAGATGACAGACGTGCAGAGTATGCTCATGGGGCAGATGCAGAGAAAATGTGCCCAGACCTCTGAGGGCAGTAGGCTAAAGCACTTAGTTCAGTTCGGAAGCCTGAGAAGGGGCCTTTCCCAGGAAGTGATGTTGGAACTGACGTCTGAAGGATGAGTGGGGGACGGGATAGGCATTAAGGTGAGAGGAATGGCACCTGGAAGGGTAGGGCTAAAACTGTGAGAATGGGGGCAGTGAGAAGAGGCTAGAGCCAAGCGACCAGGCCTGGTGGGTCCGGTTAGAGAATTTAGAATTCATCCCAAGAACAAATGGAGCTACCGACTGGGGGTCCAATAAATGAGAGAGTCTCAAGATTGGATGCACAACTTGAAAAAAATCTCTGGGCTGCATGATGAGAATGCCGTGTGGGAGATGTTAGGAGAGGGAGAGACAGGACCTGGTGGTGGTTTAGACATGGTAGGTGAAAACAAGTAGGGATGACTCCTGAGGTTCTGACTTTGACACTGGCTCAGCGATGGTGCCATTCACTCAGGAGGATGAGAGGATTATCACAAAAACTGACAGAGCACACCTTTGTGCCAAGCACTGGTTTCATATAATCTTTACAACAGCCTTATGACATAGGTCCTGTTATGATCCCATTACACGGATGAGAAAAGTGAGGTACAGAGAGGTGGATAAAGTTGTTCCCAGTCATACAGCTAGTAGATACTAGAGAGAAAATAAACGCCTATGAGAGACCGAAGAAGCATACAGATAAAGCGGACAGTGTCTGGCATTTATTCAGTATTCACTAAGTTTTAGATACAACTGCCTCTTCCTGTTCATTGACTCATAGGTTCATTCACGGACTGTGTGCTAAGCTTTAGAAAATACATCGGGGAATGTAATAGATGGGGACCCTCCCCTTAGAGAGATTGGAGCCTAGTGGGAGAAACAGACAATAAATCAACCAACAGTTGTCTTGCTCAGACAGTCTGGTGGGGATGGCAGAATGCTCCAGGACCCGTAGACCAAGAAGTTAGAATTCTAGCTCTGGCATAAATCTTGGAGGGACATACAGGGGAAAAAAATACACATGGTTGACTAAGCCAAAGAAATGTTTCCCAGATGTTCTCTGAGGTTCCACAGGCAACCCCCGCGAGTTAAGTCAGAAATAGGCCTTGTGCCAGTTGTATAGGTGGGGAGGCCGAAGCTCCAAGGCAAGACGGCAGCAGGGCAAGAGCAGAGTCCCCTGGAGCCTGGGTTTCGGTGTCCTAACCGCTCCAGGTGGAGCTCAGACCAGCGGCCCTTGGGCACGGGGGGGAAGGAAATGGCCGCAGTCTGCCTGCCTCTGAACAGGTCAAATCACAGCTCCCCATTCTCAACTATATATAGTAAAGAACTTACATAAGAGTGCTATTAAAACAAGACGACAGAGAGGAAAAGAGAATGCCAGCTGAATTTTTTCCACTAAAGCTCATATTTAACAGATGTGTTTTCTCTGTTCCTGCGATGACAGCAGATGGGGGTACAGTTCCCTAGGTCAGGAGGGAAACAACCCACTTACTTGTGGAACCGCAGTTGGGTCTGTCTGTGTACTGAGCACAGACTGGATCCATGGTGAAGACAATTACATGGTTGTTTACCTTTTTACTTCATGTGACTCTCTTCCCCTGCTCCCATATTCCCTGATGTCTATGGAAAAGGGGCTGTGAGGAAGAATGAACACACTGCTGAAATGATCTAAACTCAACTTTACAATATATTTGGAATATGGGGCACCTGGGTGGCTCAGTCCATTGAGCATCCAGCTCCTGATTTCGGCTCAGGTCATGATTCCAGATCTTGGGATTGAGCCCTCCATCGGACTCCACACTCAGCAGGGAGTCTGCTTAAGATTCTCTCCCTCTCCCTCTGTCCCTCTCCCTTACTACACACGTTCTCTCTCTCTCTCTCCCCTCCAACCCCAGCTGTGTCTCTAAAATAAATAAACCTTTGGGGGAAAATGAGAATGCCTTAATAAAAACCACTAAATGTAATTTTTTAAAATCTATTTTTTAAGATTTTTTAATTTATTTATTAGAGAGCATGGGGAGGAGGAGCAGAGGGAGAGAAAGAAGTCTTAAGGAGACTTCACACTGAGCTTGGAGCCCAACATGGGGCTCAACAGGGGCATTGTGCTTGATCTCACAACCACTAGATCATGACCTGAGCCGAAACCAAGAGTCTGCCACTTAACCCGCTGCACCACCCAGGCCCTCCTTAAGGCATTCTTAGTTCATCTAATCGTGTACTCTCTAGTACCCACTGATGCACAGATTCTTGTTAAGTTTATATATTAGTCTATCTCTATATTATGTGACCTCGACATGATATATATAACATTAGGGGGAAGACTACAAGTTCTCTTTCTCCCAAGACTGACCTGTTGTCTGAGAGTTAAGAGTCCACATTTGGATGCTAAATTATATGGTCCTCCTGAATAGTCATTACTAACAGTTACTGAAGGTTTGCTCAAGCTTTGTTTTAAACACTTTGTGTGTAAGAAGTCATTTCATCTTCACAGGCTGGAGGGTAAGTGTTCTCATAACCCCCGTGGAAGGAAGAGGGAACAGGCTCAGAAAGGTTAAGTGATCAGAGACACTGAGCCACGTACTCAAATACAGGCGATTTAACTCGAGTCTACACTTCTGAGAAGTAAACCACTACCTTTAATTCCTAAATCAGCAAGAAGTGTGTGGATAAAACTCCCAGAAGATGGCAGGGCCTGTTCGACTGGAAAGTTCTTTGAATTCCTAAATGGAATCAGTTTCCCAGTCTGCCCGAAACAATAGGGACCATCCCCAGTTCAATTTACATTTTACAGAGCACAAGAGATTCAGGTGTACTTGCTTTTCTTTCCATTGAAAAAATAAGAGAAAAGTCCTGTAATAGGCTAGATTTAGGAGTATAAACTTGGAAGTGTTAGAACCATCCTCCCTTCTGTTCCAGGCCAGCCTGCCTTCTCTCCTGCCTGCCCTCCTCTGAAAGCTATTCCTCACCCTTTACATTTCCATGAACGCATGAGGAATTGGATTCTGTTAGTGAACTAAAGTGAAAACGAAAAATAAGTGAGCAGTTTGTGGTTTACTGCCTGCTGAAAGGAGCACACTGTAAAAGAAGGCTTTGTGTTCACTTTAGCACGTTACCCACACAATCTGTTGCATCTCAGGGTTGTTTATATATAAACTGATCATTTTATACTGTGATATTAGCTTTGTCAGTCCCATTGCACCCTTATGAACTTTAGATTTAGAACTTTTTTTTTCAACTCTCTCTTATTTCTCATAAAAATTGTCCTTCACATCAAGATGGAAGAAAGGTCAAATATCAGGTAGAATCAGCAAACTGATGAGCTATCCTATTTATATTCATGGTAAGGTAATTGTTTAAGGAAGGGTTTGCTCTGATCAGTTTTTATTTTGCATATCTTAATAAATCTTACCTATCATGCACAGATGTCTAGATCTGTTTACATGATTTTTGTTTTTGCAAACAGGTTATTATATAACATATTAAAATACAATTTCTTTTCCAGTTTTATGGAGATACAATTGACATATAGCATTGTATTAGATAAGGTAGACAACATAATGAATTGATATGTATCATATTGCAAAATGATCACCACAATATGTTTAGTTAACATCCATCACCTCACATGTTTACATTGTCTTGTGATGAAAACTTTGAAGATCTATCCTCCTAGCAACTTTTAAATATACAATACAGTACTGTTAACTGTAGCCACCATGCTGTACATTATATCCCTAGAATTTACTTCTAACTGAAAGTTTGCTCCTCCTTGCCTCGTTCCCCACTACTACCCTTAGCAACCACCATCTGCTGTTTCCATGAGTTCAGTTTTTTTAGATTCCACACGTAAATGAGATCATACACAGTTTTTGCCTTTTCTGTCTGGCTCATTTCACCTAGAATAATGCCCTCAAGGTCCATCCATGTTGTCACAAAAAAACACCATTAACTTTTTTTGTGGCTGAATAATATTCATTGTATGTAATATTTATATACCACCTCTTCTTTATCCATTCATTCATTGATATACACTTAGGTCGTTTCTATGTCTTGTGGATAAATATCCAGAAGTGAAATTGCTGGATCATATGGTAGTTCTATTTTTAATATTTTGAGGAACCTCCATACTGTTTCCCCTTGCACCATTGGCTGCACCAATTTACATTCCTACCAACAGGGCACCAGCGTTCCTTTTTCTCCACATCCTGGCCTTGATGATAGCTGTCCTGACAGGCGTGAGGCGATACCTCTTTGTGGTTTTGATTTGCATTTACCTCACAATTAGTCAGGTTGAGCATCTTTTCATGTGTCTGTCGGCCGTCTGTATGTCTGCTTTGGGAAAGTATCTGTTTGGTTCCTCTGTCATTTTTTAATTGGATTATTTGAATTTTTTGGAATTGATTTGCATGCGTTCTTTCTTTAGTTTGAATTCTAACCCCTTATCAGATACATGGTTTTGCAGATATTTTCTCCTGTCACAACTTCCCTCCTTTCATCTCATTGACAGTTTCCCTTTGCTACAGAAGCTTTTTAGTTTGATAGAATCCCACTTGTTCATTTTTGCTGTTGCTGGGTTATCATGTTAATATGGTAATGTCTAAGAGCAAAAGAGGTAATCCAAAGTTGTGTAACATAGTAAACATCATCCTGAGGGATGTTTCAGAAGAGGAGAAGGGATTTTCTTGGCTTCTTAACTTGGCATCATCATTGCAAGATCAATCAGGTGCAGAAATCTTTGGTTAGAATCAATATTGCAATTGTGATAAATCCAGAATCTAAGATTTCTGACTTCTCTCTGTTCACCACAGCATATGCATGTATCAGAAAATATATGCAAAGCAAAAATTTGAGGAACATGAAATGTGCGTTCTTAAATATACCTTCTTCAGGAAACATTAGATGTTCCTCTTTAATGCTTTCCATAATGGTGCTACTGTTCAGGGAATTAAAATACCATTGTTAAAATGAGCCTATATGTCACCCACATTTCTCCTGACATATAACAGCTCTCTGATGAGAGCTGTTCTCCATCTAGAGTTGCTCATTGAGAATTAAACACTGATTGTTTCAAACAAAATGTCAGGTTTGAAGAAGTTTTCCTAATAAGGAAGAATGATGTAATGTTCATGGAGGGGGGCCAGGTTCCCTCCATTTGTTTTATTTATATTAGCTGAATTCCAGGGGAAAATGTGCTACGACGCATGAAGGCTGCTAACTATATTTAGCCAAACTCAGTAAGTAATACCAGAAGGCTTTTTTTTTTTAAGTTATAGACTCATCAGTGTACTATAAGCTGTTTTTCCAGGCATCTTGTTTTTATAAAGTTTGATCAAGCATAAATAATACTTCGATTGACATTTCATCTTCTCCTTTGAGGATGAACACAGTATCTGTTGCAGTTTCTCTTTAACTTAGCAGGTTTGCTGTTTTTTGGGTCAAAAGATAGATACCTAATGCTAATACCATGATTGGGAAGACTGTTAACTTTCCAGATGGACTTCAACAAGGACTATAGTCTTTTAGAAGTAACATGATATGTGACGATATGTGTTGGAGAGCCGTGTTCCGCCCCCTGTCCAGCCTCTTCAATCTAGACTCCATCCCATCTACTAAACTTACTCTAAGTATAATCACTGTGCATTTTAAGACAGTAGGCTACTGTTTTTGTACTCGGGCATGAAGACTTTTATTTAAACATTTTTATAAACTGGAGAAAAAAATCTGCAGCCTTGTTTAAACCTAAAACCTTGGCTTTGTACCTTAGTCATTCCCCTCTTTTGTTGACAGGTTCTATCATTTTTGCTTTTGCTCTACAACATGATCCAAGGCTTACATTGTATTTCATGTGAGAAAAAATTCAAATTCCTCTCCACCCCAAAGCCTGCTGTCTCTGCCTTTCACCTCACAGCTTCTTCCCTGTGATTTGTTGCTATCCACGCCCACTGCGGCTGGCCAGGCAGCCTGTGCCCCATAACCATGGCCCTAGAGTGTGAACAGTAACAGGATAAGGCTGTCTGTGGGGTTGGAGTCTCCTCTTACTGCCTGAAGGAGAACTCTCTGTCAGATGGTTGGGTGCTTTCATCCGTCATGATGAGTAGCACTGAGGGTACCCCAAACAGACCTACCTGTGTGAATGTCTTATAAGACTGGAACAGTTTGAGAAACACAATCTGAAAAATTTCTGGTATCACTTGCTGAGAAATCAGTAAATGAGTTAGAAAATGAGTAATAATTTGGAGGACATCTTTTTGCCACTACTGTGGACAAATCCATCACCCCTCTCCCATAGTTGGCCCCACAGAGACCAAGGCCTCAGATTCTAAGGGTCTTCAGTAGGATTCCGGTTCAGAATTTTCTTGTGAGAAGTAGTGAGGGAACGTTTAGAACCAGGCCTGTGGGGAGCACTGTCTAGTAGCAATACAATATGAACTATAGTATTACAAGTCAAATATAGTACATACAAGCCAGATTGCAGTTTTAGTTTATTGGTAGTCATATTCAAAAGAAAAAAGAAATAAGTGAAGTTAACTTTAATATATTTTATTAAACCCAACATATGAAAAATATTGTTTCAAAATGTAAGTAATATAAACATGTTAATGAGATCATTTTTACACTCTTTTTGAACTAATCTTCAGAATCTGGTGTGTTTTTCAAACATATAGCACATCTCAGTTTGGACCAGCCATATTTCAAGTGTTCGATAGCCATGTGTGACTACTGGCTACCCTATTTGGACAGCGCAGGTCTAGCGGATATAAATTAGGTATACACAAACCTCTACACTCTAAATCAATGTAGTAGAAACTGTGTTAAGTATTCTAAAGGGTCATCTCCATCTTTTCACAGCTGGAGATGAATTTACAAACCATAGGACAGGAATAAGCTAATCTCAGTTGTAGAAATGCAGTTCCTTCAGTGGAGAAGTATCTGTTGAGTACCTAATGTGCGTCAGGGCCCACTTCAGATCCTGAACCACAGCCGTGTACAACTGAACAGAAAAATTCCCCTCCCTCAAGGCACTGACCTCCCAGGACTGGGGTAGGGGTGGGCTGGAGGGTTGGGCGTTTAGGCGGAAAGTATAAAAAGAGAATCATGAATGTATTAATTTCGTGGTAAGTGCTGTGAAGAAATAAAACAGGATAATTTGAATTTGAGCGAGGTGGGAGTCCTCTTCTTACTCACTTGGGTAATACATGAGTTATTTAGGAAGTGAATTGGGCTGTGTAGTGTGAAAAATGTTTTTAGTTCAGCCTAGGCAAATACTTCCTCTAATTATCAAAGTGACTCAAGAGATTCTCATTTTTCTTTAAAAGAGAATTTCATTATTTGGAAAACACCAGTACCCAAAGAAATAGAAACAACTGAAGAAACTGGTTTCTATGTACTTCAAATAATATTTTAGGACCAGGCCCCAGATGACAACATCTCTCCCCCAGGATATAACAGCTGACATAGCTAAAATATGAAGTATGGCTAAATAATACACAGAGAGACTGATAATTTAGGAAAGGTTTTTGTGTTTGTTTTAACTGAGCCAGGCAAATTAAAATTTTTTTATCCATTCCCTTTCCATATTTGCTCAAGTAAACTTCAAAACTAATTACTTCCAAAGAATTTGGTCTCAACTATTTGTGTATGACCATGAATGTGGTCAAGAGTATGGGACTAACTGAATCATAAATGTGCTGAATATAAAAGTTTTGTGTTTTTAAAAAAAATCCTGTTATAAAGAGCAACTTAACTATCATATAGTATATACCTATATGTTTTTTATGTATGGCCTACCTTGGGAGGGAACACAAGGAATGGTTAATAGTATTTAGTTGATGCTGGGGCTATACATTGGATTGGGAGGAAGAAAGTATGGAATAAAGACATACTTTTCATGGTGTCTTTTTTGTATCTGTTGCTTTTAAAAGGGTATGAGTTTTTAATTTGAATGAAGCCCAATTTAGCAGGGTTTTTTTTCTTTTATGGAACATACTTTTGGTGTCACACCTAAGAAATCTTTGCCTTACGTATGGTCACAGAGGTTTTCCTGTTTCCTTCTTGAAATTTTATAGTTTAGGTCCACAGTCAACTTTAAGATACATATGAGTTACTTTTTACATAAGGTATGAGTTGTGGGTCAAGTTTCTTTTTTTCTTTGCACATGGAAATCAAGTAGGATTTGTTTTTGCATTTTTATCACGTGCACTTTAATATAAAGAATTTAATTCCAAAAGAGATAAAAAGGAATATTATATAGAGAGGTCTGCAGTTACTGGTTATAATTACAAGTTCAGTTTTTTAAAAAGTAAAGTTTCATTATGACTACTGATTTTCAGAAGCTATTATTATTCCTTGTGCTTTAATTCTCTAAGCCAGAAAAGTTAAATTCTGTTGGTCAAAAAGATTATGCCTGTGCCTTGTTTTTCCAACCAATTTCATAATCAAAACTTGATGGCAGTATCTTGTTATGTGTAAGAAACTAAAAATGTTACAGGCCATTTGTCAGGGTAAATTTAAACTGAGTATTACATCAGCGGAATGAAAAGGGGGCTTTAAGGACAAACTTTATATCTTCAGGAGAAGGTAGGGATACTAAAACTTCCCTGGAAATGAAAGGTTATGGATAAATTTGCAGTTCCCAGAATCCCTTAGGGAAGGCATGATGCACAGGAGCTTGTCCCTATCCTGTCCCTCGACAGGAAGTAACATCCTGCCACCGATTACCTTCCCAGGGGGAGTGGTTCTATTGAATACTTTTATTTTGTTACACTGAGTCGGTCTGAGGTCACCCACACCCTCTCTGTCCTGTACCAGAGCTGCGGCTAGCCTCACCAGGTAAGTGCTGAAGCAATAATGACTAATGGTTTGAAAATACACCGATTAGCAAGGGAGCCCATATGTCTAAGGTTCTTTCAGACCATTGCAGTGCATGAATGATTTATATTCGAGGGGTGCTATCCCTTCTTTCTTTTCAGGTTTGGGACCATCTGAGGGATAATGAGGAATCAGAAAGAGAGATCCAAGCCTCAGATTTGTACTGGGGAGAACTAGAGGAGAAAAGAGATGGCTGGCTAGCCAGGTGAGGTTGCTCATACTTTACCCTGCGGTTAAGCAGGTGTACCTACCCGTGTGCAGGTAGCTAGCTTACACACTTCAGAGGGGCAGACCCCACCTCCCAAGGGGGAGGAGAAAGCACTCTTCCTGCAAGCGGCAGGCAGGTCCTAAGGAGAAGAGGAAGGGAAGGGCTGATCCAAGCCTGCCCAGACGCACCTCCCTTCTCCACCAAAAGACGAGGATACGGATACGGGCAAGGCTTCTCCTCTTCCAGAAGTCCCCCCATGTGGCAACAGAGTAATAATTTTTAAAAGATGATAACATAATGCACTTTAAAGGGGTATTTGTGTGTATTGTGTGCGTGCGTATGCGTGTGTGTTTGTGTGTGATATATACCATAAATGACTAACGTCCACTGGTTCATTTTGATATTTTTGTAAATTCTGTGGATCTTTTTTTTTTTTTTTTTAAGTATCTATTGAGAGAGTAAGAAAGAGAGCACACAAGCAGGGAGAGAGAGGGAGAAGCAGACTTCCCGCTGAGCAGAGAACCCAAAGCGGGACTCCATCCCAGGACCCAGGGATCATGACTTGAGCCAAAGGCAGACACCCAACCAGACTGAGACACCCAGGCGCCCCTCATTTACTCATATATTTTAGAGACCAAGAACTGTCCACAGCCAGAAAAAAAAATCACTAGTAAATTCATAACTCTTATGTTTCTATACTGATTACATTAATCCCATCTTAACAAAAATTCACATTAATTTTGGTTCCCTGGTATGAACTCTTTGCGCCTCTGAGATTATAGATAATGCTTTTGTTTACTGGTGGCCACCATCAAGACAGAAGATCATACTTGAAAGGTCAAGTTAGGCGTAAAAGTGTAATTATTCTATAATTTTTACATAGGACTGTTGTTCTTAGACAATGATTTTATCATATTTAAACTTGAAAATGAGCATTATGCTGACACTATCAGTCAGATGTATGGATGTATACACACATACACGAATGTTATAACTGTGTTAGGACATAAAACTGTTGGACAGACAGCCCTGCATGATTCCTAAGCAAGGGCTCACTCCTTCCTTTTCCAGGAAGGAATCCTTGTTGGAACCTGACTGATTTACAGCACATCTTTCCTTTGTTCTTTGGACTATTTATCTGTATTCTTGTTGGAAATGACTTTTGGGTTTAATTGTTAATGAAAGCCTTTTGGTGAAAGAAGTTTGTACCTTGGTGTCTTCACTTGAGAGGCTGAAAGCAAAAAACCTAGTTACTAATTGTAGCTCTGTCAGTGGTCTCCTGTGGGATACTTCGACAGATTTACCTCTTACTCTGTTGTACAAGATGATCCTGTTTCCTTCCATCTATCATTCTGTGAATCTCCTGTTTACATCATTATATAGATATTTATACTAAAGTAGCTTTTTCATTATTTGTTTTGAAATTTAAAAAGAATAATCACATCCAGGTATATATACGACTTCCCTAAATGAAGGGCCACCCAACATAAAATTTTAAAATCTAATCGTAAAACCCAGTGTCGTATGCAGCAAACTTCCTTATTTACATGTTTTGGAAAAGATTAATGAAGTATAGTAAAAGAAGCTCAATACTACAGGTGTATATACTGTAAAGTTTTCTTCTTTCAAAAGGCGTTTCAAGATGTTGCAGGGTTTTTGTCATATTGAGAGGTCATAAATACCATATTATAGAACACTCCTTTCAGTAGAATGGTAGAAAAATGCTCCTTGACTATGTATGGTCATATACAACCATGTTGAAACTTCATGTAGCTATGATACATTTCTCTCATTTTGTTAAAGAGTAATTACATTAAGTAATTAGGCTGTTTTATCGAAGAATTATTTTGTGGTTTTAGTCATTTCTCAGGGAGGGACCCTCACTTACTAGGGTTCTTCCCAAGACACGTTTGGATGAACTTCATTTACTGCTGGAAGGACTGGCTTGTCTCCTGAGTGGGAAGGTCAGTCAGCAAGCACTGTCATTACTGCGGCTCATCCTCTGGCTTCTAAGGAATGTCAAGGTCAGTTGGTCACAAGCTAAGAAAGGTCAAAGCCATTTAAAATTTAACAGTTCTTTTCCCTGGTCACAAGTCTCTTGGTCCACACTGCTAAGTTACATCTCTTGAGCTTGCCAGCGTGCATTTTTGAGTTTTTTTCAAGAAACTCCAGATAAGAGGTTGAAGTTGGTGCCTGGCGATCAGGCAATGCCTTCGGGCACGCCTTGGGACCCTTGGCTTAGATATCTTGGTCATTAACACATCAACTAGAAATGGTCAACCTTTAAGAGAAAATCAATTACTCTTTGAGTACTCAGATCCAATTGTGCATGCCTCTCACTTATTTACCCTTGGAGACTGAAATATGTAGAAAATGTTATTGGCAGTTTATCATTTATTCAGAAATGTTTACCTCTTCAGCAATAGGCCTATGTTAATAGAAATCTGAAAAAAGTCATCTTTATAAACTAGTGTTTGACAATATGTGGAAGATAACCATTTTTTTTTAAATTCCAGCATATTTAGTGATGCAGTCTTCCAAAAGATGCAGTAACACAACAAATTAATATTCACATGTCCTATCTTCAGAGACTAGATTGTGGATTTTATAGCTTGGAGGCACTTTTTAAAACATATTTTAAGGGAATATTTAAAAATACTCGTGACTTTCTATTTCACAGTTAAGAAGAAACTCAGACCCGTCTTAGTCAAGGCCACACAAATAATTTGTGGCACAGTCACTTCTGCCAGAGAATAGCCCAGTGGCAATTTTCCCGAGAAATAAAAGTTGGCAAAGCACAGCATATGAAACATAAAGCATTCCCTACCTAAAACTGTACCTATGGCCCGTCTCCAGGACAGAGCTAAGTTGTCTCTGTGCAACTGTTTCAGACTCCATTGCAATGTTGATATCCTGGCAACAAAGAAACAAAGGGATGGGAGCAACAGCATTGGGCGGAACCCACACTGGAAAGGTCTCCCGTAGCTGAAGGGATCCTCCTCTGGGAGGAAGTGCTAGATAAGTCCTGCTGCTTAATAGTCATGAGCCACACCGCATCTGTGTGAGCCCTCGGCACTACTTTCCAGCTGTGTACCGTTGAGCAACTTTTTAAACTTGTGCCTTGGTTTCCTCATCTCTGAAATGGAGATAATAAAAGAGGCCTTCTGTCCGTAGGTTTTTGTAAACATTCAGTATAGCTGGTGTAGATTAAGTACTTCTAACAGTGTTTGGTATGGAGCAAGTGTGCAGTACGCTTTCTCTGTGATCCGTAGCAGTGGTGGTAATGAAGCTCTTGGTGCCAGTAGCAGTAGTAGCAGTAGGTTTGACTAAGTAAAGTCTTTGTTTTGGGGGGGCTTTTTTTGTTTGTTTTGTTTTAAGATTTTATTTATTAGAGCACTAATGGGGGGAGAGGCAGAAGGAGAGGGAGGGGCAGACTCCCCACTGAACAGGGAGCAGGACATGGGACTCCATCCCAGGACCCTGGGATCATGACCAGAGCTGAAGGCTGATGCTTACTTAACCTACTGAGCCACCCAGGTGACCTGATTAAAGTCTTTGGACAAGGGCCGCCCCTGAGGATTTCAGATATACGGAATAGATGTTCTTCTAGGATATTTAGTTACTAAGACAGGAGCACTGTGTCTTCTTTTACTGTGTGACCTTTAAAATAGAAGCTTTGGGAATTTTATATGCTTTAAGGATTAATATGTTTATAATTTATATGTCTTAAGAATTTTATATATTTTAAACATTATATTTTTATATGTACAAGATTAAAAAAATTAGTCAAACTACTAGTATAGGAGACTATGAAATGCAAAAAGAAAAGACTTCCTCCACCTCATTCTGTTCTCTCCAGAGATCAACACTTTCAGCCATTTGTTTTTAGACCTTCTGATGGTTTCTTTCACAATTTTATGAACAAGATATGTATTCATTATTACTGATTCCTCAACTTCAGGTAGTGCTGCTAATTTTTTTTAAAGATTTTATTTATCAGAGAGAAAGAGAGAGTGGAGGGGGGCAGAGGGAGAAGGAGGGAATCTCAAGCAGACTCTACTGAGCATCGAGCTGGACGCACAGCTAGATCTCATGACCCTGAGATCACGACCTGTGCCAAAATCAAGAGTTGGTCACTTAACCTCCTGAGCCACCCAGGCACTCTGCTATTAATTTTTAATATTATTCTTACCAACAAGATGCTGTTATCAGGCCTTTGGCACTGACCAGCTGATAACTTTGTGTAGTTAATCTCTCTATGTTTCTATTTCCATATCTATAAAATAAGGAAAATTGGACTGGTTGGTCTCCAAGATTACTTCTTTTGAAGTGTTAGAGAATAATTGAACTAACTTAAGCCAAAAAAAAAAAAATGGTGGAGAGGAGCAGTTATTTTGTACATGGAATTCACAGATAAAACTGAACTGAGGGCTCTCTGGATCTGGGTGCTAAAATAGATAGTGTCCCAGTTTTACGTCTCTTGGCTTTATCTCCCAAGTGGCTTCTTTTAGTGTATTGGGTTCCCTTCTGTAGACTCTTCCATGGCAGCCAGCACCTCTGAGATCTTCTGTCCTTTTAGTTATCTGTCAAAGGAAAGAGACACATTTCCCTCTTGTCTTCAGTGTGAAAAATCCTGATTGGCCCGGCCTGACCTGGATCATATATTCATCTTGGAACGATCTGGTGAAGCCAACAATGACTGGCTAGTCCTGGGTCACATGCTCACCCTGTGACCAAGGGTTGGAGGATTATGACTGGCTGACCCACAAGGAATAGAGCAGAAGCTGGTCTGTAAAGGAAGGGATGAACTGCTTTTACCACATGAAGGGAAGAGTGGTAGATAATAAAAGCAGGTGTCCACTCCTCTTGGAGTTTCAGGAAACTGATTTTAAGAAGGAACTTACCCCGGGGCGCCTGGGTAGCTCAGTCAGTTAAGCATCCACTCTTGATTTTGGCTCAGGTCATGACCTCAGAGTCATGAGATCAAGCCTCACATTGGGCTCCGAGCTCAAATAAAGTCAGCTTAAGATTCTTTCGCCCTCTCCCTCACCCCCTCCCACTCTCGCTCTCTCTCTCTCAAATAAACCTTTAGAAAAAAAAAGAAGAAGAAGGAACTCATCCAATTCTCCACCAGCTAGTGAGTCATTACTTGCTTTTACGAATGTGACCAACCAATGGCCTCAATCTCCTTCCAGGAAAAAAGCATGGTGTCCACCTCCACATTCATTAACTTAGTATCAGCCAGTGGCAGCTCCTGGCAGTGCGTCCACAACATTTGAAAAACAAGTCCAGATATCAGCATGAAGTTGCAGGCAGACATCATCAGTGCCTTAGATTCCAGCCCCACCACAGTCGTCCAGTGCAGTTTTGTTTGCAACCCACTGTTAGGTTTTTATGACCTGCTACACAGCGGACGCACAGAGAGCCATTTCCTCTTTCCATACAGGGACCGACTTCATTATCTCAGGATATAATCTATGCTTTGAAAAAGAACATGGCAGCAATGGGCAGGACAGACCCTTCTAAAGAAAAGAAATGCCTAGAGATGACTAAAGTTCTCACCAAGTTCTGAAAATATCCCCAAGACACTTTTCCTCAAGGTAAACATAAACTTGAGGCGCTTCTGACCAATAACCAAATAAAATGGAAAATGGGCACTGGTACAGGCTTCTGCTGCCTGGAACATGATGGAGTGCCGCACAGATGCCAAATTGGGAACTGTGCTACCAGCTTCACAAACACTCCCTTTTGGGGGATGGGAGTTCCATATTTTGGATACTAAAAAGCCAGAATGTAAGTGCTGTCATCCTTATAAGAGCTCTGATTGTGTCACCTTTCCCATATTCCACCTAAAGTGATACCTGGTGAGCTCCTCACGGGTAGTAACATCGACAAGCCAAACACTACAGTAATCACCAGGCGAGCAGAGAACCCACACCTGGTTCTGGAAGATGTGGCTCATGGGTGTGGGTGGAGGATGTCACCGCCAAGCCCTGCCAGTTCTGTCCCAGCCTTGAGGAGGACTGGCGCAGTTTGCAGGAGGGAGAAAGAACTGCTAGGTATCACTGGGGAGGACTTCAAGGAAAGATAGATGTTGAGAGGCGCACAAAAGGCTGAAGACAGACTCGGTGGATGGAGAGAAATTGGTGGGGGTGGGCCTTCCCAAAGAGGGCAGGACATGCAAGAAGGCTAAGAAGGAAAACCCAACGTGAATTTGGGAAACAATGAGACTAGTTTGGAAGGATGAAAATGTGGAGATAGAATGGGAGTTAGAAGAAGTTAGAACTGCTTGGGGCCAAATTGTGGAAATCTTTGAATTATGCGTTATTGTGGGGAGGCAGTGAGGGGAGAGGGGCACCCCGTCTTAGGTGTGATGAGTTTATGTTCTATGAACTGGGCAGCAGAACTGGAATTCAGGACTGGGGTCTGGGCCAGAGATAGATTAGGGAGTGATTGGGAAGTTCTGATGTTGGGGGGGGACACCCACAATTAGGAGCCCAGAGAAGAAGCTGTGACGGAAGGGCACAGTACCAGAGGCAGGAAGATAAGGTGGTGGTGAGGGTGATGGCAGTGAGAAGAGTGCTTCAAGAAGGAGAGGATGGGTGCTTGCATTGTCAGTGCAGAGGGAGTGAAAGTGAGGACAGAGACAGGACTGACACTCCCGGATTACAGATCTAGAGCAAGAGGTTACCGGATCTTTATGGAAACACCTTAATTTTTAGGAGGAAACACCTTAATTTTTAGGAGGTTTACAAAATCAGGCCAAAGGACAAAAAGGTTTTGTGGTGGAAAGAGGGCAAAGGTCTATTAACAGAATGGTGAGTGGTTCCTGAGCCACTGAATGAACCAGTCACGTTTCTGTAAGGGAGAACATTCTAGCAGAACCGCATCCAACCCAATTCCCACGGAAGCTGTTCTGAGACACACAAAACCCCAAAGCTATTTTTCTTAACTTATGGACAGGATTGATCTGTAGAATGTATCTGCATTAAGAAAAAAAATGCAATTAATGTTAACTGATGAGCTGATGATTGTTTATAGAATAAGAGTATCCTTCCTTTGATGAGATTTTATAAGAGTCATTTGTGGAATGATTTTAGTTTACTTCTCTAATGCCTTCAAAATCTATTTCTGTTTACCAGGAGATAACATACTCATTCTTCAAAAACAATTTCATGGATATGAAAACAGCATAGGCATAGGAATGATTTATGTATACGAATACACAGCAGGCTTGGACTTGGCCAGTTGTTTATGAGTTCCTCTTACAGTCAGTTTCTTTATAATGTTTGAATGTTACTGGACTAAAGAGTAAGGATCATAAAATCTGAAAGTTGATTAGGACCTTACAAATACTACATTATAAATTCCCATTTTCAAATTGAGAAACTGGGTCCCTGATAGGATAAGCCAGTTATTCATTCAGAGCCATAAACAGCTGGTGGCTGAATCGGAGTTGAACTGTTTGAACATTTCTCCAGTTGACTCTGTGTTCTTACTTGTAAATAGCCTGTGTGATAGTGGGTTTATCTGCAAGCTATCTCTACTCCCTCAGAACAATGCAGTGGTGTGTGTCCCGGTGCCGTATCGCGTGATGGAACAGCTAGTTTTGTACGTTAGAGAAATCTGAAGATTTTAATTAAATTCAGAAAACACTTACTGGGCTTCTTGCGTGTGAGCACAAAGAGATTGAAGATAAAATGTTTGGAAGGGGTAGAGAGGTGAGAGAATTGCTGTTTTGTTCTCAAAGTATATTAATGCCGTTTGGTGAGTAGATGATGGTTATCTCTTTGGAAAGATAGGGCACTTTGCCTCCAGTAATAATACATTCTTGCAAGTACAAAATGCACACCGTTGTTTTAGATGTATTCGGTTCAGCAAACATAAACGAAAATGGAAATGACACAGAAGGGATGGCACAAGCCTCCCAATGATAAGTGGAAATTTGAGGAAATGTTAACCATATGAAACCTTAAAATACGCCATGTATTCTTCATCTCATTGTAAGACTTAAGTATTTGTCCACCTTTTATTTCCCCAATTTTTTAAAAAAAATCTTGGAGAAATCTAATGCTTAAGACCTGGAAGTTCCTCAGCATCTGTCTCACAGGGAGCTTTTTTTGGTGTTTCAGTTAGAAATGAGATCACTGACGTTGCCTCGGGTATTGACAGAAAAGGCAAGAAAGCAGATTTCTCTTCAGAAGTGCACTTTGTCTATGTTAAGAAGTAATAGCAAACATTTTCAATTGGGGACAGTCCACATTAATTTCTGTTAACGTCTGCTGTATTCACACAGTTTTTCTAAGAATCAGCAGCTAATATCTTCCTGCTGTTTCCACTAGCCTATGCAGCAACAGAAATGAAAATTATTTAAGGCATTTAACTGTGATGTGGAATTGATGCTTTTAGAGCCTGACCTCACATTCCTCCCTTAAAGGCTGAGGCTGAGACGTCAGCATTCCACCTCATTTGGATTCATCAGGCTTACTCATTAGGACTTGCAAACACCACCAGAGTCTGTGCCTTATCACATACAGTTTAGTCCGGCTACAATCCTTTTGGTAGGACTGGAAATGCTTTGGACCACATCCTGCAGCCTTCACAAAGCCAGATCATTTACGGACCCCACAGAGAGTTGCACCCCCAAAACCTCCTAAAGGAGAATCCTCTTCATCCGGGAAGCCAGCCGCAGGATTCCCGTTCTGAGGAACAGCTCAGGTCAGTGTTGGCCCTTGGTGGAACACCAGCCCAGCCTCTCAGTCCTTATTCCCTGAGCTACATGAGAGATGCAGCCATCCTTTGATATTCCAGAGACGTTCCCAGGAGGATTATGAATTGGTCAGCTGTCACTCCCTCTCTTTCTCATGGTACATGGAATGACTTCAAATAGGCATCAACTTTATATATGAAGACATAAAGAGCTCCTGTTTTTCTGTAGCACAGCCAAATGCAGTTCTTATTCTAAGTGGAAAGGACGAGTCTTTTCTAATAGAGACTCAAGTCATATGCTGATTTCACTCAGGTCACTTCTTCCCTGAACCCTCCTATGCAATTAATTGTGTTCCGTCCTGGCTCTATCTAGAGAATCAGGGGGATTTACAAAAGGCTCAGAATAAATTAAAGATCAAAGAACATGGTTTTTCTAAAGAAACCTGTGTCACTTTGCAATGAATGTTAAACACACATTCCCAAGCAGTGGGCAATTTTAATTTCATTTTCACATTCTCTTGGTGATGATACTTTGTAGAAAATCCAAATCTTTTATCCCTGCCCTCTCCCCCAACATTAGGGAGAATGTATTTAAATTCTTGGCTATTTTTGCACTTACCACCTCCCCAGAACCCAGTGTAGTACATCCTCATTTGGCTTATATTAACTCATTTTTATTGTGTAAATGATTGTTCTCAAGATTGTGATTTATGTACCTTTCACCAAGGGGGCAGGAATAAGTTAGTGCTAAACAAAGCAAGTTGTTAGATATTGACCCTCACCAAGCGAACCTAGTTTATGTGATACGGAGACATAAAGTATGAGTAATAGAAGCAAGAACAAGACAGTTGAAGTACTAATATGATAAAGTAGGTGGAACTGCATCAGCACTCCCTGAACTGAAGCCCTTGTAGGAGTTTTATATTCTATTTTATACGTTCTGAGTTAATATATTGAGTTCTCTCATACATCTGATACTGAGCTAATCCCGGCCAGTGTTGTGGGAACACCCAGTTTATTCCCTAACTCACTTACCTACCTTCATTTGAAAATGCTTACATTTCCCCAGTCCAGTATGGGGCCCTGCTATCGTAGCCCTCCCCTCCTGAATGTATCTGCTGGACTCAGATGGGTCTAAGAAATCACAGCCAGAAATTAAGCCAGTTTCTGTCACTGACAGTGTGTGTCTGCCACTGTGGCGTTCAGTTGTGTGTGGTGAGGGTGTCGGGTTAGTGTTGTGAGGATGCTGGAGGTCATCGTCCTTGCCTTCAAAGTGCTTATAAACAGCAGGACCAGCGAGCTCTCGGTTCAGAGGGCACAGTCCTGCACCTCTTCATAACACAATGGCTTCTGTATCACACAGTAAAAAATGAAAGAAAATATGTAAATCAACATTCTGAAAGCACAAATGTTTTCCAGCTTCAAGATCCCAAGAGTTTCTCCAGACAATTATAAATACTCGATCTTTATTAATATGAGCAGGGGATAAGTTACTTCTTACAGTCCAGACATTGCTCCAGAGAAACATACTGGGAATTTCCAATTTACATAGAAGTTGTTTTCCAGAAGTTTACTTTCACATCATTTATTTTGAGCTTGGGCTGTAGTTCCCCAGAGGAAAAGTGATATGTAGGAATAATAAGCTAACATTTTAATAAACCATTTTTTTTCTTGTTTATTGAGCACTTTGGAGAGAATGATGTAGTGCAAGGCTTTCAAGCCAACCAGCCCTTCACATCCAGGTTCTGTCCTTAGACAAATGACTTGACTTCACTAATCTATGAGGAATTTTTTAAATGAGGATGAAAATACCAACCTCCCAGGATTGATGAAAATGAGTCAGTCCAGTGCCAGGTGCATGACTCGTGCTGTTTCTCATCTCCTGCCCCTGCTGTGGTTTTATGAGTACAAGAAGGACCACCACTTGCGGTGGGAACAGATAAAAAGGAAAATCCCCTTGCAGTAAGTAGAACGTTATCTCCGTTTTTTCTTAGGGTCCATTTTGTACAGTAACCCGAACTGATGCCATGTAATGTTTCTTGAGCTCATGCTGTGAACCAGGCACTGTGCTCATTGAATCCTCACAGTGACCCCACAGTTAGTAGCTGGTGGAGTTGGATTCCCATTCACTTCCATCCAACTTGAGTCTAGCCTTTTTCTCCTGTACCACACACACTGTCACTTGGCTGGTTATGTTTTCCCAAGGCTGCTTTAATCTAGTGGCAAGAGAGATTACTGAATTGGAAAGTAAACTGGGTTCTGCATCTCTATTTATCCCTGTCAGATCTAAATCTTTGCCCCATCCAATTGTCTGTAAAACTCTTCTACATAAAATCTTCGTCCAAACCCTTGGGGTGGGGGGAGGGAGGCTCTTGATTTTCTGTAGTGCAAGAGGGGACTCCACTGAGTTAGTATTTACATATTCCCTTTCTGAGCTGCCAAGATTTGCTCATCTTTGCACCATTTCACCCTAAGAATCAAGGCTGAAGTCAGATATTCTTAAATGTATTCTTAAATATGTAAAAATTTAAAAATT
The DNA here is from genome assembly GCA_002007465.1 of Ailurus styani. Taxonomy (NCBI): domain Eukaryota; kingdom Metazoa; phylum Chordata; class Mammalia; order Carnivora; family Ailuridae; genus Ailurus; species Ailurus styani. Next base: position 974,570 of record LNAC01000457.1, on the reverse strand, counting down.
TGACGATTCCAATCCTTAAGGCCCTCATGCTGTGGTTGCTTGGAGGCATGAGTGGAGAAAGTTCTTAGAAGGGAAAGATGACCACAGAATTTTTTTTTTAAATCACATTGGAGGTAGGGGTTCTTCCATGTTAACATGCTTGGTGTGGTTAAAGAAACCAGATACATACATAGATCTAACCTGGCTCTGCAGGTGCTCTGTGACCCTGAGTGTATTACTTGAAGTTTCCCCATTTGTAAATGGGCTGTGACAGGTGCATAACAGGAAGTCCAGACATCTCATTTCCTTAAGTATTGAAGCCTTTAGAATTGAAGGAGGGACATGAGTAGGAAATTTCTTAGACTTTTTGAATTGGGGTTGTGGTAGAGGGACAGAAAAAGGCTTGGGAGGGGTGGTTGATGGAGTAGTTTGTGCAAAACCAGAGACTTTAATACGCCACTCAAAGTGTCATCCTTGCAACTAGGGCTGTCCAGACCTCTTAACTTTTCAGCCTTGACATAGTATTTCCAAGAGGTTCAATGCAGTTTCATTTTCAGAAAAACGACAGCAGAAAAAAATGGGGAAACCAGAAAAGTAATTAAATTTTTATAACATTTAAGTAATTTCCAAAGGCTTTTTCTGGTACCTTTCATTCCCATTGCCTTTTTATCTCTGTGAAAATCAACTTTTATAAAAATAACTTAACAAGGACAGAGAAAATGACTTAGAATTGTGTATTTCATCATCTCAGAATCCAGGTGTCAGATCCATTTAACTCAAGTATTCTTTAAAATATTATGATTTGCCAGAAATCAAGCCAGACACTTCATGATTCAAAATAACCATTTTACTCTCCCTTCCCACCTCTCCAGTTCTCTGCATATTTCATTCTTCCCCCCCCCCCGTGCAAAATGGGGGAGTAGAAACCCTAGCAAAGTTCTTCACTGCAATATCTACTAGTAACGAAAATCACTAGAATGCCTGTTCATTTCCTATGAAATGCTACATTAAAACTTTCTTGAGCTGTCACTTACTATGAAAAGTAGCATCTCAGCAGCTTTAAGCCCTCACAGGTTAACAAACTTGGTGGTGGTTCTCAATGGCCAGAGGAATAGGCTTGACCCTGAAAGAGTTAAAATATAGTGGTGGTCTGGGCTTGCCTACCCTGGCTTCTTTGAAGACTGTTTTCTCAGGAGCCACTCCTAATCTTGGGGCAGAGGAGTCCTCACATTGCATAGAGGGAATGATATGAGTCTGTAGCAGCCTTGCCAGAGCCACTAAACACAGGTTTTTTTTTGATGCCAGGCCAAGCTCAAAATACCTTAAAACACAGCTGAGGCCATGGTGAGCCTAGCTGGCCAGAGGAGGGGAGCAGTGTCTCTGAGGAGGGCCACCCAGACCACTCCCAACCCAGGTACACAGGTCCCCTGAATGCTCATGATGAACATTCAAGGACTAGGATGCATACGTAGGAAATAAGGTGATAGAACAGGCAGGAAGATGGGGAAGAAGCATTTGGGGATACAGGATGAGAGTGCTAGATGATGGGTTTTAGAGCTATTGGGTGGTTTTTATGAGTTCAATTCCTGGGCCAGTTCTAAATACATGAATGCGGGAGCACATGTGCTGGACAGTGGACCCAAACCACACCAACACCTGGTACTTCAGCATCTGGTGAATCCCAGCAGTGGCATGGCTGCTTTTAAAATGCTCCAATTGAGTTCCATAAGACTGACCCCACAAAGTTCTTTGTTGTTGAAATCTTTGATGCTCTGCACAGATTAAGCATATAGAGCTATCTATATACTTTATATACATAATAGAACCATCTAATTTATACTTTTCCGTTCCCATGAAAGCTTTTCTTGTTCTTTTTGTGGATTTAAGTGTAATTACTTTACTGGATAATTATAGAGGGGATGTAAGACATAGGATGTTCCTACATCTAATGATACTTGGTAAGAGAGCTAAATCTTTTTTTTTTTTACTTTGATCAGCATCTTCAATTCCTCGTTGCTTTGAGTTTCTAAAAGCTTGAGTTTGAAAATTAAATACTTATGGATAAGGAAGTTTTAGGGGTTTTGATTTTTAGTTTTAAAAGGCTTAAAATTAGGAGTATGGCTTTGCCTATTCATGGCTCTTCTAGCTGCTTGCTATAGTGCCACCTTCTGTTGAAGTTTCTTTTGACAGCCATTGGTCACTGAATAAAGGAAATCATCTTGGATGTAAAATTCAGCTAACCAACTTGATTGAGTAAAACAGAGTTAGATTTTAGCTACTTGCTAGCTCCTTACTAACTTTTGTAAAAATTAAAATTCAAACTATCTCTTCTCGATGGAAAGTAATTGGGGAATTAAAACTGCATTGTTACTATAAAGCAATTTGTTATTGCTTACTGAACACCTATTAAATATGTGTTATTGAACACATTAAAGATAGGTATCATTTGTGTATTTTAGACATGGCACAAAATATCAGTGTGTATTAAGGTTTGTATAAATGGCACTTCAGGGTTTACTACTAAAATTTTGGCGACAGTAAATTCTACATGCGTTTCTATAGGCAACAAATGCAGAAATTAGATATTCTCCCCTAAATCACGCTGTGATATTTACTGAATGCAGAGTTGACAGCACTAAAGTAGGCAAATTGAACTAACCTAGATGTTCCAAAAATAACTTGTCTTTTCTTTTAACTTTCTCATTATGATAGAATTCTCTTCCAGAAATTTGACAACAAATGAGAGGACTGAGAACTCATGTCAAAAGTTTTTCTCTTCGTATTTCTGGTTCTGTTAAGATGAAATATGGCTCCTGGAGGTCAGACAAAATGTCCATCACTGGATTTGGATCATCTTAGGTAGAACTTAAATTAGACCTTGAGATACGCGATTATACTTAAGTGGCTTAGCGGTCTGTGCAGAATGAATAACGGGCAACACACCTGAGGCTCAACGCTTTGTGCCTTATTCAGACCGGGGACAGTGTGGAGCGGGCGTCCATGGGAAGTCGCCTCCACAGGCTAACCTCAGGGCCCCGGGTGAACATTCCTTCTAGTTCCCTCTCTGAAGGGCTCGCTTTTCTCTCTCTCTCTCCCCCCGCAGGGACCCTCTGAAAATCCAGCAACTCCAGAACCAAATCCGCCTGGAGCAGGAGGCCCGCGCAAGGCACCCCCCGGCCGCCGGCGCCCCGCGCAGCGCGCCCCCCTCGCCGCCCTTCCC
>LNAC01000457.1:772364-971028 GCA_002007465.1 Ailurus styani | reverse complement strand
GTGTTCCCGCTGCCGCCGCCGCCGCCGCCGCTCCCGAGCGCGGCCCCCGCCTCCCTGTGCGCCTCGCCCCCCGCCCGCCTCGGCCACAGCCAGACGCCCGCGGCCTTCCTCAGCGCCCTGCTGCCCTCGCAGCCGCCGCCCGCGCCCGTCAACGCCCTGGGCCTGCCCAAGGGCGTCACCCCCGCGTGAGTGACACCCTCCCCCCACCCCCGCGTGCCCGCCCCACACACCCCCGGCGGGGACTCCCGGACAGAAGTCGCTCGGGGTCACATCAGCCACACAGCAGACGGGGACTTCTGTCTGACTGACTCCACGACCACGCTCTCACCGACGAACCACGCATCTTAGTGTCTCACATAGCACCGTACTAACTGTGGGCCGGCTTGCATATCCACTCTACACCTGATGGTTCCGAGGTAGCTACACTGACAGAATTAAAAAGTAAGCCGTGACATACATTGTAGTATGAGCGGAAGAAAGACGCATAATGCGAGTTTGTGAGGACGTGTGAGAGCTAGTGAAGAAATGATGTCCCTGACTAACAGTAGTCTCTGGGTAGACCACAGGGATCCTCTGTCTCAGGTTCTCCGTTTGCAGATTATCTAAGTACTTGTCTTTCCTTATGTCACAATGATGCTGTGGCAGCCATCTGAAGTCTTTAAATAGAAAATCTGTGAGGATAAATAAGATGACATCTACAAAAGTACATGAGAGCCTTCAAAAGAAATCTGTCAGATAGGTGTTTGGCTCATATTATTGATGACTAAAAGGTAGCACATACTCATTTTATGGAAGAGTTCAAAAGCAAGTACTCAGCAGCAAAGGTTAAGCCAGTTCCTACATCTCTGAAATAAACTCTGAAATCCTACTTCAGAGTCTCCCAGAAACCAAATATTGTTCAGAGAGAAAAGAAGGACATTCTCCTAGAGAAAAAAATGAGAAGACCTTAGAATTTAGGTTCTTTTCATTCGGATGAAAAAGTGTCCCATTTGGGGATGTACTAATACCACCTTAGAGATAAACATTGCTATGCTTGCCTTTGACAAGATGTATGGAGGAGCCTCCGTTAGCAGTGTCCTGTTTTGTTAGCCACTTTCTAAATGTTGATTACACGAATTCTGTATTTGAATCTGGCTTCTTCTCTAATCTTTATTGGAAAAAGCTCACATGAATATATAAGTAGAATAAAGGAGGAGAGTTTACATAGTAATGTGATAATGGGCTTCTATTGAAAGTTGAGTCAACTTGTCTCAGAAAACTTTTGTTTTTCTCCCCTACTTGTCAGTTTTCTTTAATTTGGCTGCTAGGAAATGAAGTATTCTCTTGCCACAAAGAAGCTAACTGTTAGATTCAAAAAGTGGGAGTTTGTTGCTTGACACTGTTTTATCCCTCTTACTAGCAAATGATACCAAATCTTGCTTCCCAGGAAGATAAACACTTATCTGTGTAATATCTCTCCCACTGAACAAAGACTAAAAGACTAGCCTGTCAAAGGTATTGGGTCGTCATGCCTCTTATAATCTTAAGTAGAAATAGTAGTATTTTCTGATCTTTGAAATTCTCTTAAGAATATATACAGTTCTAAGAGCTTAACTCAAGTAATAGAAGCATTTGTCTCTTATCTATCATAGTTATTAATTTTATGGAGTAAAACATTTTATGAGTGTTACCACTAAAGAATCTAGGAGCTCCTGCCATTTCTTAAAAAAGTAATGGAGAAGTCATGCTAGTTTTGTGGAATCTGTGGAAAACTGTACCCAAAGTTAGACATTGTGACACCAAAAATAAATGGCAATACAGGCTGCAGATTTTTATCTCTATGCCAATCCAGAAAGCCACTATTATATGGTTATCCTTTTGTCTCCAAGAATTTTCCTTTTGCTAAATCACACACACTTGAAGATTTCATTCTTCCGGTCTGATACATGTGACTTTTGGAACATGTTTCTCCTCTGGTATATTGTGGGATCCCTCATTTGCATTCTGAATTAAAAATGAAAAGAAGCTATTTTTTCCATCATAATAATACACACGATTTGCCAAAGAGAGAATGTCCCTGTTATGGATGCCATGACTATAAATTATGGCATCCTTGAACTTGTAGAACTGGCAAACTGTTATCAAATGAATCTTTTAAATTACTTTCATTTATATTTCACTGTGAATTTGTGATTATGATAGCAAATTCAGTTCCACTTAAATGTATAATTTCTCTGGCTGAATGGTTTTGTCATATTTGTCAAGTGCCAGTAAATAGATTGATTACACATGACTCAATAAGTAGAAATATGGTAAGTTTTTTTTTTGTCTGCCTTATTTTATCAAAATCTTAAATATAAATGTCACTTACCTCACATTTCTTAATCATCAGTGCATACTAGTTGTTTTACTCTGTTTGTATGTCTAGCATTGTCCTCATTTTAATCCAGAAAAGGGTAGGCTGGTCATGCACTAAGGTTTTAAATAGTCCATGAAGATAAGGTTCTATTTCTCCTATGTCTGGGTAGCAGAGGTCAGACAGGGAACAAAGGACATGGATGCGGGATCCACCACAAGGTCAAGAAGGCCACTGACAGTGAACTGCACTCAGACTCACATTATTTGGTTGTTGGTTGATGGCAGTTTGGGGAACTTCTGCACATCCAGTTCCTGCAGTGCCTTTCTTCCTTCAGACAGCTACATTCTTCCTCAAGGTGACCCCAAGGGTCACTAGCAGCTTCTCAAAGCTGTTGACAGACACAGATGTGAAGTTGACTAAATCTTTCAGATGGGGGCAGTGAAGAGAAAACGTGCCTTAGAAAGAAGCTTTGTTTGCACTTCAGTAGAATTCATGTATCCTGCTCACCTCGCAATGGCCGATGGTTAGGTTTATGGCTTCCACTGCTGTCACCCTGTTCCTCTACACAGTCTGTCTCCTACGAGATGGTGGGAATCCAGAGGATTTGGGAATGCCCCCTAGGAAGAGTGCAGTAGTTGTGTCTCCTGGTCCTTGAGCAGCTGTACCAAGTCTCCAGGTTCATCGGATCAGAACTATCTCCGAGAACCAGACTGCCGCTGGCTGGCACTGTAGTTTTTGCCCACCTTCACATTCTTAGAATCTGTTCTCATAAGGGAGTGCCACAAAGCCACAGTGCTACAATATTTTATACTCTTAATTGCCTCTTTTGTATAGGTAGGCCTTTAGTTTGAAATGTTATCCCATGTTTGTCAAAGGGAAAAGCATGTGTCAATAAGAGCCTTTATATGGATGTATTCATGAGAGCTTTGACTCTGTAGGCATTCAGCTCTTTATGACATTATCTCATTGTCCCACTGTTTCTCCCTGATTTATAAGAAACAGGTAGGTGGGGACACTATCATCACTGTGCATTCAAGGTGAGAGTGCCAAGAGGTGAAGGGATTTCCCAGGGTTCTGGCATAAGCCTGAGCAAAGAGGGAGTCGCATGACTTAGCCTGGGTGTACTGTCCAGGTTGATCGCAGGTAAATCTGATGTCTGCTATTTCTTGATCAAAGAAAACAGCTGCAAACCAACAAAACAGAATCCCCTAAGTCTTAAGGAAAAGTTTGTAAAGATTTATTTGTACTTCAGGCAGTTTCTCAAGTCAAGACAGTGGTTAGATAGTAACTAACAGGAAAGACAAAAGCTGCATTGGACTCTGCAGACATCTCATTATTCCTGTCTTTCTCCCATCTTGCAAGAAATAAGTAGGTGGGGGGCTTTGTCATTCCCCATCAGAGGCAGAGGCCTGAGGGGGTTGCGGACTTCCCTAGGGTCTTGTTATTGGGTTTCCTAGTATCTTAGAAGATCTCCCAGAACATTGTATCCGATCCCAGGCATGTATTTCCTGGTAAATAAGCAAATGAGATCTGATGGGCGGCTGTGATTGATGATGATTCCATTGAAATGTCTGCCCCTGGAACAGGTCAGAATCAGACCTCCTTATCTTGGATGGCTCTGTACTAAGTAGTGGTACAGTGCACACATGTGTGTAAATTTATTCTTTAGAGAAGCCAAAAGATAGTGTGAGGAGAACTTAGTATACTTATAAAGGTATCTATTTTCCTTCAGGTATGAGCTCAGGTTATTCACTTGTACTCTAACAGCTTTGGCTTCATAATAAAATTCAGTTAGAAAAAATAGAATCAATATACAAAAACTCAGTTTGTGTATCTTGGCTCTTCTATATATTAATTCACACATTACATTCTTGAATATGAGGGATACCTAAATGCCAGCATGTTAATGATTCTGCTTACTGTGAAATTTTGTGGAATTTAATCACTGTTAGATATCACTGAATATGAGAAGAGAATAAGAGGACTTTCAGTAATTAGAAAACTTCTTTGGTTGCTAGATAGGCACGTTATCTCTTAAATCAGTGCTGTACTCTGGAGATCTGAGTTTCTGGAATACACTGACATTTCGGACCTAGAATAGTATATCAAGGGCAGGATGCTTTCAAGATTATTCAGTAGCCAAGAAAAAAAAGAAAGAAAACCTCTTAGGATTTGGTGGTGGTCGCATCTGGAAGATTTTACCTTCCAGATGCGTGTGTATATGTTTAAGATGTTTTTATCCCCCAACCACATGAATATTATTTTTAAATGGTAAGTGACTTACTGTTGAAGCTAGAGTAAACAGTTCAGTAATATTTTTTTGCAGGGTTGGGCTGAACTGTGTATACACTGAAGTATTTATATTCAGTGTGGTAGGCTTGTATGAATTGTTTACTGGTTAAGATCTGCTTTTGAGTATGGGTTTTTGTGAAGAGTTCTGGTTTTAGTAACAGTTTACTTTGAGTAAGCATTTAAGCATTTTTATTTTTAATTGTACAAACCATCATGAAAGGAGATCATCTCTTTGTCACCGAGTACTCTTTTTAAAATTTCCTAATGAGTTGTTGCTCTTCATTTACCAAAAGTGGTACCATTTGCGAGAACCAGCCACAGCCATTTTACATTAAATTCCAACAAGGAATTAGTTTTATAGGAAAACAAACTCAGTTGCAAAAACTTACAACTATTTTTCTTTTCTGTTGCCTCCACCACGAAAGAATACTCCACTTTGGTTTCTACTTGAACATTATACATGAACTCTTAACTCTATGCTCAGTTTTAACACAGTTGCTTGTTTTCTGAATTATGTTAATCCAAATGAGATACTCTCTGAAAAAAAAGAAAAGATTCCATATTAAAACAAGGGTGAGAAGTACTGTATCCTATACCTCTTTTCTCAGGGTTCACAATGCCCTGGTGACCCTGCCAGGCCCATTCAGGCCGTGTGACCTTTGCACCACCTTGCTGTCCCTCTAGTCTTCACACTGTCACTTGGGCCTCAGTGGTAATGTCACCTCCTCAGACCTGTGACTGACTGCACTGTGTGTAATATAGTCATCCACTCACACTCCGTCCCTTTGTAGCACTTGCCACCCTCCTGCTGTCTCTCCTTCCACCCTTCTATTTCCCAGTTCTGCTAGCCCCACCAGAGAATATAATTTTTCTGAATACAGTCACTTCAACATTGTATTCTGAGCACTTAGAACAGAGTTGAACACAAGAAGCCAATCAATAAAGTTTATTTGCTCCTTTTTGGAAACCGGTCAAGAGTTCTTGGTATCTTTTTAAACTCCTTTCCCTCTTTCATTCGTCCGCCTCAGCCAGTTTCGTCTCCCTGATTGACTTCCATACTGGACAGTTTCCGTTGGCCTCTCCAGAACTACCCTTAGTATGCCAGGCACTGATCCATGTGCTGTGTCGTTTTCCTAATAACCCTATGACATATATGCTCTTAATACCCACATTTTATACTTTACAGAGGAGAAAACTGAGGCATGTAGCCATTATTATTACATAGCCCAAGCCACAGTGTTTTAGGCAGTAAAAAATAAAGAGATTGTCCCTTCTATGCCTTTATTCCTGCTGAGCCTGAATTCCTTCTCTCGCCATCACTACTCGTCTGCATCCTCATCATCTTTCAGGATCCCTGGTTCTACCTCTGTCATGGAGTCTTCTGCCATCATGCTAGCCAGAACTCTCTGCGACTTCTTTCTTAACTCCCACCGCACCTAGAATTACTAGGACATAGTTTGTTCCTTCATTTATTCTCCAACTTGATTCTCAACCCCTCCGAGATCAAAGACCTCCCTGTCGGATTTGGCTATCTACTCCTTGTCGTGTAGAATACTTTTTAAACTATTGTGATAAAGCTTTTGTTGTATTATTGTTTTTCACTTTTATGCATAGAATTTATACTGCACAGATTTCCAAGATGTCATCAGGTGACACAGTCATTTACCTTACAAACCAACTATGGAGTTACAGGCTTAACAGAATTTGTATTGATGTATTTGCCCAGCATTGTGCCTTACTAGATACTCAGTAAGTAGTTGTGCAGTGACTCTTAGACATTTAAAAATCTTTCAGGCAATTGATTTGATTTCAGTGTTAATTGTTCAGAACCAAGAGAATATGTATACCTTAAATTCTGTGGGTAAGAGAAAATAATGTCTTTAAAATAGCAGGAAATACAGCTGAAGTAAATGCTCCTCTAATGGTTGTGATCTTTGTGTGTTTAGGGAATCCCCTTGTTAAAAGAAACATAGAATGATCAGAGTTTTTATTTGAGTCCAAGAGTAATTTTAGTTACACTCTTTGAAACAATAAAATATTGGGTGGCAGGAACCCAAACAAGGTGAATGGCTTCTCTGTGAAATGTNTTTTTTATTTATTCATTTGACACAGAGAGAGAGATTACAAGTAGGCGGAGAGGCAGGCAGAGAGAGAGGAGGAGGCAGGCTCCCTGTGGAGCAGAGAGCCCGATGCGGGCCTCGATCCCAGGACCCTGGGATCATGACCTGAGCCGAAGGCAGCGGCTTTAACCCACTGAGCCACCCAGGCGCCCGGGAATCCCCTTGTTAAAAGAAACATAGAATGATCAGAGTTTTTATTTGAGTCCAAGAGTAATTTTAGTTACACTCTTTGAAACAATAAAATATTGGGTGGCAGGAACCCAAACAAGGTGAATGGCTTCTCTGTGAAATGTCCCAGAGCAGTCATTCTTAAGTTCCCTAAAGAGTCAAGTATACTGAGAAACGCCTTTTAAGCCACAGGACTTATTCTGTCATGAATAGACAGGTGTTTACTTGTTTAAGAGGACTTGTGGCTGTCTTTTAAAAAACCAGTTCTCTGTTTCTATTGTGTAGGTGATCTGTTCTGGCCTTGATAGCCGCCCTTTGCCCCTTTCTTTCTTATTTGTGCAGAGAACACGGCTCTCAGTGTGTTCTGCCTGCAGAGACACAGTGAAGCTTCTGTCATCAATGGCTGCTCGTCATCACAAAGTTGTGCAAACTCATTTATGTTGTCAAGCTTAAAGTAATAATGGGAACCTGTGTGTTCCCAATAATATAGAACACAGAGCTGGCTTTCATTTTACCTTTCAGGTGACTTCAGAATGTACCTCTTCTAGTTCACAGATGTTAAGGCTTTAGTCAAAGGCAGCACAGAAATTTATTTCCAAAACTGTGTAATTTGTATGTGTTTGAGCTGATTTTTTACATGTAGGTTTGATTATAGATGGCTTTTGGACAATTTTTCTTGCCTAAGGGGTGGGCGGGGGCAGAGAGAGGTCAGAAGTGAAAATAGAGGGGCGTCTGGGTGGCTCAGTTGGTTGAGCATCTGCCTTTGGCTCAGGTCATGATCTCAGCCAGGGTCCTCGGATCACCCTGAGTTGGGCTCCCTGCTCAGCACGGAGTTTGCTTCTCCCTCAGCCGTTGCCCCTTCCCCCTTCCCACCCCTGCTCTTCCTCCCTCAAATAAACGAATAAAATCTTTTTCTTAAAGATTTAATTTACGGGCACCTGGGTGGCTCAGTCGGCTAAGCAGCTGCCTTTGGCTCAGGTCATGATCCTGGCTGGAGTCCTGGGATCAAGTTCCACATCGGTCTCCTTGCTCAGCGGGGAGTCTGCTTCTCCCTCTCCTCTGCCCCTTTCCCCCTGCTCGTGCTCTCTCTTTCTCCAAAATCTTTAAAGATTTTATTTATTTGAGGGAGAGCGAGAGCATGAGAGGGGAGAAGTCAGAGGAGGAAGCAGGCTCCCTGCTGAGCAGGGAGCCCGACATGGGGCTAGATCCTAGAACCCTGGGATCATGACTTGAGCCAAGAGCAGATGTTCAACCAACTGAGCCACCCAGGTGCCCCAATAAATAAAATCTTTGTTGGAGGGGGAACGAGAAGTGAAGATGGCTAGTACATCCATTCACTTATTCCATGAACATTATTTTCAGGTCTGCTATATGACAAGCATTGTGATTACCAGAGAGGCAGGGTGCAAAGAGACAATTAAAAAGAACACATATTAGTAAAATTTGATAAGTGCTATGAAGAAAACCAACATGGTACAATAACTAGTGGGTAGACTTGGTCAGGGTCCTCCTTTCCAAGGGGATAATAAACTGAAACCTGCAGGCTGAGGACATTGTCCTGAGAAAGAGAGTAAGGGCCAGAGGCACCAGGCTCAGGAGAGCTGGCACAGAATGCACATTTTTGTTGAAGGATTGTATGGTTCCAAAAATTGAGGTTATATGAGGTCATGATTCCTATGGCTCTTGCTGGTCATGTGTCACAGCTTCACTGCCCAGCTCTTAAAAATTAAGATCAATTCCCAGGCAGTAGGATACAACAGAGTCTGACCTGGTCTTTGATATTCAAACACAGGATATCACAGTATTTTTTTTTAATACCAGTGTTTAACACCCTCCATTTGAACTTCAGGGCAAATGACTAGAAAAGGAAGAGCCTGGAAAAGCTATCAGGGTATTTTCTGCAATAGGTATCAGAAGACTCGATTACTAGGAGATCAAATGCACCTGGTTTATTGATTTACCTAACAAGCGTGGGGTCAGGCAGTTCAACTGGTAGGTCACCCGTGTCCCAGAAACATAATCAGGGCTCCAGGATCTCTGTCTTTCCAAGCTGTCGTCATCAACATGTTGCAGGTTCTCCCCTTGAGCTCAGTGTGGATGCAGCAGTTTGGGGCATCACATTTTGACACTGTGGGAGCCAGTGAAAGAAGAGGGGCACTTCTTCCTATATGTTGATTTTTAGATGTGAGAAATCTTTAACTAGAGCACCTCACCCTTTCCCACTTCCATTTCCCCAATCTCAATGGCCAGGCTCCATCACCTGCCTCTTGACACACTAACCACTGTCCACGGGATTGTGACCACTCAACTTAGGTCAGTCATGCCTGAGTTTGGGGAGGCGGTCACCTTCTCTAAGCATACTGGAGGGTGAACACTCCACAAATCAGGGGAAGTTCAGCAATGGAAACAGGGGAATGGGCAGGAGGAGGAGCACAAGCCTCAGGACTCCCCGGTATTACTGATGAGAGCGGAGTGCACCTCGGTGACAGGGTGCCTGTGTGCCTGACAGTGGCTCATTCCTTGTGTGCTTTTGTCCTGCAGGGGATTCCCAAAGAAGGCCAACAGAACTGCTAGAATAGCTTCTGATGAGGAGATTCAAGGCACAAAGGATGCTGTCATTCAAGATCTGGAACGAAAACTTCGCTTCAAGGAGGACCTTCTGAACAATGGCCAGCCGGTACGCAGAGATGTATTTGGGGCCTGAATTTGGAATGTTAGATTCCCACATCAGAGAGCTTTTCCTTCACTTTGCTTCTTGCAGTTTGGCCACAAAGTTGATTTCATTTACCCTAAATCTCAATGATCTTCTTAGTGTTATGGCATCTGGGGAAAAGGGAGAAAGGGGAAAGGCTTCCCTCAACTTGGCCTCCACTCTTTCCTGCCATTCATGAAAACCGTTCTTGGAGTGAAGTTAGCAAGTTGCAGATAGAGGCAGGGCTGATTTTAAGGCGGGGTGGTAAAACAAATGAGGAACTGCAGCATTGCAAAGAAAAAGGAACAAATCTGGGCTGGGTAGGAAGGGGAAGGTGTGCTCTGGAATGATCCGTATCTACCAAATGTACCAAAAGGAGAATGTGGATTCCCTGACATGTACGTCTTCTACACAAAGACTATCTTTAATGAGGAAATGACCCCTGAAGTCCAGTACTTTTCTAGTAAACCATTACTAGATACTGATTCAGTAATCTGAAAGAGTAATGCTTGTTTCACAGTATTGTTCTGCTATCTGTACAGTAGATCTGGTAAAAAACATATGTATATAAGATGTTTTTGCCATTGGACTTAAATGTTTCCTCACCAGTCGTTTCTTGCTTTTTACTGTCCCTTCCTCTTAACACATCGAGTATTTTTAAGGAGACAGGAAGAACAAGCCTCGCAAATAAGATTTCCCAGGTGAAGGAGAGGGGCCTTTTGTGGCTTTATTTTGGAATTATCACCAGAAAAATATGCCCAGCTCTTAAGCAGAAGAAGAAAAGGGCCTCTTTGTGGAAAAGCTCCTTCTTAGATACCTTTTTCAGAGTAGAAAGCTCTCTGTGTTAAGTGTGTTTTCAGGAATTTTAATTCTCACACATCAATAAATAAAAATATGAGAACAGAGCATGTTTGATTGGAAAGGTGGAGGGTTGGGGGGGTGCTGAATGCTGCTTTTAATTATTGGGGCATCTAATCTGAGTTCTGGATTCCTGAGTTCTGGATTCCTTCCTGAGTTCAGGAAGATTAAAATTCTAATGAGATCTTGTGTTGGTCATTCATTTCATTGAGAATAGAAGATTTTCACAAAGGGAAAATATTTTCTCCCTGAAACAAGTAATTGCATGTGTAAATGTGCATACTCTGGAAGTTTTCCCTGGCTCTGTCAACTAAAGCCTTCGAAAGATTAAAACAAATACTTATGGGAACTTACCCAAGCTAGGTAAAGGCATTTCTCCAGTTTTTTGGGTTTTTGGGTCTCTGTTTAAGTAATCCTTATGGACTAAGAATCTCTTGCTTAAAGAGACTTAAGACGTCTATAAGCTGTTATATCCTACTATGTGTTTTATATCTATCTGTTTAGCAGCAGACAACATTTACAACGAGTTCCATAGATTTCCACATTTGAGAGTTTAAAAGGACAACTTTTCCTAGTGTTGCATATTACTCTGTTACTTATTTTTGGCTTCTATAGACAGGGCTTGGATATCCACATGGCCTAGTGGTTTAGAAACAAAACTGAAGTAAATTTGGCTTTTACTGGTAGCAGGTGCATTCTGGCAGAGGATTAGGTATCAGATTGATATTTCTACTTATAAGGAAAAGAGTGGAAATCACTCCAGTCCTACCTTTGTTGTTGACACAGTTCTCCATGAAAACATTAGGAAGGCTTTTTAAGAGACCAGGTATTTAAAACTCTCTTTGAAAATTGAATTTAGTGATTCTTTAACACATGTGAGAAAATTAATTTAAATAATAACATATGTGGACTGAGACAGTCCATGTACCAAAACACCTACATCTACCCCATCTTATCCTCCACCCCTTCTTTAGTAAATGAAATAATATGAACTTCAGAACTATTTGTCATTTGGCATGGACTTATTTCACTTCCCGGTTTCAGCTGGGACTAGAACCAGCAATTACTGGAAATTGTAAATTTATTCAACATATTTTCCTGATTAGAGAGTTTCCAATAGAATTTGCATCTATGTTCAGAAGTTTGGAAGTTTACTGAAATAACTTCTGTTATTTTTTTTAAGATTCTGCCTAATTATTCTCTATTGTGAATCAAACACTTGTTTATGGGACAGAAGGTCTCTGAAAGTTCTTCTCAGACCTGTAATTCTAAGGCATTTTAGAACCAACACTCAAAGGCAGGAAACAGCCCAATAGACAGAACAAAAACGTTGGCATTTCTTTTGTGTAAGAATGGCCCAGCAAATATGTTTTGGCCAAATCTAGAGTACTGGCTGCTGGAGGCAAAAACATTACCACTTTGTTTGCCTGATGGGCAAGTAGTCTTCCTCTGAGCAGAATCTCGAATTATGGATATTAGCTTTGGCAAGTATCTTTCACAGCCCTTTTGCTAATTCAGCCACGTGCAATCATTCTTTGGGGACTATTATATTTGCTTACATTCACCTGCTACACAGCAGCCTAGGAGGTGAGAATCCCAAACAGAGGGGACCCTCACTGCCAGCTGGTCTAAAACTTCCCTTTTCAGAGGCTTGGAGCCGACTACACTGTTTTGAAGCTTGTGGATGGCAATGAAAATAACATTTCCTTTAAAAAATATTTTGTTATTTGAATATCTTTTTTCTCTGTATGTATCCTGAAGGATTAGCCTATGACAGGTATTTTCTTTGTGGTTTCTACCTTGTTTGGTTATTATATTCACCTTAAATTTGTGCTTTATCAGTTGGTGGCTCTCAAGAATAGTTGCCCCATCTCCCAACACGGGATTAAACCACTAAGACCAGAAAGGGAGGTGACAGAACAACTGAAGGAAGGGAATGAAACAGACTCCTTTTATATACGGGTATCTGAAGGTTCAGAGAAAATAGTTACAAAACCCATCAAAACTCATTTTTTAAAATCCCTCATTATGAGGCAGTATGTAATTGTGAACTTTCTGATTTTGTATTTTTTGTGACTTGCTTTGTTTAGAGGCTAACATATGAAGAGAGAATGGCTCGTCGGTTACTAGGTGCTGATAGTGCAACTGTTTTTAATATTCAAGAGCCAGAAGAGGAAACAGCTAATCAGGTACTGTGTTCCTCAGGACTGATTAGAAAAATAACAATTATTCTGACTCATCTCCCCATTCTCTTTATGGACTCAATTCTTGGGATCAATTCTGTGAGAATTAGAGGGCAAGTCAAAAAAAGCGGTATTAATATCACCAATCAGCCTCATAGCTAATATTTATTGAGCACATAGCATGTGCCAGACAGGTGTGTTAAGTGATTGATAAGACTTATTTCAGTCAGTGATATCTTTTATCTTCTTTTTGTTCTTTTATCTTCTTACTGATCAGTTTATTCTCCTTTCAGATATCTGTTTTCCCTGTACTGTGCTTTAATGCAAAACAGTTTCTGGGGAGAAACATTTTTACTGAAACTGTGTGAAATAGGTAGTGAATATCTCCAATTATATTCTTAACATCTAGTCAAAGTAAAATATCTGTGTGTAGAAAAATTGATGTCTTTATTTTCTTTCACATATATAGTTAGAAATCACTAATCAGCAGAAAACCTGAATTGCTATTTTTATTTCCCTGCTACCGTCAAAAAAAAGTCCCTTCTTGGATTTGATGTAAGCTGTTTTATAATCTCCACTGCTTCTGCTTGGAGTTTCCAGATGTAGTTTTCAGATTAAAGAAAGCTTTTAAAACAAGTATAAAGGATCAAGTAAACTCTCGTAGATGTTGAGAAATAGATCTGCCTTTGATACCTGAAGATTTTTCTGCGTTAAATGTTGCTACCACAAAAATTTCACTTAAAGAAAACTAGAAATCTTGCTAGATTCTTATTTCTGTTATTAGTCTTCACTTCTTTTTTTCTACCATTACAGGAAATTGGGTCTCCTCATGCTTCTGTAGGGAGTCCTCTGGATGGTCAAAAGGTTAAGCTTTTCACCTTTCTTCCCCTTCTGATCTTTCACTGTTTCTGTTTTCTTGTGTTCTTCCCTGTTTACCTGTGTATCTGTCTTTACCTCCATATATTAATTACAAATACTGTGACCAGTGTCTATTTTTATTTAATATCAGATGAACAGAATTATTCTAGTGTGCTTTTTGTCTTATATTACAAACTTGAATTTGATTCTATCACTAGTGAATACTCCGAACTATAAATTGTTAAAAGTTTCTCATTTGTTAATACCTTTCTGGGGGAAAACACGCTAATTCTTAAACTGATTAATTTGATAGTAATTAAAACAACTCCTGTATTTTTTTTTTGCATTTTTATTCATACTGTTGTATTTCTTCCCTCCAGACAGTAGTTTTTTAAAGTTGGGGTATCTTCTTTATAAAAAACCTAGTTAAATCATCTTTTGTTACTAAAGAGAGTATTTTGTAATGAGCTGCCTTGTTTTCACTGTGCTTTGTAAGCAAGAGAAGTATAGGATCCCCCTTAATCACCGTAGGATGTTGATGGCTACTGTGCTTTTTGTCTTTTTAATCAAAATTTTGACTGGACTGTCAATTCCCTTTTTTCTTTTAAAGAGGGTGGAGAGTAGTTCCAACTAGCTGCAAAGCTGAGGAGGAGTTCAGAGGCTATGTGACTAAGAATTGTTAGGAGTGGAAAAAATATAACACCACTTTTCCATTATCCGCTTGATAAAATGTTCTGTAACGCTGCAGCCGCTAGCCACGTGCACTGTCACCCCGCCCAGCTTTCACTTACAAAAAGAAACTGATGTTCCACCATGTTTTATTTTTATGAACAGTTTAGGAACACAGAGCTGTTGCCTTTTTCTTTCTTTCCCCACAACCCCACAAGAGAAAAGAGAAAGAAATTCATCTTCATAGTTTTTTGGGGGGAGGAGGATGGTAAGACCTGAAGACAATTTGAAATATCATATATACTTACTTCCAGATGTTTTCTGTTTTATATGGAATTGAGTTGGGCTCAGACTTGTTTTTAAGTCTCTGGTAAAAAGATCACTGTCTTGCGAGTGCCTCATTGGAGAGGAGAATAAGACTTCTGAGACACATGGGGACACAATGGACTGAGGTTGCTAACGTGACCTTTTTTTGCCTGATACAGGAATACAAAGTCTCCAGCTGTGAACAGAGACTCATCAGTGAGATCGAGTACAGGCTAGAAAGGTCTCCGGTGGATGAATCAGGTGATGACATTCAGTATGGGGACGTGCCTGTGGAAAATGGAGTGGCCCCGTTCTTTGAGATGAAGCTGAAACATTACAAGATCTTTGAGGGAATGCCTGTAACTTTCACATGCAGGGTGACTGGGAATCCAAAGCCAAAGGTAAGCTGAAAACATGGCTTTTTAAGAGACCTGTTTTCTGTGGAAGTTTAGCTTCCAAAATACTGAGTGGGTAATAGGAGGAAGAGATATAGGCTACCTTTCTCAGTACCCGTGATGTAAAATGTTTGAAGTACTATTAAGTTCAGGGCCTTCGTCAGGAGGCATTAGAAACCAAAAAGAGTAGAAGAAGAGTAGAGTTTGGGTTTGAAGACTAGAATAGGAGAATAACAATTAAAAAATCGACAACGAGGGGTGCCTGGGTGGCTCAGTGGGTTAAAGCCTCTGCCTTCGGCTCGGGTCATGATCTCAGAGTCCGGGGATCGAGCCCCATATTGGACTCTCTGCTCGGCGGGGAGCCTTCTTCACCCTCTCTCTCTGCCTGCCTCTCTGCCTACTTGTAATCTCTCTCTCTCTGTCAAATAAATAAATAAAATCTTTAAAAAAAAATCGACAACGAGCTTTTCATACACCTACATCATTTAATCGTGTGATGTTATCAGTGTCACTCCCAAATTGCAGGTGACTGAACTGAGTTCAGTGATGTTTAATTAACTTGCCCAAGGTCAGGGAGCTGGTGAGTGGCCAGGCTTGAACATGAATCCCATGCTGTGTACCATACAGAGAAGCAGTGCTTACCAAGGATTATAAAAACTTCAGATCTTTAAGCTACATAACCAAAGCTTCCTGTATCTACAAAGGGCCTAGAGGCTGAATATTGTTGAGAAAGGATATTCAAAGGAACTTCTGATACTTAGGAAAACTAGACTGACCTAGATGGGAGCCCTCTTCCTACAGACACATGGAAACGCTGGATAAAGAGTTGCCCAGTCTTTAAAGAGAGGTGAGAATAAAAAGGTGCCCATGAGAAATGGAAACTCCACATTTACACTTTCACATGATACGAAGACAAAGCTGCAAAATTAATATAAAATTTAGTCCAGGATGATTAAAATCCTTGTTTCTGGGAGAAGCAAGCAAAAACTGCCCTAGAGAACACTCTCACAATTGGGGGCATATCAAACTTCTGTAGGGTAAGAGGGAGGAAGAAGAAATTCACAGTAAAAACTTACAAACCATATGAGAAACAACGATAAGAAGAATCAGTAGCAAAAGAAACAAGAAAGGGGCACCTGGGTGGCTCCAGGTTAAGTGTCTGCCTTCAGCTCAGGTCATGATCCCAGAATCCTGGGATCGAGTCCCGAGTTGGGCTCCCTGCTCAACAGGAAGTCTGCTTCTCCTTCTGCCCCTCATCCTGCTCATGTTCTCCCTCTCTCTCCCTCTCTCTCTCTAATAAATAAATAAAAATCTTTTTAAAAAAATAAAAAAGAAATAGAAACTTTAATGAAAAAAAAGGGCAGTACCAAAGAAAGACCAGGCAAATTTGTAAAATAAGCATATAGAAATACACTCACTGAAATTAGAAGCTTAACAGTGGTGTCAGAGAGAGTAAAGAAAATAGCCTTAAATTTTCAAACGCATTATCTACCTCTAATAAGATGAGACTTTTTTTTTTTTTAAAGATTTTATTTATTTATTTCACAGAGGGAGAGAGATCACAAGGAGGCAGAGAGGCAGGCAGAGAGAGAGGGGGGGAAGCAGGCTCCCCGCTGAGCAAGGAGCCCGATGCGGGCCTCGATCCCAGGACCCTGAGATCATGACCTGAGCCGAAAGCAGAGGCATTAACCCACTGAGCCACCCAGGCGCCCAAGATGAGACTTTTATAACAAACTGTTGTTAGAGAAAACTATTCTTGGCATAATTTGGGTAACTGCTGTGTATTCACAAACATGATATCAAATTCATGTACTAAAAATAAATATGCAGCTTATGAATGAAACTCAAAAAGAAATTGTACATTAAGCTTCCAAAATCTTCACAAAGATCCCTTGTTATTTTTAAATCTTACTCAGTGCTTAAGGTCATTAATTAAGTTCTAAGATCACTAATTTTTGTTTTAAAGAACTCTATGTTCACCTGAAAGATGAGCTGTTGTGTTTAACATAACTTTGCTTTTCTAGTAGGAATTTAAGTGTTTCACAGCTTTAAGAGGCTTAATTTTTAAGAATTTTTATTTTTAGATTGTCTTCTTCCACTTCTCATTCCTTCTTCCCCTTCCTCCCTCCTGTCCTCACTGCAGTTCTTTTTCTTCCCTCCCTGCTTTATTGAAGAACCACTTCTTCTGCACGTGGTATATAAATTACATTAGGACTATTAAAGTATGGGATATTCATCATGTTTTAAAAAATACATCCTTTTTTCTTTGGCTTATGTTTTAAAAAAAATTATATTCTGCCTTTGACATGTTTGTTCCATATGGAGACTTGAGAAGATTGAAAGGAATTTCTAATTCACCCTCTTTTCATCTCTTGTCTCCTCCCTTCCCTCTCCATTAGCAGCCTTGATAAAATTGTTGGACTATTTCTTAATTCTCATTTGAAAGTTGTATTCCAAGTATAATGGAGGTGAGAAGTATGATTAAAGGGAAGAAACAAGTCTGAAGAACTGGTGTAGTGTCAAGAATGCAAAAGGAAGAAATTGTATACTAATCACAGCTTCTTTGTTCCATCAGAAAACATAAAACCATCAGGAAGAGAATGATAATTATGAAGTATCATGCTTTCTCTAATTTTTAGAACTGAGGGTTATGAGTCTAGTTGATGATCCATTTTTAGGTTCTGAAGATTAATAATACAGTCTGTAAATTTAGAGCTAGTTGAAAAATAGGGATTGGAAAACTTTCAGCAGTCAGATCCCGATTATTCATGCGCTTATTTAGTGCTATATATTTCTAGCCATTCCTTTCTTAGAAATATAAGTTTCAAAGAGATTTTTCAGATTCAGAAGCTTTCATAGAGAGTTGAATTTGAATGCCAGTTGTGGTCTCAATATACATATGGATTTACATAAGGAAGAAGTTCATTTTATTTTTTTAAAGATTTATTTATTTATTTGACAGGCTGAGAGGGAACACAAGTAGCAGGAGTGGGAGAGGGAGAAACAGGCTTCCTGCTGAGCAGGGAGCCAGATGTGGGGATGTGGGGCTTAGTCCCAGGACTGAGATCATAACCTGAGCTGAAGGCACTTAACGACTGAGGCACCCAAAGAAGTTCATTTTAAAAACTGAAGGTTCTAAAGTAGGTTTCTTCTGTTAGGAATGAGTTAGGAATGCTTTAGGTTGCCAGGAACAACAGCTGACAACAAAAAACTTGTTGCGGCTTTAAAAAGGGGGATTTGTTTAGTTTCCAAACCGTAAGTCTAGAGGGGGGTTGATGCAGGCATTAGTTCAGCATCTCAGTGGTGTGAGGGCCCCTGGCACTGTGATTCATCATTATGGCCCCATGTCTCAGCTGTCAGAAATTAATAACTAACTCATGAGGGATCCGTGGGCCAGTGATTTTATTTAAAGGCGAGGGAAGGTAGGAGGACCTATGAAAGAGGTAATTTGACCATTTTAAAATGTGCTATTTAGTCCAGGTTTATTTTTACTTTATTCTTCACTTTTAATTTTCTATCAAACCAAGTTAAAATCTTACTGAAAATTATTTTAAGTGTAAATACTACTGTGTTTTCTTAACATAGTGGGGAGAGGGGACAAACTTCCAGCCTTTGAGCATGTGCTCCTTGACCCAGAATCAAAGCAGCAGAGCTCCAGCCACCACCAATTCCTAACCATTTCTCCTCCCTCACTACTGTTTTGTCTAACACAATTCAGGGGAATGGTTGGGTTGGGGTCTGTTATTCTCTAAAATAACCTTCTTACTTTGCTTTACAAGTAATATGTTTTACTTCAGTGCATTTCATTCAGTACATGTGAAAATAGAACCAAAAAGAAAAATGCCTGTGGAGTCACCCCAGAACTAACTACTGTCCACGTTCAATGTAGATCCCTCCGTATAAATAATATGTGAATAATATGTGAATACCCAATTACATGCATATTTTTAAAATAAAAAATGTATAATTTTTAAAAACTTAAAATAGAATTAAACCTGTTTGTTGCCTACTTTTTTCACTCAAAAATCAATTTCCTAATCAGATGTTCTGTTAAACATTTTAATGTGAAACTGCCGATCAGCTCTGCAGGATACACAGTATTTACCGCTCCCCCGAACAGAGTAGTACTACACACATCCTTAATCTTTCATCACTGTTTCCTTTCACAGATCTATTGGTTTAAAGATGGAAAGCAGATCTCTCCAAAGAATGATCACTACACCATTCAAAGAGATTTTGACGGGACATGCTCTCTCCACACCACAGCCTCCACCCTAGATGACGATGGGAATTACACAATTATGGCTGCAAACCCCCAGGTAAAGATTAGGGGTATGGATCTCGCTTCAGTTCGGTGCATAGCGCTTACAGGCATGTATTTGGAGAAAGGATCTGTTTAATTCAAAGGTGGTATCATATTTCTTTGACTTGAAACTATCTCCCCAAATTCTACATCCATTTTGGTTTCTGAGGATAGAAAAATTTCATTAGTATTTATTCCATCGGGTGTTCTTCACATGACTAATTGCAGTGCAGTTGTATATTCTTCCTAATCTTACTCAGGACCTAAAAGTTACCCTTCTTACGCCAGTGGTGGGGTTGCAGTGGTCGACAGAACAAAGTCCTGAAATGGAAAATAAGCCAGAAAACACATACATAAATAATATCATTTCAGATAGGATTAAGTTCTATAGAAAAAAAAGGGGGGGGAGAAAAGGATAGTGAGTGGCATACATAAATATGCCGTAGTAAAAAAATCCTCAAAAAGTAAAATATTTAAAAGAAATACATACACTTAATTCAATAGAATTTAAGTATATAAGTATAGATAAATTATAATTTTGATAGCATCTGTGTATGACATTCAGGATTAAGTTTCCATCCAGATGTTTTCTCTTGTATTTGCCCTTCGATTTAGTGTCAGAAAACCAGCTGACTACTTAGAATTTAATAGGCAGCTACTCTGGGTATCAGGTTCCCAAGTCAAGCCTGCAAGTTCTTTTTTGAGTGTCAGGTATGTTTTAGGCACTGTGCTGGGTAGGGAGGATGCAGAGTAAGAAGGGATTTTGTACCTTCAGAGTTCACTGTATGACAGGGTAATTTTACAAAGTCAGCAGAAGTCATGTAAATAGCACACTTTAAAAAAAAAAGAAGCTAAAATTAATAATTTTATTATATAATGAAGATTGTCCAGTCATGCTTTTAAAACCTCTGACCTATTTATATCATTCCATATTTCATTATTTCTTTTGAAGAAAACACGAAGTGTTAGAAAATGATACAGATAATTTCAGCAAGGCTTACACTAAAAGGTTGTGCAATGTTTATCCTAATAATACATTGTTACATAAACATCTATTTCTGCAATATTAAGATTAAATGAAATTCTAATTATCCACAAATCAGGTTGTGATAGAGCAAAGCAAACTCTTCACTGTAAACAGTTTCCATATTAAATCTTTCTTGAGGTTCTAATTTTTCAATCACTGAATATGTGACTGTCACCTTGAAAAATAGTCAAAAGCACAGCTTTTACTAAAAGTTACATTGTAATACTTACTTGTGTTCATGTTTGGAGGATTTGAGGGAAAAGAAGTGGAACTTGCTTTTTTCTTATTTTCAGTATATTTCCTTGACCATTATTAACAAATTTCAATTTTCAGTTTTCTGCCTATTAAAATAATAGTGGAGAACTCAACAAAATCCAGAATTTTTCTTCATGCTAGGTCCTTTATTCCTCTTTCCCCTAGAAAGGTTGGAATATATTATAAGAGATCAAATTAACTGTGTTCCTTAAGCACTTGCCAGTCCTGGTCCTGATGTTAATTTTGAGGCATTTTTCCTAGTGAATGTTTTAAACATTTTAAATGTTATTGGAGTCAGTGGTTTTCTAGAACAAAGAACATAAATGTAGGATTGCAATTAGGAGTCTGCTTCTAGTCTTCTTCAAATTATACTCATGTAGTTTTACATGTGGAAAAGTTCTAAATGGGGAGCGACTCCACTGGCCATGAGCAGTGTTGGAGACTGCATGCCAGTCGCCTGAGCGTTTCAACTATTGATTGACAGGTTATGATGAAGTCATCAGATGAAGGAGGGCTGCTGAAGTTCCCCTTTTGGAACACAGAAAAGGAGGAAGGGAAAGAAATAAAAAGAATGAAATGACATAACAAAGGCCAGAAATGCAGAACAGTGCTGGTAATGCTGAAAAGCCTAAGTGAACACATGTATTTCAGGGGTTAAGAAAATGAACTTTGGCATCAGACAGATCTGAGCTGAATTTCTACCTCTGCCACTCACCACCCATGTGACCTTTAGCAAATCAGCTAACCTCTCTGTGCCTCTTTCCTCTTCCATAAAATGAGAATAATCATATGGATTTAAATAATACACTTGGTTTACCTGACACGTAATATGCTTTCAGTAAAGGCTCATTATTGTCAATACTTTAATTCAGAGACACTAATAACCCTGTCTTAAAGCAGCAGCCCTAAAAAGTGGGCAGAAGCCTGTGGAATCAGGATGTAAAGGACGGTTCTGTTTCTAGATACTCCTGTCCTGCTGTTAGCGCAAGCAAGTCAGTTCGGGATGGAGTTTCTACCCAACATATTGCTGGTGTGTGGTCGTCTGACCTCCTGGCTTTTCCTTTCTACCACCCCCATGGGAAAGGAGTTAGTTAGGCAGCAGATGTGGCTGTGCCACAACTGCCCCAGCTGTGGGCTTGGGTGGAGGGGACCGTGAGCTGGAGACGGGCCGCACCCACAGCACAGCTGACAGGAGCCACACAGGAAGCTGGGAAGTTGCTTTGCTCCCAGCACACTCAGGGCCAACGGAAGGCCCAAAAGAGAGCTGTCAAGGCCCTCATTCCAGTCCCCAGTGAGTTCTGCTGCTTTACCACATCCCAGGATACATGCCAGAGTTAACCCTCTCTCATTCTTGGCCTCTACCCTTAGAAGAGAAGACAAAGAAATGAGAACTGGACCAGTTTATGTCAGGTAGCCAAGAGCCCGGCCCTTCTCACAGAATATCCCATGTGATTTCAGCAAACAGTAATCTGACTGCTCTGGGTCTGTCAGAGGTCTCAGAAACCAAAGCAGTGCCAAAACCTAGAATTCCAACTGCCTCTCAAGGTTAGCTGATCCAGCCAGTATTCTACTTAAAGAGGGTGAAACTACATTATGTCTGTCTCCTTTTTGACCTAAATGAGCAAAGGCAGGCATAGGAGGGGAAACTTGTGAACAGAATCTGAGGAAATCCTAAAAGTGGGCATGTAGACCTCAGAGGGAAATTGCTGTGAGAGAATTTTTATATTTTTGGTACTTGGTATTAATTACTGTTCCAAGTCTCAGCATGTTGCCTGGTTGATTTTAATTTCTCGAGCAGAAATCCTGCTCCCTCCCTGCATCTTCAGTAGCAGGGATGGGTAGATGGGCCAGATGGAGGTTTTGTGAGCTATCACCTAAAAATTGGAACAGACTTCACTACCCATTAGAAAGACAAAGAGGTATTTAAACCATGACAAACAGCAGACCATTTTTTAACCTAATCCTTGATATAAGTTATCATTTGTTGCTTATAGGAATACTATAATAGAAATGTTTAACAGTTTTAATCTCTATGTTATTATATATTAAAGTATTTTGCCATTCTTGTAATTTGTGAATTAAAACATGATTTGAAGGGCGCCTGGATGGGTCAGGTCATGATCTCAGGGTCCTGGGATGGAGCTCTGCATCCAGCTTCCTGCTCAGCGGGGAGTCTGCTTGTCCCTCTGTCCCTCCCCCAACTCGTGCTCACTCATGCCCACGTGTGCCCTCTCTCTCTCATGCTCATAAATAAATAAAATCTTCTTTTAAAAAAATATGATTTAAAAGAAGCATGATATAAAAGTCAAAGCTGAATTTTTTAGGATACATTAATCCCAAAAGCAGAACCTATAGTCAAAAAAAAACTTAAGTTGATTTCCCAGCTCCTTGATGCCCTTTGGTTACTGTAAACTTTTTTCACATTTTAAATGTATTTGGTTTGAAAGGGAGACAACTACATCTATTTTTTCTGGTACACTGTAGTGTACATGATGTGAAATGACCAAGGGAAAGAGGAAAAGACTGGAGTGGAAAAATGAGTTCAGTAATGAAACACAGACGGCAGAGCTTTCCTGAGCAGTGGAAAGTAATTACAGAGTGCAGCCAAGAGAAAGGGTGAGAACCAAGGAGAGAGAACACTAAAAGTTCAGCAGAATATTTTATAGAATATTTTCCCACCTGGGTTCATCTTTTGGGAATAAGAAACACGTTAGACATTGTTGACTGCATCCAAATTCGACTTGGGAAGGAACACACAGCTCTAAACATACACTGGCCACCGTGTGTCTCACTCAATGTGTGCTGCGAGGGCAATTCATGAGAGACCAAAGCAGTCATATAGCTGAGTGAAATAACGAATGATTGTGCAGTGCTACACCACACATAATGCCAAAACGAGGATCACAAATGATAGTTTTAGACTCTGATCCTATCTTGAAGACACAACTAAATCTAAACATGAATGTTTTACTTTGTTTTGTTGTGTTGCTAAGTTACCCTGTGCTATACTTGGAGTTTGGAAGGGTTGTTTTGCAACTTGATGTTTCCTCAAATTGCATTATGTATACAAGTGGCAAGCTTTTATAAAGACCTGTGTGCCACAGTTAAATTTCATAAGCTAGAAATATAAATGTTATTTCCATATTATATAAATAATTGGCCTTGCATGAGGCATAAATAATCTTTACAAGCTGGATGTTTAATACATAGTCACTTTAAGAATTCAGACTTATTACTTGTTCTATAGCTTTAAACTCTGTGGATTTGTTTGGAGTAGAAAAGTTACACACAGCTGAATTAAATTTAAGAAGTGGGTTTGCTTGTGTTTTGTTTTAGCATTAGAAGGTTTCCTGGCTCATTTCAAACTTCAAACATTCACTTCCATTATTCCTTCATGTGTTAATAATAAAGTAGATCAAAATGAGAAAGTTAAAAACAAAGGCAATAACACTAATGTGCATCAGAGCCTAGTAGTCACAACAGTTACTAGGGTTAACTGGCACATTAGTATGATTAAAATTTTGTATGACCTTCATAAATAAGATGTCCAGACTTAAAAATCTGAACTTTAAATTGTGTATATGTTTTCAAAAGTGTTTCACTAAATTCTGGGTTTTTTTCCCCCAAATAAAAATGTCAAAATTATACAACTTGTTAGTTTGGATGCTTTCTAAATGCTCCTGGTCATTTATTGGTTAGTAGTATATACTTAGCCAATATCACTGTATTATCAAAGTAATAGTTCTGCCTCCTGAAGATCATGCCTTTCCCTTTTATGCTCAGAAGTGAAATGTGTAGGAGTTAAAAAGGTTACAAATGGTCACATACTCCTTTTTCTTAAATTTGGATAAAGATATTCTGTGGCAATATTTGTATATGTGGTTCTAGGCAGTAGCAGTAAAAATGAAAACATTATAGAAATGTGTAATCTTTTAGAGAGTAGTATGCCAACCCGTTGACCCTATTTTTTGGATAGGGGAGAGGAGTCAGGGTTTATCTAAAGTAAGCAGAGTTTAATGGTTAGAGTTGAGTTGGATTTTTTCTCTTACGCCTCAATTTCAGCCATTACATAATGAACACATTGAATATACCAGTGTACCTGGCCCCTTTCAAGCAATAGCATACATTTTTCCTTTGTAATAAATTATATCCTAATACCAGAAGAAAGAAAGAAACCCCACCACATATTTTTTTAAAAAATTGTTTTTAAAACAATTCTAAGGAATGCTTCGTGTCCATCTCGTTTTTGTTATAATTATATTGATATTCAGTGCTATAATAACATTTTGAGTGTTTACTATGTGCAAAACACAAGGCTAAGTATTTTACACCTATTAACTCATTTAATCTTCATAAGAATCCATGCAAGATTAATTAACTGTATGGTTGCTATTTTATAGATAAGGAAACTCACTTAGGTTAAATTACCTGCCTAATGTCACTCAGTTATAAGGGATGGGCCCGGTTTACAAACCTAGAGTGACTCCAGAGCTAAGGAGGATCATACAAAGGTAACTAGGGCTCATCCCAGCGTTAAGACCAGTGAGGGGCAGGGGAGACCATCATTAAAAGAGGCATCTGAAGGACTCAAAAAAAGGAGGTAGGAGCATACTCAGGCAAGGTAAACCACTTGGAGAAATTTACTGGAGTCAACCAAGGCGTCGGGACCCCTAAAAATCATCTTGATGTATGTCTGTGCATACATAATGTCTAGTAAAACCACACCCATAATGGCTAGTAGTGGTAATTTATGATACCAAGATCTATTTGATATTTGGAAGATAAAGATCATCTTAGGTTGTATTGTTCAATCTTTACAACATCTGTTTGAGACAGGTATAGTGCCTTGGTTTTTACAGAAGAAGAAACAAAGGCTTGAGCAAATTTGGTAATTTGCCCCCAAAGTCTGAGGAAACTCAAAACCCAAATCCAGATTAGAGTGAATTTTTTTTTTATCTGTTTCCCCAAATTCAAGGTTAAGGGCTGAATTTAACTTAATCTTTTTCTAACCAAATAAATTAGTTGATGTTAACTTCCCTTGTGGGGCTTCTGGGTTTTAAACCACAAGGAAAAATCTTCCAAATTATATAAATCTATTTTAATCTATCCAGATTAAAATGATTTGCTTAAGTAGCAAAGCAAATAGTAAGGAAGCCATATCCCGTATCACTACAATTTTGAAGCTATTTGTGTGAAACAAAACATAAAATTCTCCCGTCTTTATCCCCTAAAAGGATCATGGATCTTACAGTTTACTTGTTAAAGCAGCTGCTATGATGTGTCAGTTGGGTAATTTTAACAGAGGTCTCCTAAGCAAGTCATGTCTAGATTTTTTGTAGCAGGCATAGATTTGGAGGGGTTATATGAAATTAATTTTCAGATTTCAGGCTAGCTTAGGGGGACTTCCGAGTATTTGCCAAGAGCTTAGCATGAGAGAATTTACATCGTGTGGCCTGAACTTTAGATAGAACAAATCTAAATTAGAAATAATCCCCCTCCTAATGGTATACTTCATGTCTCCTTAGAAATTTCAAGAAAGGCAGTTTAGAATATGACCTCAATAGCAAATACTATGAATGCTGGAGGAAGTTACATATCTCATGGGATAAGACTACTTCAGTTTTGTTTCTTTACGGAATCCTCTTTCTATTTGATAGTTCCCAATTCTCCTGTCTGTGTTATAGCACTATGTGTCTTTGCCTTTTCGGAGTGGTCAAGACCCCAAAGAAGTCCAGGCTGGGGGGAGACTGGACAGGCCTGCTGACTGGATGCCTGCCCTTCACTGAATCCTGCTATGGGATTTCTCTGTGTCCCCTCCACCACCGTGCTCCCTCACCCCAGTTCACTCTGTGGTAGAACTCAGCAGTTCTCAAAACATACAGAACAGCTCTGCTTCTATTACTTGTCTATACTGGCTACTTGGCAAAATGAGAGTCGGTGGTAAATTTGGACTATAGGTACACCTGAGTGCAGCTCATCCACTGTGAGCTAGAAATCCCTAAGTCTAATCATTAATAATCTGCCTCTCTTGCTCTTCTCTCTAGCCATTGTCAGAATTTAGAGGTACAACTGCTCACATCCTCCTGGGATATAAGAGGAGAAAATCATCTATTTTGCTACTCTACTAGTAATAGGGAAAAAATTAAAAGAAGGGGCTGAAACAAAAAGCCAGAGTAACAATGGTGATTTATTCATATCATCTGAGTCCTCTATTACTTTTGTCTATCCTAGGACAGCATTTATATCAATTTTTCAATTTAAGAGATAGAACTTGAGAAATAAAATATAGCTTTTCATTAGATAGGCCCATATCATACGACCCACATATTTTAGATATATTGCTACTTCTAGTTTTTAAATTACAACTATGCTCATTTCATGGGTACATGGTAACCTCTAGTCATTTACTCTCCTTGTCATCCCCATGCATACTTCTCACATAATGCTCATTTCATCATGCTGGCATCTCTTTAATATATGGTTTTTAGAAGGAATACTACTAACATTTACTATATATGTATTACTAAAAATCATCTAGTTTGATTTCAGGATTAGCTACAGCCAATAGGTATTTGACCATGACAATGGAATCATCGCAAAACAGTTCATGTCCTCCTGCTATGTTTTATAATTCAACTTCGTGTGTTACGGAGACCATAGCAGATTATAACTAATTCAGTAAGGACTGTGATTTCAAATACCATTCTAGATAAAACAGGAAAACTTTTTTAATGATTCAAAGAAAGACCTAGTCACCCAGCTCCTTAAATAAATATGGAGTTTACCAATGAGTTTAACTCAGGGAAAGTGCATTTCTGAGAGGTATTGGTGTTGTTACTAATATGGCGTATCAGTTTGTTAAGAACTAATGTCTTGTGGAGAATAGGACAGTAAACACAGTGCGTAGCCCTTAGCTGTTTTGCATGGCAAATCACGTCTTTTCCTGATGTCTCTGCCAGGGCCGCATCAGTTGTACTGGACGCCTAATGGTACAGGCTGTCAATCAAAGAGGTCGCAGTCCCCGCTCTCCCTCCGGCCATCCTCACATCAGAAGGTATTTCACATGTTCCTTCCTGTAGGTGTTACTACTGCTATTAGTTATTACTGTAGATTCAACACTTGTTAAAATCATGGGATGACCACAAAACAGTGAACATAGTCTGGAAACAGAAGAATGCGCATACCGTCTTAAGGTGTGTATACACTGCCTGGCTCCTTGAGTATTCTGCTTTGTTGCAATTCAGAAGAGGGAAAGGAACAAACAGTTGGTAAGGTCGCTCAGCCCAGGTAGATATACCATCACTAATTTGTTAAATAGGGCCCAGTTTGTATATGAAGAAATCAAAGTGCAACACCTTTAAACGGCAGGCATGTTAACATGAAAATACTAGTAAATGGTACACAAACATTCAAAACCAGACTTCTCCAACCAGCAGCTGTCTAGCCATGACAAAGTACTCCCACTGGATTTCTTAGAATTGGCTAATTTGCTAATGTTCACTTTTCAGTCACTTAGTTCAAAACAGTTTAGATGACAGTTTTGTAGGTAAGAAGTGCCCTATTTTAAATGCTCAGCAAGTACTTGCTAACAATGGAGTGTGCTTTCTATTCCTAGTCACCCTGAGCTTATGCGAGGATGTTGGCAGTAGGTAGGGATGAGAAAAGGATATCGCTTTGTAGTAACTTATCTGCACTTAAGAACCTATAGTAAGTCACCCCGCCTGTCATCTTGGGCTCCTGTTTAGATATTTTACAGAGCCTGCTCCAGTAGCCCTGACTGTAAACTGCAGGCCACAGATGCAAACACTGGTGGTGAAGAGAATGTATGCTAAGTTAGGCTCACAGAAGGTCAGCCAGAAACACTGAGGAAGCACTCAGCTCTGTCTACACCTCATGTGACTAGATGCACAGAGCCCTTTGCTCAACAATTTGGAAGATAGTTCTGATACCTAAACACATGGGGGTTTAATACTCTAACTGGTTTGTTCAGAAGAACCTAGGTCTGTGTGTATGGCTATAAACATAACGTGATTGGTAGCAGACCCATTCTCTTGCATTATTTTCTTCTGCTTTTCTTGTATCTTCAATACATTTAAGCTTTTCCATGTGTCAGTGTCTCCTAGAAAAGCATTCTGCTCAGAAATTAGATCTGTACTTGAATAGTAAACTATATAAAAAAGTTGGTAATTATTAGCCTGTTATACTGATCTTTCATTCTACACTTTTTCTACTTAAACATTTTTAAACTTCTCTTCTAGTGATTAGTGACAGAATTTATGTTCAATATCTTGTTCCTTCCTTACTTCTTCCCTGCCATTACTTTAAATTGGTGTTGCTCTAAAAGGTGCCTGTAGCAACATATTCAACAGCAAGAGATTTGCACAATTTTATTTTAAAGATAAAAAGATATAATTTGTTTTCCTGGTTGATATGAAAAGGAATTTTGATTAGAAGGATATGAAATTTTTACAAAATAATAAATTTTAATTTCCCATAAATTTCAAATCCCAGTGGAAAGTTAGTTTCTGTTGGAAAAGATTTGGTAATAAATGAGCAACAGCTGCTGCTACTTCTCATACAGCTTTCAAAAATACTTATTTAGGAAAAAAATAGGTTAATATAGAGTATTTCATTTTTTCCCATTTCCCCTTTTATGATTTATACTAGCTTTAAGGATTAGGATAGCAGAATCATTTAACTTCTGCAATTAGCAGACTATTAAGTTCATAATAAACTTTCAAATAAAACAAGATTTTGCTAACTTTCCTGACTTTCTCTGTAAACTTCAGAAGTAGGGATCAGGTACAGAAATTATATTACTACTCCATGTATTATTAAAAAAAATCAAGAACCTGATAATAACTTCTATCTCTCTCCCACCCCCTGTGCCTTCCTTCCCTTCCATCTTTCTGTTTATTATATGTCTTGTCCTAAGGCCTCGTTCTAGATCAAGGGACAGTGGAGATGAAAATGAACCAATTCAAGAGCGATTCTTCAGACCTCACTTCTTGCAGGCTCCTGGAGATCTAACCGTTCAAGAAGGAAAACTCTGCAGAATGGATTGTAAGGTAAGAGTGTGTTACTGCCTGCAAATCTCTTGCCTCCTTTCCCCTTCTTACTGCCATTTCTCTTGACTTCCTTTTAGGGAAATTATGTAAGGTGTACATCTTTAAAATGTTTCCAGCCACAAGGAAAAAAAAGAGTGACATATACTGGATGTTTATATACTGTTCCGTCATTCTTTTCCTTTACTTTGAAATTGTCATTAAATATGTTCTTTATTTAGAACCCCACATACTGTACTGTCCTGTACTGTACACAGTCCCTGGGAGGTTTTTTCCTTTAAGCTTACCATTTTGTTGGAGTGATAAGTGTGTTAAATCTGTTGTGTCTGAATAATGAATTCGTTTATCTTCATTCTTTTTTTTTTTTTTTTTAGATTTTATTTATTTGACAGAGAGAGAGAGATCACAGGTAGGCAGAGAGGCAGGCAGAGAGAGAGGGGGAAGCAGGCTCCCCGACAAGCAGGGAGCCCGATGCGGGCCTTGATCCCAGGACCCTGAGATCATGACTTGAGCCCAAGGCAGAGGCTTAACCCACTGAGCCACCCAGGTGCCCCTTCATTCTTTTTTCATATAAATTTTGTACTCCTGTATCTACTCTTTCATTCCTCCCATTTTTTTTTTTAAGATTTTATTTATTTATTTGACAGAGAGAGACACAGCGAGAGAGGGAGCACAAGCGGGGGAGAGGGAGAGGGAGAAGCAGGCCCTCCTGCAGAGCAGGGCACTGGATTCGGATGCTGATGTGGGGCTAGATCCCAGGAACCTGGGATCACAACCTGAGCTGAAGGCAGACATTTAACAACTGAGCCACCCAGGCACCCCTATTCCTCCCATTTCTAAGAGCAGTTAGAGTGACATCCTCTCTTGCCCATTTCACAGCAGAGCTGCTCAACCCAGGGCCTTTGGGTAGGCAGGTTTCAGTAGGTGTGAGTTCTGAAATTGCATACGAAATTATGTGTATGATAGAGCTTTCATCAGTTTCTCAAAGGAGCTTGAGACCAGAAATGGTTAATAACCATTGCTGTGAAATTTTTTTTTGCCCCATTATTTAGTGATCTTAAATTTTAATTCGTACTTAAATATGGATAAGGTTTTTAAAATTTGGGCTCCCTCTGCTGGCTTTTGCTGGGATTGCAGAACACAAATACAAGATGCTTGGAGGATTAAACCTGGGTTTATAGAAATTTATATTTTAAAAAAAAGTACTCTTAGGGGCCTGGGTGGTTCAGTCAGTTAAGCGTTTGCCTTTGGCTTGGGTCGGTCCTGGGATCAAGCCCAGGGTCAGGCTCCTTGCTCAGCATGGAGCCTGCTTCTCCCTCTCCCCTCTGCCTGCCACTCTTCCTCCCTTCTGCCTGCCATTCCCCTTGCTTGTGTGCGCACGCACTCTCTCTCTCTCTCTGTCAAATATATAAAATCTTAAAAAAAAATACTCTTAACAAAAGTATTTTATTTTCAAATATAATTCTTTTTATAGAATAAGCACAAAATTGAGTTTCAGCATATGTGTATTTATTTTTGGTTTATAGTTAAGAATCTATACAGACCACCTATAAAATAACATTTGAGTCAGCAGGGAAATTTTTATTTTAGATTATTAGATGATAACAAGGGATATTATGTTATGTATAAAAAGGGTCTTAAAAACCTACATTTTTTAGAAAAAAAATTGTCAGTATAAGCTTCAAGAAAAAAAGGAAAATAAGCCTATCACCAAAGCAACAGATGGGTTTTCCCCCAAAAAAGCACTCCCCTGCCTTTTAACCCGTTAGGTACATTCCTAGATGCTGATTACCCTTTACTTGGTACTAAGTGCTAAGGGAAAATAATGAATCCAACTCCACAAATCTGTTCATCTGCCTCCTCCCATTTCCACATCAGCTGAGAGCATGCGTCTTTTCAAGTTATGACCTGCTTACAATGACCTTAGATTCCTAAAACTGGGCTTGCTTTCTTTACACAACCAGAAGGGCTGAAATTCAAATAGGAGTGGAAGAACTGGGCCTTCTCCCTTTGCCTGAATGTGATTAAGTCTGCCCACTGGCATATGTGCACTGTGAATTAGGTGGGCTGAGCGCACAGCGCCTTGAGTGACTCTCCTGCTACGAACGTCTTGGCCTTGGTCAGGATCTAACCTAGCAAAGTGGGAACAAGCCGTGCCACTATTTCTAAACCTGGGAAAGGCTTGGAGCCTGACCAAAGTGAGGTGTGCACTCCCTCTTCCTCCTTACCACCTCCAGTGATCTCCAAACAGGTGAAGCCATGAACATGGAGAGCTGGGGGAGAGCCTGTACACAGAGGGGAGGACAGAGAGGCTGACCCTCTCAATAGCCAAGCTAACTACTGCTGTCTTTGTTTCTAAAATGTCTTCATCCTTTTAACCAGTAATTTAAGTTTACTTATTTTTTCTCCCTTAAATTCTCGAGACTTTCATTACAGGTACAGAAAGAGGCATCTTGTAGGTAATATAGATGAATATCACACAGCAAGAATACAATTTGGCAGAGCTAGGTTTTCAAAAGAATTACTTTACAGTCCAACTGACATCTTTTCATATGCAATTTCCCACTAGTAAATTTGGGATGGCGGTAAAAAAAAAAAGCTTTCCTTAATGGTGCTTTTCTTTCCTTTCACAATCAAGGGCAAAACTATAAAGAGCTGACAGATGGCAACCATCCCTACCCTTCACAGCACATTGTGTTATTAGCAATTAAATGTGCTTTTATCTGATCTCTGGTCAACACAACTTTCGTGGTCTCAGGATTTTGTTTCCATTGTGATGCTAATTTGTTGAGATGGCTTTCTGGGTAATTTCATATTGCTCTTGTTACTTAGTTTCAAGGATTATAAAATAGTAATAATAGCTCTGTGTGCTGATGGATGCATTAACTGTCTCCATAGCTATGGCAACCCTTTGATAACAAGCTTTATAGTGTATACATGCCCGCTGAGTATGCGTTGTTGTTACTGTGGTTGGACACCTTTTTCCACAGAGCTCAGAGCCCTGTGCTGACATCATCCCCATAATCTTTATGACCCTGGTGAGGTAAGACAACAACAGAAATATTTAAAGTCCCCATTTTACTTTTCTCTGGGCTGCTTTCAAGAGATGTTTAGAAGTGAGGCCATGATTGCTTAAGAAGCCATCGAAAGGGTTAAGCAAAAGAGCAACACGGGCTGACACTAAAAGCCATCTCTTGTACCACTGAAGGAGGAATTTATGGTGGTTTCTTAGCTATTAGTGATTTCATTTTGTTTCAGTATTAGAGAAATTTATATGCTCCTTTCTGGTTTAGGTCAGTGGGTTACCAACCCCAGATCTAAGCTGGCAACTAGACGGAAAACCTATACGCCCTGACAGTGCTCACAAGATGCTCGTGCGTGAGAACGGGGTGCACTCTCTGATCATAGAGCCAGTCACCTCACGAGATGCTGGCATCTACACATGTATAGCCACCAATCGAGCAGGACAGAACTCATTCAGCCTGGAGCTTGTGGTTGCTGGTAAGCAAGTCTGTGAATTTTTTCTCTCAGGACAAATTATCAGATTCAAAAATGTAAATTAATCCTTCATTATTAACCAATATGGAAAATAAATCAAACTGCTGAAAAAATAGATTGTATCATCAAAATAGGCAATTAGGACATAAGGCTTATTAGGAAATCAGACACATTAGTTTTTTTTTCAGCGTAGCCATCATTATCTTTCCTATCTCCCATTAGCCTGGCTGAGAGAGGAGTTTAGCAGCTGTTCTGGGTCATTCTATTCCTCATATGTGTGTTGGTTTCCTGTGTTACATAGAGAAAGAGCAATGGTATCATGGATTCCAGAACCAAACTTGATATATAAGAATTTGCTCATACATAACGTTCTACCTACTTTTTAAAGTAATGTGCAGTGGCATCAAAATTTAGAAATTTGAAATGTTATCATCTACCCCCAAAGTCATGGTCAAATTCAGATTTGCTTTTTAATGAATTATACTTTTAGGTAAGTTTTGTAAAATTATATAATGTTGTATAAGGTCTTACCCTTAGATAAGGAAGGTTTATAATATCCTTAGGAGCTGAGTATAAGAGTCTGTTAACTGTTCTCTTTTTTAAAAGTATGTTTATTATCCATACCCTGTTTGCAAAGTGCTTCATTTACATTATCTCAGCTGGTCCTCACAAAAGCCTTCAAAGATAATTGGAGCAAATTTCCCTCATTTTACAGGTGTGGAAGTTAAGAGTAAGTGACTCTCCCTGGGCCGTATCCTGTAAAGTGAGGGCCAGAGGCCAGACTCACATACTCTGTTGACTCTTAGTACTCTTCCTCACACTGAGCCACTGCTCTCTCAAGAAATAGAGTAGCCGTGAGAATGAAGTTCAGGAGGTCCTGGCTAAAATCCTGGATACTGCTTCTAATAAAAGTACAAGGACATTTTTACACAAAAATGTCAGAAATACACAGGCTGTCGTGCTGTGTTAACCATGCTTTCAAATT
The DNA here is from genome assembly GCA_002007465.1 of Ailurus styani. Lineage (NCBI taxonomy): Eukaryota > Metazoa > Chordata > Mammalia > Carnivora > Ailuridae > Ailurus > Ailurus styani. Next base: position 937,016 of record LNAC01000457.1, on the reverse strand, counting down.
TTACATCAGGTATTCGATATTCCTACACAACTAGGATCAATTTCATCCCACCCACTAAACATTCCTCCTCCAGCTAAAACTGTTCAGCATTCTGCTGTTGACTGTTCCCTTAGATATGGTCTGCCCTTCAGGACTGAGACGTGAAGGTCTGAGAGACACAGGCATCTTGGTCTGTGCTCAGTCAGCACTTGCACTGGAAAGGGGGAAGAGGGCACAGTAATTAGGAGCCTCACATCTTTGGCATCAACTCTCAGTTCCAAGCCCAGCTCTCCTGTATTAGCTACATCCTTTGGCAAATAGAGGACATCTCTGCAGCTCAATTCCCCATATGTAAAATAGGGGCCGTAAGGTGTCACCGAGTCTTTGTAAGGATTGTGTCATTTTGTAAGGCTTAAAGTGTAGGAGGCTCTGCATCACTACCAACACAGCAGTGCTCCAGACAGAATGGGGGGGTGTGATTCTACTGGAGACTGCTTTGACATCAAGGTTCATTTTATACCTTTTATGCTCTTCTTAAAACTGGGGTCCAGAAAGAGTATTGAGATCTGTTCCCACTTCCTCCAAAATAGCCTCGGTCAGGAAACCATGTGAAATACAATAAAAGTATAACCCTCTACCTCATGCAAAGTCTTAGAGAGTCTTATGTGTCTGAAATTTTCAGGTACAGTTTTTATCCTTTTCACCTGTTTCTCCCAATTGTTTTGCTTTGATATATTTGTCACTCCAAAGGAGAGGGTGATGGATAAAGACATCCTTAAATACATTATTGACAGCTCAGAAGAAAGTAATTAAACAACTTTATTCTTTCTCTGAAATTGTTTCCACCACAGATGTATGAAAACAGTTTCCCATCAGATAGTAATATTCAGAAGGTTATTAACAAATAGTTCTGATTTTTTTCAGACTAAGTAATAAAGTTGTCTCTTTTATGACTTCCTTCAGGGTAATAAAAAGTCATCTTTTTATAGCTTCCTTCAAAGAATACAAATTGGAATTTGTAATTTATAGGATGACATTCCTAGTTTATAAGTAACAATTTAAAGCCGCCAGAATTAGATAAAGATGTCTCCCCACTCTTTTCCTCCTTTAAATCCCGTTGGTATGTCTCACTTAAGCCAAGACTTACAAATCTTCAGAATCTCTATAGCAGACATTTCTGACAGCAAGGAGGGAATCTGAGTGGATCAAATTCCTAGAAATACTTGTTTAACCTCAGAGAGTCACTAGGTGGCAGTGGTTGGTAAGGGCTGTGAATGCCTGGTGACATCATTAGGAGTGAAGCCATCCCAGATGCTAGCAATGACAGGAGTGTCACACAGCCTGTCAGACAGGCATTCTGTGGAGCAGATGGCCAGTGGACTGTGTGAGCCTGCCAGACTTGAATTAATTGATGAAATAAATGAATGGAATGAAGCACAGGAACCTTTCTTGGTAAAAAAGTGATTTGGAGAGAGGACTAGCATCTTACCACCTGAAGTGAAAAATGGTATCATAAAATAAAAGATCCATTTAAATAATGTTTCTGAAAGCTTCTGAATTCTTTATAGGGCTACCTTTGTGTACCACCGATCGATAATTCATCTCCCATTTCCTTAGCTAAGGAAGCACACAAACCCCCCGTGTTTATTGAGAAGCTGCAAAACACAGGAGTTGCTGATGGGTACCCAGTGCGACTGGAATGCCGTGTTTCAGGAGTGCCACCGCCTCAGATATTTTGGAAGAAAGAAAATGAATCACTCACTCACAGCACTGACCGTGTGAGGTGAGAATACACAATGACTTAATCCACATCTGTTCAGTAGGTGCTAAGGATACATAAAGAGATGCACATAAATCTCTGTAAGAGTCACACTATTGATGATATCAAAGGCAAAAATCACTCTTTACCCTGTAGAATTAAGCTTCTGGAAGGAAGCTCTCACGGTATGTGATGAAGCACATTCTAACTTAATCTCAGGGTGATTTTTTTAAGTGTTTACACTTAGAAGAAAAAAATGAATTCATCTGCTTCAGGAGTGATACAGAAACTACTCAGTGGGTTTTTTAAAGGCTGATCCTCCACTAGAAATTGAGTGCATCCATTTATCCGACCTCTTGATGTCTGCTCTTTTCCCCCATTAACTTTAATGGGGCTAGCAGCCTTTCCAGAATAAGTATGACCCTATTATCTGCTACTTGCCCAATTCTGTTTCTAATGATCTAATTAAAAATGATGTTTCATGTCCAAAGCCACTTTTTAACAATTTAGAACCCTAATGACCTTATCTGTTTCTCCAGCATGCACCAGGATAGTCATGGCTACATCTGCCTGCTCATTCAGGGAGCCACAAAAGACGATGCTGCATGGTATACGGTGTCAGCCAAGAATGAAGCCGGGATTGTGTCCTGTACCGCTAGGCTGGACGTTTACAGTGAGTGCCGCTTCATCTCATCGTATTGCAGTTATTCATTAAGTCATGAAAAAGTTCATATTTGGGCAGCAAATTACATTACTTTCATACAAGCTTATAAACAACTGCAGTCTTTTATTTGCTCAAAATTTCATATTGCTCTTTCTCTTTCTATTTATAGTTTCTCAACATTAATAGTGAACTACACCAGGAGAACAAATACCCAAGTATCATTCAGGAACTTTGCATTATTAGCAAAATATGCATGTTGATTTCTCTTACGCTGGCTAGTCAGTCGTGGCTTCCTTATTCAAGCATCCTTAGGAGTTAACAGTAGGCGAAGGCATAACCACATTTTTCACATTTTGTTACTGTGTTCTGCAAGTGACTGCCTTTTAACATTTCTTCTCCTATTATAATCCTATCACAGTGTCTTACTGCACTCTAAATGTGTGTACCATTGATCCTGGAATGCATCCTTTCTGTGGCTTAGCACTTTTCTCTTTAATATACGTTAAGCAGCTCAGCAGGTTTGTGTTTGTGTATGTATATTTGTGTACATGCATTTTAAATTTAAAGAAACTTGTTTCTGTTGAATTCACAGACTAGTACAGTAGCATTATGTGATCTATTGACATAAAAGACAACCACTAGAAAAAATTAAGAACTGATAGCAAATTTTACCTCTTGTTGAATAGGAAATAATTTTGTGAGGTTCTTCAAGTATTGAGTGACCTCAACCTTCCCTACTGCCCACTTCTTTTCAGTTGACTAGTGCTGAAACATCCATCCTGAATACCTAACTAACTACCATAATTATTATGACATTTGTACATTTTGTGCTTTGAAGATGTTTTTTAAAGAGGGGCAGAGGTGAGAATTAGGAAGCTGAGCGACTGTTTTGGAAGGATTTCCTGTGTTGCAGTAAGTATTAACTTTAAAAGAAACTACACCTCTTTACTACCTAGCTGTTACAGCCCCACTACCCTGGACAGACAGTAAATCTGCCACATATGAGGAAAATGCAAAACTGTGCTTACATTTTAGGATTTCTACCATGCCAAAGAACATGTGCCTGGTATATATGAAAAGACATTCTGTATTTACGTGAAACATTTAAGTGCTTTCCAGTGACATCATGGGTTTTTTTTTTAAATCTTATTTTTATTTTTTTTCCCCCTTTTTATTGTAGCCCAGTGGCATCAGCAGCCACAGAGCACCAAGCCAAAAAAAGTACGGCCCTCAGCCAGTCGCTATGCAGCACTTTCGGACCAGGGACTAGACATCAAAGCAGCGTTCCAACCTGAAGCCAGCCCATCTCACCTGACACTGAATACCGGCTTGGTAGAAAGTGAGGACCTGTAATCCAACATTCTTGTTAACGCTCAAACACTGAAACAGCCATTGCCTTGACCAACATATTCCTTTGTCACATTATGTAAAGGGCAAAACATACCTTTGACTATAAGAAATAAACACCAAAATAATATTTTTCCTACTTGATATACCAAACCTAGAGTTTAAGTAGGTGATGCTCATAGGAATGTACACATTGCACAGAAAAGTTACATTCATCATCCAACTTAAAGCTTGTGGAATCTCTGTGATGAAAGTGATCTGAAATGCCGAAATGCTAATGGAAATCAACTGTTCAAAGGTGACCAGAATTTGTATTCTCCAAAGTGCCTTAAACACTAGCCGTAGGTGCTACACAGCATGACAGTGTGGAATGCTTAACAGGAGGCAAATGTACCACAACTAATACTAAAATGACTCTAAGTGGGCAGTGTGTTCAGACAACTACCGTGAACCAAGTGCAATATATAGGGATGAAAAGGAAGAGAAAATGACAAATCCAAGTAAATGCCTTGTTTTTGCAAGATTGTTTTATATTAAATCATAAGGAAGGAGTGGCCTTAAAATTTATTAGTATCGGGAGCTTTCAAACAAGGTTAATACCTTAGTTCTTAACCACCTTTTTCTTTATGTGTAGTATTTTCTTTTCATTCAACCTTGGTAGGAAGCTTACTTACAAACCATGTTAAAAGGTTAATTAATTTAATTATAAATAATATAAAGTATTCCAAATAAAGCAAAACTGTATTATAGTCCATTCCACAAAAGACATCCAAATCACCCGAATGACCAAGGCATATAGTATTCAGAGGAAAGAGGGGTCTGGAAGGAGTAGGAAGAATGAAGGAAAATGCTACCAGCACACTTGTACTCATTTAGATAAAAATAGAAGGGGCAGGAGACCTGGTGAAGGCCAGGCTTTTCTTTGGTTTTCCTCAAAAGTAACAGAGTGTAGGTGAAAAAACACTGCCATTCAAATGTCAGGGACCTAGGGTCAGCTGGGAGATTGGAGCACACGTGCTGTGGAAGTGTCAGTGTGTCTGAAGTCTGTGTAGTTGCTGAAGAGGTTAGGTGTGTCGAGCAAGTGGAAAATGGACCGAGACTGCAAGACTGGCATCAATGAGAAACTGCCGGTAAGAGCTAGTCTACTGGAGGGAGATGGAGACTTGGGAGAGATGAAAACAGGTTTGTGCCACAATCAATTTTTTTCCAATGGCACCGCGATATGGTGAATGGAAAATACAAGTTCACTTCCATGCTGCCATGCAACCTTGCTTTAAGAAGGTGCTAGATTCCAGGTAGTTTGTAAAGGCATCTCTGCAAAGACTGATTTTTGAATGCATATGATCCTGCAACAGTTAGGTTGACATGATTCTGACCAGACTTGATGGTTTTAAGTCGGAACCAATAAACTTTAAAAAGGAGAAAAAAAACAATTTGGCCAGATATTATAAAACACGAGGTTTTAATGGTACTTTGCTATGAAAACACTGTATTCCTTATGCAAAACACATATATCTTCATTATTTATAATAAAAATGTTGAACTGCCTTAGCTCAGTTAATTCAATACGTAGTGTTTTTTTAAATAATTTTATATCTGTGTACCACCCCATATATTTCATATTACTGCTTCACATGTACAGCTTTCTACTTCTTTGTAAGAACACCAACCAACCAAGTTTTAAATGATTAATAGGCTTGATCACTGGGTGTCAGATGATCTTTGCAGAGTGGTGCAAGTTTCTTTGACCACACTTGTAGGCGTTGCTAATATGGAATTTAAGATACCATACAAAGTCTTTCATGGACCTAGCTATATCGTAGAATTATGACTTAACGTCATATCTTACTTGCCAAATTTTTCTGAATGTGACTGTTTGCTAATTTGCTGGGTTTGGGATTAAGTAACATTATTTGCCACCTTTTATGTTGTATTTATAAAAAAAGTACTATCATACTTTTTGGATTGTTGTGCTGGTGTAATGTGAACTTAACATCAATAAATATTTAACAAATAATAGTTGCAATTTTGTGAAGCAAAATAATTCCATTGTTTTAGTTTTCTATTGCTTCTGTCATAAATTAATACAAACTTAGAAGCTTAAAATAACATTAGCTCACATTTCTACAGGTCAGAAGGGCTGGGTTCTGCCCTCAGAGTCTTCTAAGGCTAACTAACAAACATCAGCACATCCACTGGACTATATTTTCATCTAGAGCTCTTCCAAGTTCAAGGAGTTGTGACAAAATTTATCTCCTTGCAGTTGTAGGCTAGAGACCTTGATGTAATCTGTTGGCTAGGGGCCACTCTCAACTCCTATGGGCCACCTGCATTCCTTGCCATGTCATCCCCTCCATCTTCAAAACCAGCAGAGACTCTCCCTCAGAATGGATCCTTCTCATGTCTTGATCTTGTCAGAAGCCAGCCCCTTGTAAGGGATCACGTGATTAGGTCAAGCCCAAGTGAATACCCCTCTTTCTTAAAATCACCTGATTTTTTAATCTAATTAAAATCCCTCCAAAGCAACACCTAAATTTGTGTTTGATTGGATAAATGAGAGAAGGTGTGCATACATCAGAAGGTGGGAATATGGCAGCCATCTTAGAATTCTGCCTATATGTATGTAAATAATGTTGGTTCCCATAATGCCCCTTGGGGAAAGTATTCTGTGACCACAAACCATATGCCCTCCCTTGGCATCTATGAAATTAAATAGGGTTCTGGTTCAAGATGGGTAACACAGGATCCTGAACATACCTCCCACAGACACACCAAATCAACAATGTAACAATTTCTTCTAAAAGAAACCCCAAAACTAGCTGACTGACTGCTACACATTAGAGAAACAAGAAACAACGCACATCAAAACACGTGGAAGAGGCTGTAACACAATCTTGCCCTAAACCCCACCTGGCACGGCAACCTATAATCAGGAAGGAACTCGAAATCCAAGGCTTCAGCCTCAGGACCAAAGGATTTGAACCCCACATGAGTACCCCAACTTTTAAGACCTGCACCTGGCAATCCCCAAAAACTTCTAGCTTCACAAGCCAATGGGGCTTACATCCACAAGACCCACAAGGCTACAGCAATCTGACAATCCTTAAAAGGCTCCCACAGGGCCACCCACCCTAGGGACCAGTCTTTCGGTCAAAGAAGCCTATTTGCTTACCTTAAAGCCTCAGCCTGAGTGGTAGACACCTAATTTAATAAACATCTAGGCATATACTGAAATAATCTCTAAAGACTGAGGCTAGTAAGTACCATCTCTGCGCTCACCCCCTGCCTTGCTCCGGGTCACCAGTATCTCCCAGAAAGAAGCTTGTGCAAATGTCTGGCACCCTGGTTTTTGCTGCTGCCGCCCAGGAGACACTCCTTGATAGCGTGGCTGTGGTGGCTAGTGGAGGCAGGTCCATGTGACAAGACTGTAAGAAACAGTTCTTAACCACCTCCAGCCCCAGGGCAGAGCAGGGGAGAATGAAACACAGTCATCCTGGGAGAGAGGACTATTTGCTTACCCTTACAGCTGCAGCCTGAGTGGCAGGCTTCTAATGAAACACACATACATCTAAGGGCCAACCCTAATCCTCTCCAGAGACCTCCAAGGCCAGCCACTATCTGGACACTCACCCTCTGCCTCACTCCAAGTTGCTGGTATCTCCCCAAGAGGAACTTGTGCACATGTCTAAGGCACTGGTTTGTGCAGCTGCTGCCCAGCAGACACCCCTTGACTGCCTGGCTCTGGGGCCAGAGGATTTATGTTCATGAGTCCCATAAGACTGTAGTGGACAAACAGTTTTTTTTTTTTTTTTAGATTTTATTTATTTATTTGACAGACAGAGAGAGATCACAAGTAGGCAGAGAGGCAGGCAGAGAGGAGGAAGCAGACTCCCCGCCGAGCAGGGAGCCCGATGTGGGCCTCGATCCCAGGACCCTGAGATCATGACCTGAGCCGAAGACAGAGGCTTTAACCCACTGAGCCACCCAGGCACCCTGGACAAATAGTTCTTAACCCACTGTTCCACCCCCAAGACCCCCAACCAAGACACAAGAGAGAGACAGTAGACTAAAAAGCACTGCCAGTCTCTCAGTGAAAGAGGACAATTAGGTTGTCTTCATAGCTGTGCCCTGAGGGAGGCATGTCATTGAAGACACTTCTAGGGGCTGACTACATCCCCTCCAGAGAACTGAAAGGCCAGCACCACCAACACCATCTTCAAGCTCTCCCTCTGCCCTACCTCAGTTCACCAGTATTTTCAAGAAAGGAGCGTGTATCTACATCTGGTACCCCTGCTTTCCCGGCTTCTTTGCAGAGAGCACATCCCTTAATAGCCTGGCCCTGCTGACTAGCAGGGCTTGTGTTCATGGGCTCAACAGAATGGTGGCAAACAAATAGCTCTTAACTGGCTAACCCCAGGATTCAGTGCAGAGGCAGCAGATATGCTCTAGTCCCAGTCTTCCCCCGAAAGAGGTATAGCAGCATACTTTAAATGTTGCTAAGAATCTGGCTTCCAAATAACCTGAGGTTCTGAGGTTCTCCAGTTGGCATACTGACAGGTCTCGGCACAGCCTCAACTACTAGGAGCCACTAAGGATGAAGTAGGCTCTTGGACAATAACAAAGGTCTGAGCTAGGGCTGGGTTGGACAACAAAATTCATCGCCTACACAAGGCTACTCCTTCAAGACTGGGATAGGTGGCTATTGTATCCAATGCATAAAAACAAAGAGTGTCAAGGAAAATGAACAAACACAGAAGTACATTCTAAAGGAAAGAACAAGATAAAACATCAGAAGAACCTTAATGTAATGGAAATAAGTGACTCACCTATTAAGAGTTCAAAATGACATTCATAAAGATGCTCACCAAGCTCAGGAAAAGAATGAATGAAAAAAGTGTGAGCTTTAACAAAGAGAAAGAAAATAAAAGTCAGTACCAAACAGAAGTCACAGAGCTGAAAAATACAATAACAACTGAAAAATACAACAGGCTCAACAGCAGACTAGAGAAAAAATTGGAGATTATGGGAAAAAATATTAGATGAAGAAAAAACATCAGTGAACTTGAGGATAGAGAACAGGATGCATTCAATTATGGCAGCAAAAACAAAAATGAAAAAAGTGAAGACAGCTTATGGGACTCATAAGACAACATCAAGCTGATCAACAACTGCAGTATAGGAGGTCTCAGAGGGAAAAAGAGAAAAAGCCGGAAAATTTATTTCAAGAACTAAGGGCTGAAAACTTCCCTAACCTGGGAAGGGAAACAGATGTCCAGATCCAAGAAGCCCACAGATTTCCAAAAAAGTTGAACTCAAAGAGACCCACACCAAAACACATTATAATTGAAGTGTCAAAAGTTAAAGACAAAGAAAAAAATCTTAAAAGCAGCAAGAGAAAAAAACTTGTTACATACAAGGGAAGCCCCATAAGACTATCATATTTTTCAGTAAAAACCTGGCAGGCCAGAGGAACTGGCATGATAGATTCAAAGTGTTGAAAGAAAAAAAAGTCCAATCAAAACTATACTACCCAGTTACCATTCAGAACTGAAGGAGGGATAAAAGAGTCTTCCAGACAAAAGATAAAGTTTGTCACCATTAAACCAACCTTACAAGAAAGGTTAAAGAGAATTTCTTAAGGTGAAAAGAAATGGCACTAATTAGTGGCAGGAAAACAGGTGAAGTATGAATATCATTGGTAGAGGTAAATAGTAAAGGTAGTGGATTAATCACCTATAAATCTAGAATGGAGGTTAAAAGACAAAAAGACTAAAATAACTGTTAACAGTAATAATTAGTTAAGGGACACAACAATATAAAAAGCTGACATGAAAAACATAAAATGGGTGGGTAGAGTAAAAAAGTAATCTTTTGAATGTGTACAAATTTAAGTCATTATCAACTTAAAACAGACTTAACAACTTAAGTTGTTTTCTATTAGCTATAAGCCTGATGGTATCCAGAAAGCAGAAACCAATAGTAGACACAAAAAAGCTAAAGGAAGCTGAACATACTGCTACAGAAAATCATCAAATCACAAAGGAAAGGGGCAAGAGAAGACAAAAAGAATTTCTAAACAACCAGAACAAATTAACAAAATGACAATTAGCACATACCTATCAACAAATACTTTAAATGAAAAGGGACTAAATTATCCAATAAAATGACACAGAATGGCTGAATAGATAAAAACCAAGACCGATCTGTATGCTTCCTACAAGAAACTAAATTCAGATGTAAGAACACACACAGACACTGAAAGTGAAGGGATGGAAAAAGATTCCATGAAAATGGAAACTAAGGGAAAGGTGGGATAGATAAAGTCTGTTTTTTTTCTGATATAAGTTAAGACAGTAATGAGACAAAGAAGGTCATTATAAATAATAAAGGGGTCAATCCAACAAGGGAATATAATATTTGCAAATATATGCACCCAACAGAGGAGCACCTAAAGATATAAACTAAATATTAATACAAACAGAAGCAAATATAAAGCAAATATTAGATCTAAAGGGAGAAATATATAGCAATATAATAGCAAAGCACTACAATACCCCACTTTCATCAATGGATAGATCATCCAGATGGAAAATTAGGGAGGAAATAGTGGCCTTAAACAATACTATAGACCAGATGGACTTAACAGACGTATCTACAGAACATTCTATCCAAAAGTAACAGAACACATTCTCCTCAAGCACCCATGGAACATTTTCCAGAGCATATCACAGGTTAGGCCACAAAAAAAGTCTTAATAAACTTAAGAAGATTAAAATAATATCAAGCATCTTTTCTGACCACAATGGTAAGAAACCATAAATCAATTACAAAAAGGAAACTGGAAAATTCACAAATATGTGGAGATTAAACAACATGATATTGAACGACCAGTGGGTCAAAGAGGAAATCCTAAAAGAGAAATCAAAAAATAACTTGATGAGTGAAAATGGAAACATACTGAAACTAACGGAATGCAGCAGAAGCAGTTCTAAGAGGGAAATTCATAGCAATAAAATGACTACATTAAGAAACAAGAACTATCTCAAACAACCTAATTTATACATCAAGGAAATAGAAAAAGAAGAACAAATGTAGCCCAAGGTTAGCAGGAGAGAAATAACAAAGAGCAAAAAGCAGCAAGAGAAAAGATCAATGAAAAGAAGAGCTGGTTTTTTTGAAACGATAAACAAAACAGACTTACGAGGAAAGCAAGAGGACTCAAATGAATAAAATAAGAAATGAAAGAGGAGACATCAGTGCTAATACTACAGAAATACAAAGGATCATAAGAGACTACTATGAACAATTATATACTAACAAATTGGACAACCTAGAAGAAATAGGTGTATTCTTAGAAACCTAAAACATACCAAGAATGAATCAAGAAGAAAAAGAAAATCTAAACACAACAAATACTAATAAGGAGATAGAATCAGTAATCAAAAACCTCCCAACAAAAGTGCAGGACCAGATGGCTTCACTGCTGAATATTACCAAACATTTAAAGAAAAATTAATACCAATCCTCTTCAAAATCTTCCAAAAAATAAAAGGAAAGAGTATATCTCCAAAGTCATTTTACAAGGCCAGCATGACCCAGTACCAAAACCAGACAAGGACATCACAAGAAAAGAAAATTACAGGCCTGTATTCCTAATGAACATAGATGCAAAAATCCTCAACAAAACATTAGCAAACCAAATTTAACAATACATTAAAAGGATCATACAACATGATCACGTGGGATTTATTCCAGGAATGTAAGGATGGTTTAACATCCACAAATCAATGTGATATACCATATTAACAAAATGAAGACTAAAAATTACATGATTATCTAAATAGATGCAGAAAAAAGCATATGACAAAATTCATTATTGATTCATGATTTTAAAAACTCTCAAAAAAGTGGGAATAGAGGGAATGTACCTCAACATAATAAAGGCTATCCATGATAAGCCCATAGCTAACATCATACTCAATGATGAAAAGCTGGAAGTTTTTCCTCTAAGATTAGAACAAGACAAGAGGGCGCCTGGGTGGCTCAGTGGGTTAAAGCCTCTGCTTTTGGCTCAGGTCATGATCTCAGGGTCCTGGGATCGAGGCCCGCATCAGGCTCCCTGCTCAGCGAGGAGCCTGCTTCCCCCTCTCTCTCTCTCTGCCTGCCTCTCTGCCTCCTTGTGATCTCTCTCCCTCTGTGAAATAAATAAATAAAATCTTTAAAAAAAAAAGAACAAGACAAGAATGCCAACTCTCACCACTTTTATTCAACATAATACTGGAAGACCTAGCCAGAGAAATTAAGCAAGAAAAAAAAAAAACAAAAACCAGATCCAAGACTGAAAAGAAGTAAAACTATCACTATATACAGATGACATAAAGCTATATATACAAAACCCTGAAGACTCCACCATAAAACTATTAGAATAAATGAATTCAGTAAAGTTTCAAGATACAAAATCAATATATGAGACCAGCTATGTCTCTATATACTAATTACAAACTATACAGAGAAATTAAGAAAACAGTCCCATTCATGATTGCATCAAAGAGAATAAAATACCTAGGAATAAATTTAATCAAGGTGAAAGAACTATACACTGAAAACTATTGAGGAAAACACTGATGTAAGAAACTTTCATGAAAAACACATAAATGAATGGCAATACATTCCATGCTCAGGGATTTCAAGAGTTAGTATTGTTAAAATGTCTATACTAACCAAAGCAATCTATAAAATCAACACAATCTCCATCCAAATTCCAATGGAATTTTTCACAGAACAATCCTAAAGTTTGTATGGAATCACAAAGACCATGAATAGCCAAAGCAATCTTGAAAAAGAAGAATAAAACAGAATACATCATGGTCTTATTTAAACCATATTACAAAGCTACAGTAATCAAAACAGTATAGTATTGGCATAAAAACAGACACAGAGATCAATGAAACAGAATTCAGACCCCAGAAATAAATCCACATATATATGGTCAATTAATTTATGGCAAAGATGACAAGAATATACAATGAGGAAAGAACAGTCTCCTCAATAAACTGCTGGGAAAACTGGCCAGGCACATGCAAAAGAATGAAACTAGACTACTATATTATATCATACACTAAAAAAACAAATAACTCAAGATCAAATAAGACTTGCACATAAGACCTAAAACTGTAAGACTCCTAGAAGAAAACATAGGCAGAAAGCTTCTTGACAGCAATCTTAGTGATGATTTTTTGGATCTAACACCAAAAGTAAAGGCAACAAAAGCAAAAATAAACAAATGGGACTATATCAAATTATAAAAGTTTCTGCACAGCAAAGGAAACCATCAACGAAACAAAAGCAAGTCCACTGAGTGGTATTAAATACTTGCAAATGTTGTATCTGATAAAGAATTAATATCTAAAATATATAAGGAAGGAACTCATATAACTCAGTAGCAAAAAAAAACAAAAAACAAAAAAACACAGAACAAACAAACAAAAAAACCCACAAAACTTTAAGAAAAGGGCAGAGGATCTGAATAGACATTTTTCCAAAGACACAAAGATAGCCAAAAACACATAAAAAGATGCTCAACGTTATTAATCATTAAGGAAATGCAAATGAAAACCATAATGAGGTATCACCTCATACCAGTCAGAATGACTATTATCAAAAAGAATAGAAATAACAAGTGTTGGGGCGCCTGGGTGGCTCAGTGGGTTAAAGCCTCTGCCTTCGGCTCAGGTCATGATCTCAGGGTCCTGGGATCGAGGCCCGCATTGGGCTCCCTGCTCGGTGGGGAGTCTGCTTCCTCCTCTCTCTCTCTGCCTGCCTCTCTGCCTACTTGTGATCTCTCTCTCTGTGTCAAATAAATAAATAAAATCCTTTTAAAAATAAAATAAAAATTTAAAAAAAAGAAATAACAAGTGTTGGTGAGGATGTGGAGAAAATGGAACACTTGTGCAGTGGTGGGAATGTAAATTGATGCAGATGCTATGGAAAATAGCATGGAGTTTCCTCAACAAAATAAAAACAGAACTATCATATGATTCAGCAATTCCACTTCTAGGTACTTATCCAAAGGAAATGAAAACACTAACTTGAAAAGATGTATATGCACCCCTACGTTTCTTGCAGCATTATTTATAATACTCAAGACATGGAAGTAACCTAAGTGTACACTAATGAATTAATGGATAAAGAAAATGTGGTAGGTACCACAAAGGGATATTATTCAGACATAAAAGAGGAAATTTTGCCATCTGTAACAACACAGACAGATCTTGAGGGCATTATGCTAAGTGAAATAAGCAGACTGAGAAAGACAAATACTGTATGATCTTATGGAATTTAAAAATAAAACCAAAATTAGTGGCAGGGGCTGGAGGTGAGCAAAACAGTGAAGGTGGTCAAAAGGTACATACTTTCACTTATAAAATAAGTAAGTCCTGGGATGTAGTATACAGCACGGTGATGCATTATCTGAAAGTTGCTAAGAATCTCTCTTACAGGGGTGCCTGGGTGGCTTAGTCGTTGGGCGTCTGCCTTCGGCTCAGGACATGGTCCCAGGGTCCTGGGATCGAGCCCCACACTGAGCTCCCTGCTCAGCAGGAAGCCTGCTTCTCCCTCTCCTACTCCCCCTATGTTCCCTCCCTCACTCTCTCTCTCTCTCTCTCTCTCTCTCTCTCTCTCTCTCTCTGTCAAATAAATAAATAAATAAATAAATAAATAAATCTTTAAAAGAAAGAAAGAAAAGAAAACTCTTACACTGTTGGTGGGAATGTAAGTTGGTGCAGCCACTCTGGGAAACAGTATGGAGGTTCCTCAAGATGTTAAAAATAGAGCTACCCCATGACCCAGCAACCACTAGGTATTTATCCCCAAAGATGCAGATGTAGTGAAAAGAAGGGGTACCTGCACCCCAATGTTCATAGCAGCAATGTCCACAACAGCCAAACTGTGGAAGGACCTAAGATGGCCTTCAACAGATGAATGGATAAAGAAAACGTAGTTCATATATACAATGGAATATTACTCAGCCATCAGAAAGGATGAATACCTACCATTTGCATCAACATGGATGGGACTGAAGGGTATTACGCTAAGTGAAATAAGCCAAAGAGAGACAGTTATCATATGGTTTCACTCATACATGGAACATAAGAAATAGTGCAGAGGATCATAGGGGAAGGGAGGGAAAACTGAATGGGAGGGGCGCCTGGGTGGCTCAGTGGGTTAAAGCCTCTGCCTTCGGCTCAGGTTATGATCTCAGGGTCCTGGGATCGAGCCCCACATCGGGCTCCCTGCTCAGAGGGGGCCTGCTTCCTCCTCTCTCTCTGCCGGCCTCTCTACTTGTGATCTCTCTCTCTGTCAAATAAATAAATAAAATCTTAAAAAAAAAAAAAAACCGAATGGGAAGAAATCAGAGAGGAAAACAAACCATGAGTGACTCTGGACTCCGGGAAACAAACTGAGGGTTACAGAAGGAAGGAGGGTGGGGGTGGGGTAACCGTGTGATGGGTATTAAGGAGGGCACGTGATGTGATGAGCACTGGGTGTTATATGCAACTAATTAACTGCTGAACACTAAATCAAAAACTAATGATGTACTACAGTGGCTAATTGAACATAATAAAAAAATGAAAGTTGCTAAGAGAAGCTGGTCTTAAAAGTTCTCATCACAAGAAAAAAAAATCTGTAACTATGTATGGTGATGGATGTTAACTAGATCTTGCTGTGAGAATTTTGCAATATACAGAGAATCATTATGTTGTACACCAGAAACCAGTATGACACATCAATTATGCCACAACAAAAAATACAAAAGAAATTAAATATATACATCAATACATTAAACATTATAAATCTTGCAATAAAGAAATTTTTCAATCTAGTGGTATCCCAAAGAAATTGCCACAGGTATGTTTTTCAAGAAGTCTGTCATAAAAACCTTCTTTTTCTTCAGTCCCTATAAGACCATTAACAACCTGGGCAAAATGCTTGAAGAAATAAGTGAGGGCATATAGGACAATTTTTCTTACAATAAGACTTCTGATTCTCAGGCTAGGAATGTTCATCCTCTTAGACTTCTTCATTCCATCATAAGTACCATCAACTGACATTTCCCTAAGAAAATGTTTCTATCACTGCAGGAAAGTTCCTATCTACATGACAAGTAAAGAAAAAAGAAGTTGTGGTGCTATGTGGGCACCGGGAGGATTGCTGCTATCTACCACACCAGCCTGAGACATTTAATAACTCAAGTTAGTGCTCTGCCAAAAGTGCAAATCACCACATGTCATAAAGGTGACAATTCTAATTGTAATAAGCTCTTCCAAGAATGGAAGTACTCAGGAACAGAGCTTTACGGGCACCTAGGTGGCTCAGTCGGTTAAGCATTTGTCTTGAGCTTGGGTCATGATCCCAGGAACGGGCTCCCTGCTCAGCGGGGAGTCTGCTTCTCCCTCCCCCTCTGCCGCTCCCCCTGCTTGTGCTCTCTCTTTCTCTCTCTGTCAAATTAAAAAAAAAAAAATCTTTAAAAAAAAAGGAAGGAAAAGAATGAGAAGGAAGGAAGGAAAGGAAGGAAGGAAAGGACAAAAGAAAAAAAGGATGAAAGAATGAGAGAAAAAGAAAGAAAGAAAGAAAAAGGGAGAGAGAAATAGAGCTCTGAGGCCTGAAGCCCGGGGAATGGCTTGTTGTTACCGAAATGTGAAGGTTAAGGGTTGTCCTAGATGACAGGAAGTATACAGCTACTGATTGATTTCTGAGCCACTTAGAAGGACTTCAAGTAATTTCTCAATCTTTTCACCTCTACCAAAAGTAGCCTAACAATTATCTGTACAAGGAGGTGTAACTATGGCCAAAGATTTTGAGATCTTCAGAAAAAAGTTTATGTGGCCTAATACTTCAGTTTCTGACTATGGCAAAGTGGCTCGCTAAAGTAAATACGTAAGTAAAATTATGAAAACAGAACTCCACATAACTTGTATATAAAAACAGAATTTATGGGGAAAGGGGAATAAAAACACTCCAAGGAGTCACACAAATAAACTGACTATAATTCAAAACAAACTCCTCTCCTAGACTGAAATGGACAGAAGTTGTTGACTATTTGGCTGACTGCATATTCTTCCCTTCGATGTGTAAAATAAGAAAAAAATGTATCAGGAGGAATGTGTTTTGTAGATGCAGTAAAACCTCCCCACCCATGAAATTCTTACTTTACCCAGAGAACACCCATTATCCTTTCCTAAACATGAAGATTTTAGCTTTCATAAGATGTTAAATCACTCTTGTAAAGGATAATTAGAAAAGAAGGCTTAAAATAAAAGCCTGAGTAAAAATAGAGAATGTGGCCATATAGCTTTGTGAAAAATAAAAGAAACAGAAGGACAGCTAAACCTTGGAGCCACAGGAGGGAAGAAGTTGGAAAATGGTTGCCACAGCTGTCAGGACTCTGCTCTTGCAGACTCCGCATGCCGCTCCCCTAGTGGAGCTAGCTAAAGCCATACATAATTCGGTACACTCAAAGGGTAGAGAAAACCTGGCTTGGCCATTGGTAAGCGAGCAGGCCAATGGAGGCTAGCCATACCAGCCATACAAAGCAAGGTTTTAAAGGTCATAATAGCCTTTTTTATCAAAAGCATCACAGTATGCTTGGAGTCAAGAACTTCGAGTCATACCACAACAGGGAAGGTGAACATGCAAATGGGGGACTAAACCATGCCTCTGAGAATGCAACACTATTACAATTTTGATACTCCCTTTTGAAAAAGTCTTCATTTTTTTTTAGTAAATTTAAAAGTATTTATAGGACCTTCATGGGTTCACTCTCAATTTTAGTCTCTCGACCTTGTATTTTAAGTCCCCGTAATATTTTAAGTCCCTCAACCACAAGAGATAGTTCAATTATGAATCTGGACTATATGTATTTTTTTCCCACAAACTGTTAATTATGTAAAAGAAAAAGTACACTGTAGAATTTAATAGGAAAAAAAATGTTGGCCATCATTTTTTTGGTGTCTATAAAATAATTGGACAGGGTATGATTTAATGCCACTGTGCTGCTAATGTGCAATGTAATTTATGTGTATTCACTTACACTCCTATATGATGTAGCTCTCAAATGTTTGCTTACTGATTCTCATAAGTAGAGCCTATCAAGCATATAAAACCAGAAAAATCCATTATAAATACCTGTGCTGTTCAGAGCATGCAACACGTCAGATTTCACCTACAGCATGAGATACTGTTTTATTCATACTGATCTTTTTTTTTAAGATTTTATTTATTTATTTGACAGAGAGAGAGACAGACAGTGAGAGCGAGAGCACAAGCCAGGAGAGCGGCAAAGGTAGAGGGAGAAGCAGACTCACCGCACAGCAAGGAGCCAGATGCTTCAATCTCAGGATCCCGGGATCATGACCTGAGCTGAAGGCAGATGCTTAACATCTGAGCCACCCAGACAACCCCGTACTGATCTGTTCTTGATGTTAAAATTTTATCTAAAAATTTAGTTTGCCTACTTCACAAAAAACAACTCCATGTTAAATATTTCAATTAACATGCTTTCACTAAATTCCTTCTTTTGGGAAGTTTTTCTCAGAGCAGCAGTTCTCCAAGTGCTATCCACAGACCATCAGAAACTGACTGGAAATTGAAATTCTTGAACCCTCCATCCAGCACACCCTCTGAATCAGACTCAGGGGGCGGGGGGCGGTTCTTAGCAATCTGAGACGGAGAAAGCTCTCCTGGTGACCCTAGCACAGAAGTGATTCTTAAGAACCACAGTCTCAGGAGCATCAGAAATCGTAATTCTCTCCCTGCTCAGTAGATTCTAAGAGCTGTTCTTTGCTGAGTTCTCAAAGAATCTTTGTGAGGTTAGTAAATAAATAATTTTCCTTCAGAAAAGACAGTGGTATTTGCATGTGGGTCTTTAGAGAGCCTGATGAAAACAGCAGACTAATAAGTTATCTCTTCTCTGCCAATGAGACTATCTTGAAGAGAATTCAGGAACTTTATCTTAATTTGCTGAAGTAGTACCTACTGCTTCCGTACAGGCAGACTTACATCATCTGTTCAGGCTCTCCAGGATGCTAGACAGCAAGCACCAGAATCCTTCCCAATGTGGGAAAGAGGATTATCTGATGAAGGAGGTAAGCTCTCCCCACGACTGTCCATTCACCTCACGAAAATAATGTACTATCATAAAATATGAGTAAGCTATAGAGAAATATCCATTTCAGTGGAACTGATGGGATTTCCAATTCCAGATAGCACCTTAAACACACATTTTTAGCTCCACTAGGTCCTTAAGCAACAAAAACACAATCCTTCAAGAGTATGTTTGTTTGTCTGTTCAGGCATAAATCCAAACGGACAAAGAGAAAGGAGACAAGACCAATGCAAGAACATTGTGACAGTAGAAAACAGATGGAACCCGGGCCCTAACAGCAAATCCAAAACTAAATTCTGGCCAGAATGAGAAAAACCGAACAACAACCCAATTTCCATGGCAGATGCCAAAAAGACTCTACAATTAGGAGTATACCATACTTTTGGAAGTCAAGATGATGGCAGAATTTAAAACAGCAAGACTGGTTGAAAGTATGATCCTCTCCTATCCTTTGCACACATGACTAGATGGCAAAAACACAAGCTTTCTGGACTGGTCTGAGAGACAATCAAGCACCCATAATGACAGAATACTAGTAACTGAGGAATCAAGTGAAAGTTTACAGCCTTCGGTGCCTGGGTGGCTCAGTGGGTTAAAGCCTCTGCCTTCGGCTCAGGTCATGATCTCAGGGTCCTGGGATCGAGGCCCGTATCGGGCTCCCTGCTCAGCGGGAGCCTGCTTCCTCCTCTCTCTCTCTGCCGACTTGTGATCTCCCTCTCTGTGTCAAATAAAATAAAAATTAAAAAAAAAAAAAGAAAAAAGAAAGAAAGTTTACAGCCTTCCTCCCCGTCTTTCAGTTCCAGAATGCTGACAGCCGGTAGGCCAGACAGTGGACTCTTCCTGGAGAATCTCACCAGCTTAAGAGAAAACCAGCTAAAATACTGGTGTGCAAGGCAGGGTCCAAGAACCCCTGAGAGTCCCTAGATCCTCTAAGAGAGTAAGCAAGGTAACATTTCAATGTTATTTGCCATTTTCACTCTCATTCTCTCAAAAGTGTCAAGTTTTCAAAGGCTATGCTATGTGTTATATTGCAAGATATTAAAAGCAGAAATGAATGTGGGTCCAACTGTCTTCTATTAAGTTAGATCCTGAAAAGATTTACAAAAATGTAAAATAACATCACTTTCAATTTTTTTTGGTTTTGAAAATAACATTTCTCATAAAAATATTTACATTAATATGAAATGTGTTTACTGTTATTTTTGATGGATAAATATTTTTAAAATTTGGTTTTAATTTCTATCATGGTAAACACTAATAGATGTAAGCCACATAAACAAGTACTTTGGGGTCTTTAATCTTTTTAGCATGTAAAGGGGTCCCTAGACCAAAACATTTGAGAACCGATGAGTTAAAAAAACTGACTTGGAGATTCTGCCAATGTCTGCAAATGTCCACATCACCCCACAGTGAACACCACAGCCAACAGTGCCCACCTATGTACATAAAGCTATTTTAAAAACACTTTATTTTAAAATAAAACACAGATAAAAAAAAACCCACATAAAACAAATACGTGGCTTAGTGATTTATTTTAAGGTTAACACTCTTAAAACCACCATCCAGGTCAAAAAATGGAATTTTGCCACATATCCCAGAAGCCCTCAACATGTCCGATAGATATTATAACTTAGTCTAGCCCCTGTTGTTTTTTTAATTGTGGTAAAATAGACACAGCACAAAATCTGCTGTTTTAACCATTTTTAAATGCAAAGTTTGGTTTGCCCTATTTTTAAATTTAATATGTTTTTAAAGTCTCTCTTAATCTACAGTCTTCCTTCCTTGAGGAAATCAGGCAGTTGAGGCTGTAGAGTATTGTATAGATTGGATTTTGCCAAATGCTACTCGTGGTGCAATTCAACGTGTTCTTCTGTCCTTGGTATTTCCTGCAAATTAGCGACTGGATCTGGAGGTAGGTCAGACGTGAGTTCAATCCATTCTGCTTTTTAATATCCCACTGTTCAGTATAAGAAAACTGCTAAAAATCACAAAAGTTTTGAGGACAGTATCTAATATAATAAGGATCCAAACAGTGAAGCAACCTGAAGAAAGAGAGTACCTAGAGCAGAAAATTTCTATTGTTAATAAGCTCAGAGAAGAATGGAAAACACTGCATTCAGGAAACAAGCACAAGATGCTATTAATAAAGAATATTCAGAAAATGAAAAGAAAATCTTAAGAATTAAAAAAAGCTGCTAAAATTAAAGTGCAGTTCCAAGATAAAACTGGGGAACGCACCTAGAAAGGCAAAAAGGAGAGAGATTGAAAGGGTCCACCAATGGATAAAAGAAAGACCCCTGCGCCAAAGCACACCATAATAAAACCTTGCAACACTATAGGAAAAGAGAAGGTCTTGACTTCCAGAAGGAAATATATACACCAAAGAAACAGGTTATATTTAAAACTTAATATCAACACCATAAGACTAGGACACTGGAGCAATTCCTTTAAAATTCTGAGGAAAAATGATTCCTAACCTAGTATACTACACTCAGTCAGGAAGAATTAAAGACAAATAGTGAAGGTCTCAAAAATGTTATCTCATATACAGCTTTCCTCAGGAAGTTACCTGAAGACGTGTTCTACCAAAGACATTATAAATCAAAAAAAGGAAGACATGAGATCCATAGGGGATCCAACAGATAGCGGAAGCAAAGTGAATTTACAAGATGACGCTGAGGGAAGATCTCAAGAAACAGCTAAGCAGCAAATCTAGAGAACAACCAGTGAAGGCTGCAGCAGATCAGGAGACTAGAAAGATTTACTGAAGGCATAAAATTGATCAATTACCTAGTGTTTCGGCATATACAGTTGACCCTTGAACAACACAGGTTTCAACTGTGCAGGTTCACTTATACGCACATTTTTTTTTTTGATAAACACAATATGGTACTATAAATGTAGTTCTTTTTATGATTTTCTTAGTAACACTTTCATTTATAGCTTACTTTATTGTAAAAATACAGTATATAATACATATAACATACAAAATATGTGTTAATCAACTGCTTGTTATCAGTAAGCTTCTGGTCAACTGTAGACTATTAAGAGTCACATTTTGGGGATGTCAAAAGTTTTATGTGAATTTTGACTGCATGGGTGGTGGGGGGAGGCCAGTGCCCCTAACCCCCATGTCGTTCAAGGGTCAACTCTACTAACAGGATGTTTATACAGTTGGGAAAGGTTTGGGATTAGTGACTGTTGAGAACACAGAAAGCTAAACAAAAAAGATTATCCATTCAAGGGAAAACAAAATATTGTGCAAGGAAAGAAAAGTAACCATCAAATACTAACACAGCTCAACTATTAATACTGTTTATGTAATTATAATAAGGTAACTGCTGATTATGATGTAACTATATTGGGAAATGGTGGAATGGGAAATGCACTTGCATGCAGCAGTCATAGGGTGCTTGCTGCTCAAAGGGAGGAAATCCTTATCTTCTTAGTGGGAAGTTAATACATAATGCTTTATTCTGTAAAAAAACAATATACATTAATTACAAATAAGGAGGTTAATATCAAATGAATCAGAAATTAAAGTGATTCCCTCTGAGGAACAGAAAATGACTCTCACTGTGTGATACATATAAAAACTAAATTTAAATAATGAACTATAAAAATGGTATTGCTGGAGCTTTGGACACTAAGTACTCTTTCAAAGATGACAGAATATATTTTATGCTATTTTGGTTTTCTCTTTGATTGCTTTCAGTTTGGAGCTTAGGTCATATTTCTCACTCATAAGACTAATACACTGTGTTCCCAGTTGTGAAAAACTCGAAAAGCAAAGCAGGGCCACTGTGGAAGTATTCTGTAGGAATATAGTCTCAGTCCTAGCCCCAGCCCACTCTCACTATGAAGTTTAAGCCCTTGGGACACCCAGTTTTGGAACTGACTTCATGTGCATATGAAGACTGGTCAAGGCAGGCCATGGAGCCTGGGCCAAGAGCGTAAGAGCTGCCAGCTGTAAAACAGCATGTCCACGGGATTAATCTGAGCTCAGTACAACAGAGCCACAGGGAAAGGTATGATTAAAAAGAATCTGACTCTAGGAAACCATGGGAAAATTGCATGGTGGCTTGCCAGTTCCCTGATGACCTAAAGGCATAAATATTTACTTCTAGCTGTTCCTTTAACCAAAGGGAATAAAGTGATGTAAAGAATGCAAAAGACACAGAAGACAGTGATTTCAGAATAAGCTTTCACTCTCTGAGATATGCTCAGAGACAGAGATCAAGATTAACATTTTGTGAATAAACCAAAAACAATATTGTTCATAACCCATATGTTTCAGATCAAGATGACTAGATAAATTTGAAAAACAGGACTTGAAAAAGAAGGCTGAGAAGGTACATCAATAATAGTGGAAAATACTGAAGTACAAAACATAATGCTTCTGGCACCAGAAGAACTCCAGATACAATACACTAGATGCACCAGAAGCACCAGAAATCCTATCAGGAGGAATGGAAAGAACACTTACTAAGCACCTACTATGTGTCAGGCACTGTACTTAGCACATTTAATGCTATTAATCCTTACAGCAATTCTAGGAACTGTTAATAATCTCTTTTAGAGGTGAGGAAACAGGCTGAAAGGAGGAATGTAATTTGCCAAAATTCATCGACTATTTACTGTTAGAACATGAAACCAGGGCTTTCTGGCCTCAAAAGCTTTATCTTTCCAACAATCAGTGTAAAAGATGTGAAACCCTCTGCTGGGGCCAGGGCTTAACACTTATGGAAAGGGACTAAAAATTAGTGACATGATACCCTTTTAGCAGGTGAGAAGTTAGTATAAGACATCACTCAAAACACCAGGAAAATAATACACGAATGATTCCTATTACACTCCTGGTGAGCATTGGAGGTATTAATTTCAAAAATACCCACAGGCACTTAGATAACTATGTCAGCTAAAATAATTTAAAGATAGAGCACAGATTTCCATCACTCTCAGGAAGGAAGAGACTGCCTCCTCAGGATATATTCTGAACGCCACATCGGCACCATTTATTTGAAGCCTTGATAGCCCTAATGCTTTCTGAGGAAGAAATTAATATGAAACACTTCTCTTCAGACTAAAATAAAAGTGATTTCATTTACCGCTGAAGACAATTTAGAGCCTTCTAATTAAAAACTAAATAACCACTTTGGTTGTTCTGGCAAACGTCACACTAGAAGACGTACATGACATGTCACTGCAGGACTATTAATTAAAGGACATCGTGTCTCTCATGCAAACTGAAGTAAATTCTGTTCTCCAACGAATGTGCCCCAAGTTGTATTCTCATCCAAAATTTATACACTTACTCCTCCTACTACCATCCTCCCTTTCTCTTTTACCAACTTAAGGTATAATTCATTCATTTAAAGTGTATAATTTGATTAATTCTGAAAATATATATACCCATAAAACTGCCACCACAATCAAGACACAAAATATTTCCATCACCCTTAGAAGTTTTCCGGTGCCTCTTTGTAGTCCATCCCTCCGTCTATCCTCAGGCCCAGGAAGCTACTCCAGTGGTTTCTGTCATTTGAGATGAGTTTACATTTTCTAGGATTTTATACAACTAGAATCACACAGTGTGTCCTCTTTGGGGTCTGCTTATTTCACTCAGCTTATTTTGCAATTCACCCATGTGTATCAGTAGTTGGTTCTTTGTCCTGCTGAGCAGTATTCCGTTGTATGTATATACTACTTATTGTTTATCCATTCTCTTATTAGTGTATATAAAGTTGTTTACAATTTGGATACTATAAATAAAGCTGCCACGAACAATAATGTACAAATCTTTGTGTGGACATATATTTTAATTATATTGGGAAAGTATCTGGGACTAAAATGGCTAAGTTGTACAGTATGTGTAAGTTTAACTTTTTAAGATTCTACTAACAGTTTTTCGTGGGGCACCTGAGTGGCTCAGTCAGTTGAATGTCCAACTCTTGGTTTCGGCTCAGGTCACGGCCTCGTGGTCATGAGATCCAACCCCCACCAAGATTCTCTGTCTCCCTCTCTCTCCTTTGCCTCTCCCCCTTGCTCATGTACTCTCTCTCTCCCTAAAATAAATAGTCTTTTTTAAAAATTAGGTAATACTAACAGTTTTTCAAAGGGTTTTTAACATTTTACATTCTCATTAGCCATATATGAGAGTTGTGGTTGCTCCATACACTCAACAATAAGTATTATCAGTCTTTTCCATTTTACTGTTCTAATGCATATATAATGATATCTCACTGTGGTTCAATATGGTTTTTTAAAGATTTTATTTGACAGAGAAAGAGGGAGCACAAGCAGGGGGAGCAGCAGAGGGAAAGGGAGAAGCAGACTCCCCACTGATCAGGGAGTCAGATGTGGGGCTCGATCTCAGGACCCTGGGATCATGACCTGAGCCAAAGGCAGACACTTAACTGACTGAGTCACCCAGGTGCCCCTCAATATGGTTTTAATTTCGACTTCCCTGATCACGTAAGCTACTGAACAACTTTTCAGGTACTTAACAGTCATTCATGTAACTTCTTTTATGAAGTGTCTAATAAAATTTTTTGGCCATTTTTTATTTGGTTGTCTTCTTTTTTGTTTAACAGCTTACTACATATTCTGAATACAAGTCCTTTCTCATATATATATATATATATATATATATATATATATATATATATATATATATATATATACTTTCTCCTAGTCTCTGACCTAGATTTTCCTAATAGTATCTTCCAAGGAGCAAGAATTCTTTATTTTGATAAAACCCAATTTACCATTTTTTTCTGTATGATTTTTGCCTTTTGTGTCCTAAGTAATCTCTGCCTACTTTGAGGTCACAAAGTTTATTTCTATATTTTCTTGTAGAAGTTCTATAATTTTAGTTTTTATATTTATATCTTATGCATTTCAAATTAACTTTTATGTATGGTGTGAAGTCAGGGTCAAGGTTTATTTTTTCTATATGACTGACTATACAGCTGTTACAACACCATTTGCTGGAAGACTTTCCTTTCTTCATTCAATAGACTAAGTAAGCAACTTTATCAAAAATCAACTGACCAGGGGTGTCTGGGTGGCTCAGTCATTAAGCATCTCCTTTGGCTCAGGTCATGATCCCAGTATCCTGGGATCAAGTCCCACATCAGGCTTCCTGCTCCACGGGGAGCCTGCTTCTCTCTCTCCCACTCCCCCTGCTTGTATTCCCTCTCTCACTGTGTCTCTCTCTGTGTCAAATAAATAAGTACAATCTTTAAAAAAGAAAATTTAGGGGCGCCTGGGTGGCTCAGTGGGTTAAAGCCTCTGCCTTCGGCTCACGTCATGATCTCAGGGTCCTGGGATCAAGCCCCACATCGGGCTCCCTGCTCAGCAGGGAGCCTGCTCTCCGCCCCCCACCTGCCTCTCTGCCTACCTGTGATCTCTCTCTCTGTCAAATAAATAAATAAATAAAAATCTTAAAAAAAAAAATCAACTGACCATTCTTGAGTGGATGGATCCCCTCCTGGGTACTTTCTTTAGTTCCACTGATCTATACTATATATCCATCCTTCTAGTAATACCACACTGTCTTGATTACTGCTGCATTATAATTAATCTTGAAATCAGGTAGTAATTTCTACAAATTTGCTCACCTTATATAAAACTGCTTTGACTAATCTAGGGTGTTGACATTTCCCTATAAATTTTAAAATCAGCTTATCAGTTTCTATGTTTCTAAAAAAAAAAAAAAAGCCTGTTAGAATTTTTATTGAGATTGGACTGAATCTATATAGGCTGATTAAAGAAGATTAACATCTTACCTACACTGCATCTTTTAATCCAAGAACACAGTAAATTTCTCCATTTAGATCTTTATTTTCACTCAGCAATCAATATTCTGTAGTTGTACATGTAGAGATCTATATTTCAGTTAAGTTTATTTTTTTAAGGATTTTATTTATTTGAGAGAGAGAGAGAGAGAGAGAGAGCACAAGCAGGGGGAGCAACAGAGGTAGAGAGAGAAGCAGACTCTCCACTGAGCAGGGAACCTGATAAGGGACTCAAGCCCAGGACCCTGGGATCATGACCTGAGCCAAAGCAGATGCTTAACTGACTGAGCCACCTAGGTACCCCTGTTAAATTTATTTTTAAATATTTGAATATTTTGTTACTATTTAAATGGATTTTTTTACCCATTTTCCTATTGTCTGCTACAATACCAGAACTTTTCCTTTCTTTTTTGTACAATGTATTTGGTCAAAAAAGGGAATTTCTACAATGAATTATTATTTCATGAGCACATTACAATATGTTATATGAAAGTTGAATCACTTTTTTGTTTTTAATGTAGTAATCATTTCTCCAGTGTCTACTATTCTGCCAAATACCTAAACAAGAACATGCCTAATCAAAAAGACTGATCAAACAACCACAGATATTTTTGTGGCAAAGGTATCTGAGCCATCACAGCACAATATTCTGACCATTAATACCATTCAACTCATTCCCCTTGCTTGTCTTCCATGATTAGCCAACTGTATGATGAGAATTTAGGCTACTGTGGAAAATAAGTATCTGAGAGGATTTAAGCATACATATGTTCTCTCACACTTTCCTTTAACCTCAACTTCATTGTGGCCCTTTTCACCAGGTTTTTAATTATTTTCATTCATGGTTTTTAAAGCAGGTGACTTGAAAATTTTATTTCACTCTCCAGAAAAACCTTATTTGATATTAATAGTTATGAAGTTTTTGTTAATCTTCAATGACCTTTTCTTCTGGGAAATCAGTAACCTTACATATCAAAGATTCCCAATACTCATCTAATCTAATCATCACCCATACAATTCAATTTTGTCAAAATCAATCTGTCATCATCATGCCAGATCAGGACAAAACAATGTGAAAAAAGAAAGATGACCCTCAATCTAGACATACAACCCAGTGGAGACAAGCAAAGACTAAGTTAATACAATAACAAGGTATTTTTCTCCCTACAAGCCAGAGGGCCTTTCCTTTTTTTTTTTTTAATCAACTTTTTGTTGTAAGCAGTGCTAAAAATGTCACAGAACACTACTTAATACTCTTCATATTAAAGCAATCCAGTCATTACAGCAACCACACAGAGACCACCTAACAGCTATAACTTCTCAACTCGGGCATGGACGTTAATATAAGAAATAATCCTAATGGGGGAAGAGTGGGGACAAGGAAAACTTCTTGCAGGATATAGAGAGTAGCCTTAAATAGTACAATTTCAATAAGCAGGAAAAACTGTCAAGAGATGACAAGGAACTATCAAGGGGCTCCAAGGCTGAGGCAACATATTGATTTAGTAAGTCAACAAATATTTACTGTGGATCTGGGTTGATCACTTTGTTAAATACTACAGTTACAGTGAACCAGACAGTTATGCTTCTATTTTGTTGGTTATGAATGAATTTAGTAACATGGCCACACCTAGCTATAAGGCAGTTTGGGAAGCGTGGCTTTTTGTAGAAGGCCACGTGTCGAACTAAAAATAAAGCGTTCTAAAAATTACTATGAAAGAGGGAGATAATGGACTTTAGAGAACAACCAACAACCTCTGCTAGGATAATAGATCATCCAAGACAGAAATAAGCCAAAGAAATTTCCAGGATAGTGGTAAGGGAAAGTCCTAGTTTAAAATTGTGCAGCACACTAAATAGCATTCAGTCCAGATTGGAGTTAAGTAGATAGGGGACAAGGCAGGGAGGCACTAGGAAGGCATCTCAAACAAACAAAGATCATGCTAGAGAGAGGAGTTTTAGAGTTCTGTTAAAAGGTTTACAGGATAGGGACACTGGGTGGCTCAGTTGGTTAAAGTGACTGCCTTCGGTTCAGGTCATGATCCTGGAGTCCCGAGATCAAGTTCCGCATTGGGCTCCCTGCTCAGCGGAGAGTTCTGCTTCTCCCTCTGACCCTCCCCCATCTCATGTTCTCTCTTTGTCTCATTCTCTCTCAAATAAATAAATAAAATCATTAAAAAAAAAAAAGGTTACGGGATAGAGGAGCACCTGGGTGGCTCAGTGATTAAGCGTCTGCCTTCGGCTCAGGTCATGATCCCAGAGTCCTGGGACTGAGTCCCACATCCAGCTCCCTGCTCAGCAGGAGGCCTGCTTCTCCCTCTCCCACTCCCTCTGCTTGTGTTCCTTCTCTCACTGTCTCTCTGTCAAATAAAAAGTCTAAGGGATAGAATCTTAATGGATATATCTTAAACTAAACAAATATAAAAGGAAGCAACTATAACTCCAGAAAATCTCCAAAAGTGAGAAAGGAAAAAAACATAATTTTTTCCAACTTTGTAGCAGATAATCTTCAAACATGGCCCTCAAGATTATCTGTTCATTATACAACTTTCCTCTAAACATCTCACTTTCTCGCTCTCCGTAATGACAGATTCAAACCGCTACTCTCCTCAAACCCCAATGCCCCTCTTGAAGGTGACTGCAGAGTGCCTCACAATCTCTACAGAAAAAATAAAAACACCACCTGAGGTCGACAGCCATGAATTTCTCGTAAAGCCAATTTTCCCTTTTACATGACTTCCTAACACAGCCTTTAGCTCTTCCACTATTAGCGCAGAGAAAGCCAAGAGCTATTCATGTAAATTTATGATTTGCCAGACAGATGTAATAAAAATACAAAGGGGCAAGGGAATGTAGGGCATTGTCAAAGAGTGTTATTAGCAAACATGATGTCATTAATATAGTGGATCATGAAGTTTTGCTGAATATCCAGACAATCAAGGTCCCTTTGGACTACATTGTAACAGAGGGAAGTGGAGTCGATACAGCTCTAGGGCATGACCATAAATGTGTACTTCTGTCCATTCTAAGTGTATGTGAACTGCTTCTGATCCCCCTTCCTGATAGTTAAAGAAGGCATTCATTCTCCATTATCGATAGTTGCCTATGAAGTGCCACAGACCTTGTTGCTCCACTCTAGTAAAGGCATCTTATCTGATACAGCAACTGTGGTCAGGAAATTGCTTGGTTAAATGTCTAACAGTTCACCATCACCTACCATCAGTCATCTGCAGGGAAAATCTCATTAATTAAATGGGAGTATGATAGGAATCACCACCCTCAACCAGTAAGTCTTTAAGACTAACATTAATGTCTACCATTCAACTGGGATACGTTATTGCTTCTGATTTACTTTTTTTGTGCAACAGTCCCAGTAGTTTCCACCTGTCCTTTCCTACTACAAGGGCTCTTATTCTATAGGTTAAACATGACAGTGCTGCCAATTACTAAATATATCCATGCTGATTACATATTCAGGGACAGGGAAAATGACCACACAGTGAGTCTAGAGATACAGTGAGCCCAGCTGTGAGACAGACTTGAGCCAGGACTGCATTTATCACCTGGCCTCCATATGCCCCCATATTCACATGAGAATCACTATGGGGTCTCAGGTCCCCTGGCAGCAATATTAGCTTGACCCTGTTCCCAATAATT
This sequence comes from Ailurus styani, assembly GCA_002007465.1. Classification (NCBI taxonomy): domain Eukaryota; kingdom Metazoa; phylum Chordata; class Mammalia; order Carnivora; family Ailuridae; genus Ailurus; species Ailurus styani. The sequence continues at coordinate 906,648 of LNAC01000457.1, read as the reverse complement.
CTTTAAAGATCTGGATAGATCTTTCTCTCCAGTGGACTGTTAAAATGTCCACACTACCCAAAGCAATCTACAAATTCAATGCAATCCCTACTAAAATTCCAATGGCATTTTTCCCAGAAACAGAACAATCTTAAAATTAGTACAGAACCATAAAAGACCCCAAATAGCCAAAGTAATCTTGAAAAAGAAGAACAAATCTAGAGGATTCGTGATCCCTGACTAAAAAGGTATAGTAACCAAAACAGTATGATATCAGCGCAAAAACAGACAGAAAGTTCATTGGAACATTATTGAGAACCCAGAAATAAAAACACACAAATACAGTCAATTTATGACAAGGGAGCCAATAAATACAATAGGGAAAGGACAGCATCTTTAATAAATGGCATTAAGAAAAATCAGATAACCACATGCAAAAACAAATGAAACTGGATCACTATCTTACACCATACACAAAAATTAACTCAGGATTGGAGACCTCAATGTAAGACCTGAAACCATGAAAATGCTAGGAAAAAAAACCACACAGGTGGTAAGCTCATTGACATTTGTCTTTGATGATTTTTTGGATCTGACACCGAAATCAAATGCAGTAAAAGCAAAACTAAACAAGTAGGACTACTAAAAAGCTTCTGCACAGTGAAGGAAGTCATCAGCAAAATGATAAAGGCAACTACCAAATAGGGGGAAATATTTGCAAATCATATATATGATTATATATATATATAATTTAATATAAAAACTTATATTAAAGAAACCCAAGCAACTCAATAGTTAGAAAAACCAAACAATCTGATTAAAAAATGGGCAGAGGATCTGAACGGACACTTTTCCAAAAAAGACATACAGATGATCAACACGTGCCTGAAAAGGTGATCATGACTAATCATGAGGGAAATGCAAACCAAAACTAAAGGAGATACCACCTCACACCTGTCCAAACGGCTATTATCAAAAAACACAAACAAACAAAACAAGAAATAACAAGTATTGGTGAAGATATGGAGAAAAGGAAACCCTATGTACTGCTGGTGGGAATATAAATTAGTGCAGCCACTATAGTAAACAGGAGGAGGTTCTTCAAAAAATTTAAAATAGCACTACAACATGATTCAGCAATTCCGCCTCTGGGTATTTATCTGAACAAAATAGAAACACTAACTCCCTAGTGGACATAAGCCTAGGAACATAAATTCCCAGGAACTTCTCACATTTGGGGCAGGCAAGCAAAGAATGTTCTGGCAGTACTAGGACAGCCTGTCAACAAAGAGAAAAAGGTGGTGGCTACTGGGAATTAAAGTAAACCAGGACCAATATGGACAAATACAGTAAAGGATTCCAAGGTGATATGGATGGAGATCTGAGAGTTTCTGCTACATATATGTGTACTTATGCAAGAGTTCCTCTCGGATCAATAACAGGGTTATAGGGTGTGTCCAACTTTACTAGTAATATCTACCTAGTTTCCAAATTAATATTGCAATTAATATTCATTTCAGCATGTCATATTTAAGAGAGCCTGCTGGCTTCTATCCTTTACAACCTTGCAACTGCAATTATGGTCCAGAGCATCAGCACAGGCATCACTTAGAACTTTGTTAGAAAGCCAGTACATCTCACTCCACATCTGATGAATCCGAATATACATTTTTCAAAGATCTTTAAGTGATTCAAATTAAAGTTTGAGAAGTCCTGCTCTCTATCACTTAGTATTATCCAACTCATTAATTTTTGCCACTCAACTGTCAAATGAAGTCTCATTTTGGTCTTGATTTGTACATCCTTAATTAGTTTGAATATATGTTCAACATACATTGACTATGTGTTTCCTCTTCCATAAAATGCCTGTTTTATACCTTTTGCACCTTTTCCTACTGGGTTATTGTTATTTATTATTCACTTTATATTCTGGATACTGACTGTTTTGGAAGTGATCTCTGCATTTAATGTGAAGTAAAGACCCAATTTCAATTTCCTTCCCCACTTGCTTTTGGATTCTGCGCCCATCAATCCACAAAAATAATTCTAAGTAACCAACCATTTCCATATAACTAATCTATCTTTTTGCCCCTTACTTAACATGTTCAGCACACTGATACTCAGGACTCCCTCCTTCAAAAAAATTTTCTTTCAGTGCCTTCGGTGGCTTTCTACAGTCCTCGCCTCATTTCCTACCTACCACTCTGACTAGTCCTTCTCAGTATTCTCTTGCAGGCTCATCTATCTCAAACAGGTGAGGAAATGCCAGTGTTCCTCAAGTCTTCACCCTATATTCACACTTAGAACAGTGCCTGGCACACAGTAAGTAGTATCCAAGTATCTGGAAATATCATCATCATATTCTCACACTAAACTCTCTATGTGGACAATCTCTTTCATTCCTTTAGTTACCATTTGTACAGAGATGATCTACAGTGTATCTCTTATCCACATTTCCCCTTGGGGTTCCTGACTTATGCGTATCTGATGTCTCCTTCAGCATGTTTAAAATTAAACTCATGATTTTCCCTCCCCTCCTTCCACAAAACTTGGTCTTACTCAGTATTTTCTGTGAACACCACCACTCATCCAGGTTTATAAATCAGAAATGCATCTGTTTTCTATATTCAATCCACTGCCAAGTACTGCTGATTTTCGACTGACCACTTACCTCCATTTCGATTCCCACTACCCCTAAATTCAACCTTCTATTATTTCTCGCTTGGACTACCCCAAATGTAGGTCTTCCTGTACTATTTTTTCTTTTCTCCACACAAAAGCCAGCATGATCTTTTTTAAAATGCATCACATTTCTACTTAAAATCCTTCAGTGGCTCTTAGGATAAAGTGCAAAACATTAAACATGGGCTCAAAGATCTGTACAGACTAGACTTACCGCCTCTTCTCACACCAACCCTTCCCCTTTGTTCTACATTCCAGGTGTCATGGCCTTTCAATCCCTGATTCACCATGCTCCCTCTCACCAAAAAGATGTTTACGCATGCTGTCCCTTCTGAATGGACGGTTTAATTTTAGTTCAACCACCCCTGCCTCAGAGAAGCCATTCCCAAACTTCCAGAATAGGTCAAATTCCCCATAAGATGGTTCAACAGTAATAAGAGCTTCCCATTCTTGTGCTCTTCTCAGTTGCAATATTATATGTGTGTGATTGTTTAAGCTGTGCTTGCCCCCACCCTAACCCATTAGTCTGTGAGCTCCTGGAAACCAGGACTCATTTATTTTTGTTTTTCTCACCATTGTACCTCCCATGACTAGTAGGATCTGGTACACAGTAGAAATGAATAAATACTTAATGAAGTAATGAACACTGAATCACTGAAAACTTTTCTTTCTGAAGTATCTACACATTTTCTTGACTCTATTATACACATAACAGATTTCCAGAAATGGGGTTCCTGATACATGTTTAAAATGGGGGGGGGCTGATTATGGTCCAAGATGGCAATGTGGTAAGACCCTGAACTCACCTCCTCCACAACAAATCTATACCTATATATAGAGCAATTCCTCCTGAAGAACTGAGGGCTGACTGAACAACTTCTGCATAACAAAAGATAGAGACCACACAGAGAATGGCAAGAGGAGACACAGTAATAAAGCAATAATCACCCTTCTCCAACCCTGCAAACTCCAGTTGGGAGTGGAGGGAATACTACTAAGAAACTATTAATAGACTCATCTGTCCTGGGGCACAAAAAAAACCCACACAATTTAAAAAGGCAAGCAGAATTGGGTGCCTGGGTGGCTCAGTGGGTTAAGCCTCTGCCTTCTGCTCAGGTCATGATCTCAAGGTCCTGGGATCAAGCCCCACATGGGGCTCCCTACTCAGCGGGGAGCCTGCTTCCCCCTCTCCCTCTGCCTGCCTCTCTGCCTACTTGTGATCTCTCTCTCTGTCAAATAAATAAATAAAATCTTAAAAAAAAAGGGGGGGGGAGCAAGCAGAATATAAAGGAACTAGGCCTAGAACCCTGCCAACTGGTGGGGGAGCTGATGGAACTCTCAGTGGGTTGGAGGGGCCAGCAGGTGACCTAGTTTAAATTACCCCCCCCCCAGCACCTGATAGCACAGACATCCCAGCTCACACCTGCATTGGCTCCAGCTGTCCAGGGGCATCTTGGCCCACAACCATTTCAGCCACAGACGTCCTATGGGGGCACCCTTGTGCAGAGCACCTCAGGACCTTACCCATCCATGCCCCCCCCCCTCACAACCAGCCTCCCAGAACATGCTCTATGCAGAGTGCCCCAGAACTCCTGAACCCACACCCAATTCAGCTCCAGCTGCCCCACCACGGTGCCCCATAAACCAAGTGCCCTGGGACCAACGTGCACTTTGTCTTGGCTCCAGCTACACTGTCTGGGTGCCCCTGCTCTGAGCACTCTAGGGCACCCACTTCAGCTTCAGCTATCCTATCACAGTGCCCTCTGTGAAGAGAGGAGAGCCCCAGGATTCCCTGGGTTGTACTAACTTCAGTTAGTACACCCTGGCTCACACCAACTTCGGCTCCAGCCATCTCACCAGGGAAGACCCAGCCCACACCAGTCACAGCTCACCAACCAACCTACGTCACCAGGTATACACAGTCTACCCAAAGGATGATATACATAAGACCATTCCTTCAACTTTAGGAGAAGTAGCTGTTCTGCCTAATTCACAGAAACAAACACAGAAAGTCAAGGAATACAAGGAGACAGAGGAATATGTTTCAAATGACAGAAAAAGACAAAAAAGTAAAAACAAAACAAACAAAAACCTAAACTAAATAAAAAAGAGTTAAGAAATGTGCCTAATAAAGAATTTAAAGAAATGATCATAAAGATCCTCACCAGACTAGACAGAAGAATGGATGAACTCACTTATAACATCAACAAAGACACAGAAAATATTTTTTACAATCAGAATTGAAGAATACAAGTAAAATAAAAAATACACTAGAGGGAATGAACACTAGAATATGCAGAAGAACAGATCAGCTATCTGGCAGGCTATCTGGCAGACTGGTAATGTAAGGCACCCAAACTAAACAGAAGAAAAGAAAAACAAAAAGAAGAAGAAGAAAAAGAAAAGAAAACAGAATAAGAGACCTCTTAGACAACATCAAGCAAACAAAAACATTCACATTATGGGGTCCTAGAATAAGGAGAGAGAGTCAAAGGGGCAGAAAAATTATTTGAAGAAATAATAGCTGAAAACTTCCCTAACCTGGGGAGGGAAACACACATCCAGATTCAGGAAGCACAGAGTTCCAAACAAGTTGAACCCAAGGAGGGCTACACCATGACACATAATAATCAAAATGTCAAAGATTAAAGAGAGAATTTTAAAAGCAGCAAGAGAGACGCATATAGTTACGAACAATGGAAACCAAATAAGGCTTTGAGCTGATTTTTCAGCAAAAACTCTGCAGGCCAGAAGGCAGTGGCATGATATACACAAACTGATGAAAAGAAAAAACCTATAACCAAGAATACTCTCCCTGGCAAGGTTATCATCCAGAATCGAAGGAGAGATAAAGAGTTTCCCAGAAAAACAGAAGTTAAAGGAATTCATCACCACTAACCCAGGCTTACAAGAAATGTTAAAGGTACTTCTTTAAGTGAAAAAGAGAAGGCCAGAATTTGAAGTAAGAAAATTCTAATGTAAAATATAATAACATATACATAAAACGTGGAGGGTACATAAAACAAATTTCATTTAGAATGTGTTTGAACTTAAGTGACCATCAACTTACTATAGACTACTATATATATTTAGGATGTTATAATATAAATCTCATGGTAACCACAAACCCAAAACCTATAACAGATACACAAAAAAATAAAGATAAAGCATAATACTAAAGAAAATCATCAATCACAAGGAAAGAAGGAAAGAAAAGAATGAAGAACTACAAAAATAAGAAAACAAAACTGCAGTAAGTTACATAGCTATCGATAATTTCTCTACGTGTAAATGGTCTAAATACTCCAATCAAAAGACACAGGATGGCAGAATGGGGAAGAAAAAAAAAGACCTACATATATGCTGCCTACAAAAGACTCACATCAGGTCTAAAGACACAGACTGAAAGTGAGAGTAAGAGGATGGAAAAGATACTGTATGCAAAAGGAAGAAGAAGAAAAAAAAGCCAGGTAGCAATACTTGTTACAGACAAAATAGAATTTAAAACAAAGACTGTAACATGAGACAAAGAATGTCCCATGTCCCTATAATGATAAAGGAATCAGTCCAAAAAGAGAATATTATGATTGTAAATATCTATGAAACCAAAATTGGAGCACCTAAATACATAAAGCAAATATTAACAGACATAAAGAGAAAAACTAAAAGAAATACAGTAATAGTAGAGGACTTTAACATCCCATTTATGTAATGGATAGATCATCCAGGCAGAAAATCAATACAGAAAAAGTGCTTTTGAACAACCCATCAGACCAGATGAACTTTATATAGCCAACCTTCAATCCAAAAACAATAGAAAACACATTCTCTTCAAAGGCACATGGAATTCTCCAGAATCACATGTTAAGTAACAAAACAGGTCTTAATAAATTTAAAAAGACTGAAGTCATATCATGCACCTTTTCTAACCACAATGGCATGAAACTAGAAATCAATCACAAGGGGAAAAAAATGGAAAAACACTAACATGCAGAAGCTAAATAACATGCTACAAAACAATGAATGAGTCAGACAACAAATCAAAGAGGAAATAAAAAAATACAGAGAGACAAATTAGAATAGAAACACTATGGTCCAAAATTTGGGGGACACAGCAAAAGCAGTTCTAATAGGAGATTAATAGTGATACAGGCCTACCTCAAGAAACAAGAAAAATCTTAAACAGTCTAACCTTACACCAAATGAACAAGAAAAGGAGAAACAAATCTCAAATTTAGTAGAAGGAAAGAAATAATAAAGACCAGAGAAGAAATAAATGAAATAGAGACCAAAAAAACACAAAACAAAAACAAAACAAAACAAACAAAACAAAACCAAAACCAAACCAAAAAAAAAAAAAACACAGAAAAGATCAATGAAACCAAGAGCTGCTTCTTTGAAAAGATAAAGAAAATTGATAAACCTTAACCCAATGAAGGAAAAAGAGAGAACCTGAATAATCAAAAAAAGAAAGAATAGAAATAACTACCAACACCACAGAAATACAGGGATTATAAGAGATTACTACAAAAAATTATATGCCAACAAAGTGGATAATGAAGAAGAAATGGATAAATTCCTAGAATACTCTAAAACTAAATCAAGAGGAGACAGAAAACTTGAACATTCAAATTACTAGGAACAAAAATGAGCCAGTAAACAAAAAACTCCCAAAAACCAAGAGTCCATGGCCAGATGGATTCACAGGTTAATTTTATCAAACAATTAAAAAAGAGTTGGAGGTGGGGGGGCCTGGGTGGCTGAGTCAGTTAAGTGGTCAACTCTTGATTTTTGGCTCAGGTCATGATCTCAGGGTCCTGAGACTGAGCCCCACAGTGGGCTTTGTGCTCAGCGGGGAGTCTGCATGAGGAGAGGATTCTCTTCCCCTCTTCCTCTGCCCCTCCCCTTGCTTGAGCTCTCTCTCCCTAAAATAAATAAATAAAATAAGCCTTTAAGAGAAAATAGAGCTAATACCTATTCTCTTTAACTATTCTAAAAAGCAGAAAAGGAAGTTTCCAAATACATTCTATGAGGCCACCATTACCCTGATGCCAAAACTAGACATGATACTGGAGAAAAGAAAACTACAGGCCAATATCCCTGATGATCATACATGCAAAAATCCTCAACAAAATATTAGCAAACTGCATTCAACAATACATTATAGGATCACTCACCATGATCAAGTGGGATTTACTCCAGGGATGCAAGGCTGGTTCAATATCCACATATCAATTAATGTGATATACCACATTAACCAAATGAAGGATAAAAATCATATGACCATCTCAAGCAGCTCCATGAAGCAGAAGATGGTGGCTGAGTATGAGGACCCTACGCTCACCTCAGACCACAAATACAACCAGATACTATCAAATCATCCAAAATTCCCCAGAAATTGATCTGAAGACCAGAAGAACAAACCCCACAACTAAACTAAAGAGAAGAGGCCACATTGAAGAGGCTAGGAATGTGAAGATGCTGACTGGGAGAGAAACAGATAGTGGCCACAGAGGTGGGGAGAGGATCATGGTCACAGAGGAGGGCAAGAGACAGACTAACACATAGGGGAATGCAAAGGGAAGACAAATACCCATAGCAATTGGCTTGGAAACTAAAAGGGCTCAAATTTCATGAGTTCTTGCAACCAGCAGGGCTTAAATCCAGGAGTTTTAAAGGTCACCATCCTTGGCTATGGGAGAGCTTGCAGGCACTGGGGCTGCTCCTAGAGAAAGGGAGGGCAAACAGCCTGTGAATGTACAGCATTAAAACAGTGATCTGAACAGTGCCTGGGGCACACAATGAGGAGGTAGCTTACTTGCTCATCTCAGAAGCTTATCCCAGAGAGGCAACATTCACAGAGAGACCCCTCTGGGAGTAAAGGAACTGGCAGGTACCATTTCCCTTCCCCACCCCTAAACATAAACACAAAGCCACCTGCAGGAATCAACAAAGCACAAACACTTGCTACCTAACTTGCTTACGCCAAACTCCAAACCCCATACTCTGGTGGAACTACCCTTCCCAGTCTAACTTGCCTCAGTCCCAGCACAGCAGGCCCTCACCCGCAAAAGACAGGCCCAAACCCCTGCCCACATCCTGTGTCCCAACCTGGGAGTTTTGCACAGCCTTGATCCTCATGGAGGTGGTGACAGATCTCATTCCACAAGCAGACCAGAAAACACCTAGTTAAAATACACCACATTCAGGCCAGGGATCAAACACTGCCCACAGCAGGCAAAGAGAACCTCTGCAGTTAACTGGCCTGAAGGATAAAGTGGTGACAACACAACAGCAGAGCATATGCAACACAAAATGGAGACACTCCCAGAAGTGCCAGGCCCTGGGGAACAGGAGACACTACACAGCAAGGCACTCTAGGATGTCTTCTTCATAAAGCATTACACTCATTACACCCTGACTTTCCTAACATAGAAACAGGCACAGAGACTTACACAAAATGAGAAGACAGAGGAACTTCTCCCAAATGAAAAAAAGGACAAGGCACAGCCAGATATACAAGCAAAACAGATATAAATAAGATGCCTGATGGAGAATTTAAAGCAGTAATCATAAGGATATTTACTGGATTTGAGAAGAGTGGAGAATGTCACTAAGACCATTAACACAGAGATAAGGAATAACATAGAAATAGAGGGCTCAACAAACAAAATGAGAAACACACTTGGTGGAATGAACAGCAGGCTGGAAGAAGCAAAGGAATGAATTAATGACCTAGAAGACAGAGCAGTGGAAAGTAATCAAGGTGAACAGAGAGAGAAAAAAGAATTATGCAAATCAAGAATAGGGAACTCAGTGACTCCATGAAACATAATAACATTAGTATTATAGGAGCCTCAGAAGAAGAGAGAGAAGAGAAGGTTATTTGAAGAAATAGCTGAAATTTTTCCTAATCTGGAGAAGGAAACAGATATCCAGATCCAGGAGGCACAGAGAACCCCCAAAAAAATCAATAAAAGCAGATCCACATCAAGACGTATTGTCATTAAAATGGTAAAATACAATGATAAAGGAAGAACATTAAAAGGAGCAAGAGAAAAGAAAACAGTTACACACAAAGGAAACCCCAATAGGTTATCAGGGGATTTTTCAGCAGAACCTTTCCAAGCTAGAAAGGAGTGGCATGATATATTCAAAGTGCTGAATGGGAAAAATCTGTAGCCAAGAATACTCTATCCAGCAAGGCTAACATTCAGACTAGAAGGAGAGAGAAAGAGTTTCCCAAACAAAAACTAAAGGAATTCATGAACACTAAGCCAGCCCTGCATGAAATATTACAGGGGACTCTTCAAGTGGAAAGGAAAGATCAAAAATCACAGTATGAAGGTAGGAAACACAAAAGCAGTAAAAATGACTGTTTTTGTAAAACATCAATCAAGGAACTCATAGAATAAAAGTATGTAAAATATGACACCATGTACCTAAAATCTGGGTAGTAAAGAATGGATTCAAACTTAAATATAGACGGTGATATGCAGAAAATGTTATATACAAAACCAATGCTAACTACAAAGCAAAAACTGTTAGTAAATCTGCGAAGGACCCAAATATATCACTAAAGAAAACCAGCATACCATGAAAGACAAAAAGGCAAGAGAGCTCCAGAGAAGGTCTTTAAAAATAACCATAAAATAAGTAATAAAATGACAATAAATAAAAATAATTACTACAACTTAAATGGACTAAACATTCCAATCAAAGACATGTGCTGACAGAATGGATGAAAAAAACCAATACTCATCTATATGGTGCCTACAAAGACTCATTTCAGACCTAAAGACACTTGCAGATTAAAAGTGAGGGGATGGAGAAACATCTATCATGCAAATGGATGTCAAAAGAAAAACAAAGTAGGAATACGTATATGAGACAAAAGGAACATTAAAACAAAGACTATAACAGGAGACAAAGGACATTGTATAATAATAAAGGGGATAATCTAACAAGAAGATATAACTGTAAATATTTGTGCACCCAGTGTGGGAGCACCCCCCAAAAAAATAAGACAGTTAATAACAAACGTAAAGGAACTAATGGGCAATAATAAAATAGCAGGGGACTTTAACACCCCACTTACACTGATGGACAGATCATCTCAACAGAAAATCAACAAAGAAAAAATGGCTTTGAAGAACACACTGGAACATACAGATTTAACAGACATACAGAACAAGCCATCCTAAAACAGCAGAAAACACATTCTTTTTCAAGTGCACATGGAACATTTTTCAGAATAGATCATATATTAGGCCACAAAACAAGCCTCGACAAATTCAAGATCAAAGTCATATCATGCATTTTTTTCTGACCACAATGCAACGAAACTAAGTCAACCACAGGAAAAAATCTGCAAAGAACACAAGTACATGAAGGTTAAGTAACATGCTACTAAACAATGAATGGATCAAAAAGGAAATAAAATAAAAAAGTACATGGAAACAAACAGAAATTAAAACACAAAGGTTGGGACACCTGGATGGCTGAGATGGTTAAGCGTCTGCCTTCGGCTCAGGTCATGATCCCAGGGTTCTGGGACTGAGTCTTGCATTGGCCTCCCTGCTCAGGAGGGAGCCTGCTTCTCCCTCTGCCTCTGCCTGCCACTCCCCCTGCTTGTGCTCTCTCTCTCTGATAGATAGATAGATAGATAGATAGATAGATAGATAGATAGATAGATAGATAGATAAAATATTTAGAAAATACAAAGGTTGAAAACCTTGCAGACACGATCCTAAGAGGGAAGTTTATACCAATACAAGCCTACTTCAAGAAGCAAGAAAAATCTTGAACAACCTAACCTTCCACCTAAAGGAGCTGGGAAAACAAACAAACAAACAAACAAAATCTATAAGCAGCAGAAGGAAGAAAATAATTAAGATTAGAGCATAAATAAATCATACAGAAACTTAAAAAAAATATAAAAGGTCTATGAAACCAGGAGTTGGTTCTGGGGGAGGAGGGGACACCCAATAAAAATGATAAACTTGTAGCAAGTCATCAAGAAAAAAAGAGAAAAAACCCAAATAAATAAAATCGCAAATGAGAGAGGGAGAAATAACACCACTGTAATACAAGAAAATATTATGAAAAATTATATGCCTAGAAAAAATGGATAAATTCCTAGAGATATAACCTACCAAAACTGAAACAGGAAGAAATAGAAAATTTGAACAGACTGATTGCCAGAAAAAAAATTGAGTCAATAATCAAAAAACTCCCAACAAACAAAGTCTAATAGCAGATGACTTTGCAGGAGAATTCTACCAAAAATTTAAAGAGGAGTTAATACCTACTTGTTCTTCTCAAATTATCCCAAAAAATAGAAAAGGAAGGAAAACTTCCAAATTCATTCTATGAAGCCAGCATAACCCTGATATCAAAATCAGATAAAGAAACCACACACAAAAAAGGAGAACTACAGGCCAGTATCTCTGATGAACATAAACATAAAAATCCTCAACAAAACACTAGCAAACCAAATCCAACAATACATTAAAAAAATCATTTACCACAATCAAGTGGGATTTATTCCTGGGTTGCAAGGGTGGTTCAATATTTGCAAATCAATCAATCTGACATATCACATGAATAAGAGAAAGGATAAGAACCATATGATCATTTCCATATATGCAAAAAAAGCATTTCACAAAGTACAACATCCATACCTAATAAAAACCCACAACAAAGTAGGTTGAAAGGGAACACACCTCAACATAATAAAGGCCATATATGAAAAACCCACAAATAATATCATCCTCAATGGAGAAAAACTGAAAGTCTTTCCCCTAAGGTCAGGAACAAGACAAAGATGCCCACTCTCGATTTTTTAAATTTAAATTCAATGAATTAACATATAATGTATTTTTTGTTTCAGGGGGTAGAGGTCTGTGATTCATCAGTCTTATATAACACCCACTGCTCATTATAACATATACCTTCCCCAGTGTCCCTAACCAGTTACCCCATCCCCCTACTGCCTCCCCTCCAGCAACTCTCAGTTTGTTTCCTAAGATTCCTAAGATTAAGTCTCTAATGGTTTGTCTCCCTCTTTGGTTTCATCTTCTTTCATTTTTTTCCTCTCTTCCCCTACGATCTTTTTTTTTTTTTAAGATTTTATTTATTTATTTGACAGAGAGAGAGAGATCACAAGTAGACAGGCAGAGAGAGGGGGAAGCAGGCTCCCTGCTGAGCAGAGAGCCCAAAGGGGGGCTCGATCCCAGGACACTGAGATCATGACCTGAGCCAAAAGCAGAGGCTTAACCCACTGAGCCACCCAGGTGCCCCTCCCCTATGATCTTCTGCCTTATTTCTTAAATTCCATATATCAGTGAGATCATATGATAATTTTCTTTCTCTGATTGACTTATTTTGCTTAGCATAAGAACCCTCTAGCTCCATCCACATTGTTGCAAATGGCAAGATTTCAAATTTTTGATGGCTGCATAATATTCCATTGTGTATATATACTACATCTTCTTTATCCATTCATCTGTTGATAGACACCTGGGCACTCTCACCACTTTTATTCAACATAGTACTGGAAGTCCTAACCACAGCAATCAGACAACAAAAAGAATAAAAAGGCATCCAAATTGGTAAAGAAAAAGTAAAATTTTCACTTTTTGCAGATGACATGAGACTATATATAGAAAACCTCAGAGTCTACCAAAAACTGCAAGAACTGACAAATTCAGTCAAGTAGCAGGTTACAAAATTAGTACACAGAAATCTGTTGCATTTCTATACACCAATAATGAAGCAGAAGAAAGACAAATTAAGAAAACAATCTCATTTACAACTATACCAAAAACAATAAGACACCTAGGAATAAACCTAACCAAAGAGGTGATAGATCTGTATTCTGAAAACAGTGATGAAAGAAACTGAAAACAATATAGAGAAACAGAAAGACATTCCATACTCACGGATTAAAAGGACAATATTGTTAAAATGTTTATAGTACCCAAGCAATCTACACATTTAATGCAATCCCTACCAAAATACCACCAGCATTTTTCACAGAACTAGAACAAACAATCCTAAAATTAGTATGGAAACACTGAAGAACCTGAATAGCCAAAACAATCTTGAAAAAGAAAAGCAAAGCTGGAGGCATCACAATTCTGGATTTCAGGTTATATTACAAAGCGGTAGTAATCAAAACAGTATGGTACTGGCACAAAACAGACACAGAGATCAATAGAATAAAACAGAAAATCCAGAAATAAACACACAATTATATGATCAACTGATCTTTGACAAAGCAGGAAAGAATATTCAATGGGAAAAAGACATTCTCTTCAACAAATGGTGTTGGCAAAGCTGGAAAGCTACAACCAAAAGAATGAAACTGGAACATTTTCTTACACCACACACAAAAATAAATTCAAAATGGGTTAAAGACTTAAATGCAAGACCTGAAACCACAGAACTTCTAGAGGAGAGTACAAGTAGCAATTTCTCTGACACTGGCCATAACAACTATTTTCTCGAGGGTTCCCTGAGGCAAGGGAAACAAAAGTAAAAATAAACTAATGGGCGGGGGGACTTAGAGCTTTTCCCCTAAGGTCAGAAACACGACAAAGATGTCTACTCTCACCACTTTTATTCAACATAGTACTGGAAGTCCTAGCCACAGCAATCAGACAACAAAAAGAAATAAAAGGCATCCAAACTGTTAAGGAAGAAGTAAAACTTTCACTCTTTGCAGACATGAAGCTATACACAGAATACTCTCAAGAGTCTACCAAAAAATTGAAAGAACTGATAAACTCAGTAAAGTAGCAGGATATAAAATCAATACCCAGAAATCAGTTACATTTCTATACACTAACAATAAAGCAGAAAAGAGAAAAATCAAGGAATCGATCCCATTTATAATTGCATCAAAAACCGTAAGATATCTAGGAATACACCTAACCAAAGAGATAAAGGATCTGTACTCTGAAAACTACAGAACATTTATGAAACAAATTGAGGAAGACAAAAAGAAATGGAAAAACGTTCCATGCTCATGGACTGAGAATAAATATTGGTAAAATGGCTATGCTAACTTAGAGCAATCTAAACATTCAATGCAATCCCTATCAAAATACAGTCAGGATTTTTTACAGAGCTGGAACAAATAATCCTAAAATTTGTATGGAACCAAAAAGGACCTCAAGTAGCCAAAGGAATGTTGAAGAAGAAAAACAAAGCTGGAGGCCTCACAATTTCAGACTTCAGGCTGTATTACAAAGCTGTAATCATTTAGACAGTATGGTACTGGCACAAAAACAGACACATAGATCAATGGAACAGAACGGAGAACCCAGAAAGGATCCTCAACTCTACTGTCAACTAATCTTTGACAAAACAGGAAAGAATATCAAATGGAAAAAAGTCCCTTCAACAATCGGTGTTGGGAAAATTGGACAGCCACATGCAGAAGAATGAAACTGGACTTATTTTCTTACACCATATAAAAATAAATTCAAAATGGATGAAGGACCTCAATGTGAGACAGGAATCCATCAAAATCCTAGAGGAGAACGCAGGCAGCAACCTCTGTAACCTTGGCTGCAGCAACTACCTGCTAGACAGATCTCCAAAGGCAATGGAAACAAAACCAAAAATGTCTTATCAGATAAAGGGCCAGTATCTAACATCTATAAAGAACTTATCAAACTCAACACCCAAAAACAAACAATCCAGTCAAGAAATGGGCAGAAGAGATGAACAGACATCTCTCCAAAGAAGACCTACAAATACCTAACAGACACATGAAAAAATGCTCGACATCACCCAGCATCAGGAAGATACAAATCAAAACCACAATGAGATACCACCTCACACCAGTCAGAACAGCTAAAACTAACAAGTCGGGAAACAACAGATGTTGGCACATATGCAGAGAAAGGGGACTCATCTTACACTGTTGGTGGGAATGCAAACTGTTGCAGCTACTCTAGAAAACAGTATGGAGGTTCCTCAAAAAGTTAAAAATCAAACTACCCTATGACACAGCAACTGCACTACTAGGTATTTATTCAAAGACTACAAACATAGTGATTCGAAGGGGCACACGTACCCCCATGTTCATAGCAGCAATGTCCATAATAGCCAAAATATGGAAAGATCCCAGATGTCCATTGACAGATGAATGGATAAAGATGTGGTGAATATATATACAATGGAATACTACTCAACCATCAAAAAGAATGAAATCTTGCCACTTGCAGTGATGTGGATGGAACAAGATGGTACCATGCTAAAAGAAATAAGTCAGTTAGAGAAAGACACATACTATATGATTTCACTCATATATGGAATTTAAGAAACAAAACAGATGAACACAGGGGAAGGGAAGGAAAAAAATAAGATGAAAACAGAGAGGGAGAAAAACCGTAAGAGATTCTTAGCTCTAGGAAACAAACTGTGGCCTGCTGGAGGGGCAGGGCGGATGGGGTAATTGGGTGATGGGCATTAATGAGGGCACTTGACGTAATGAGCACAGGGTGTTATATGCAACTGATGAATCACTAAACCCCTGAAACTAATAATACAATATATGTTAACTGAATTGAATTTAAATAAAACATTAAAAAATAAAAATAAAACTATTGGGACTACATCAAAACAAAAAGCTTCTGCACAGTGAAGGAAACAATCAACAAAACTAAAAGGCAATCTACAGAATGGGAGAAGATATTTACAACTGACATAGGCAATAAAGGATTAGTATTCAAAATATATAAAGAACTTATATAATTCAACACCAAAAAACCCCAAATAATCCAATTAAAAAATGGGCAGAAGACATGAATACACATTTCTCTAAGAAAATATATAAATGGCCAACAGGCACATGAAAAGATACTCTTCATCACTTATCAGGGAAATGCAAATCAAAACTACAATGAGATGTCACTCACACCTGTCAGAATAGTTAAAATTAACAACACAAGAAACAACAAGTGTTGATGGGGATGTGGAGAAAAAGGAACCCTCCTGCACTGTTGGTGGGAATGCAAACTGGTGCAGCCACTCTGAAAAACAGTATGGAAGTTCCTCAAAAAGTTAAAAACAGAACTACCCAAAAAATACAAAAACACGAATTCAAAGGGACACGTACCCCTATGTTTATAGCATTACTTCAAATAGCCCAGATATGGAAGCAGCCAACATGTCCATTGATAGATGAATGGATAAAGAAGATGAGATAGACAGATAAACAGATGTAGATATAGATCTACAGATGTAAATGTATATATAACGGAATATTATTGATCCATAGAAAATAATGAAATCTTGCCATTTGCAATGACATGGATGGAGCTAGAGAGTATAATACTATGTGAAATAAGTCACTCAAAGAAAAACAAATACCATATGACTTCACTCATATGTGGAATTTAAGAAACAAAACAAACAAGCAAAAATGGAAAAAAGAGAGGCAAACCAAGAAACAGGCTCTTAACTATAGAGAATAAACTGATGGTTATCAGAGGGGAGTTGGGTGAAGGAATGGGTGAAACAGGTGATGGGGATTAAGGAATACACTTGTGATGAGCACCAGATGATTAAAATTAAAACTTTTTTAAAAAAATCGTATCATCTCAACAGGTGCAGAAAAAGTATTTGACAAAATTCAATCTTCATTCATAATAAAAACTTTCAACAAAGTGGGTTTAGAGAAAACATACCTCAACATAAGAAAGGCCATGTATGAAAAACCCACAGCTACTACCATACTCAATGGAAAAATAAGATGCGGTGTGTATATACACAATGGAATATTACTCAGCCATAAAAAGAATGAGATCTTGCCATTGGTGACACCATGGATGGAACTAGAAAGTATTATGCTAAGTGAGTTAAATCAGAGAAAGACAAATAATATAGGATTTCACTTATATGTGGAATAAAACAAACAAACACATAAAAAGCAAAAACATACCCCTAAATACAGAGGTCAAATCAATGGAGGGAGATAGGCAAAATGAGTGAAGGGGAATGGGAGGTACAAGCTTCCAATTACCAAATGAATAAATCACAGGAATGAAAGGTACAGTATAGGGAATACAGTCAATGGTATTATAATAGTGTTACATGGTGACAGATGGTGGCCGCAGTTTTGGTGAGCACAGCATAACACATGAAGTTGTTGAATTACTGTTACTATGTTAAATCGCTGAAACTAATTTAATACTGTGTATTAACCATATTTCAATTAAAAAAACTATTTTGGAAAAAAAAATGTTCTACAGGTAATACTGATAACCACCCCCATTTGGATTATTAGCCCAAGAATTCTAAGTTAAATTTCTGGTAATTACTTGAACTAAGGAATCCTGACTAAGAGAAAACAATTGATTGACTTAGGATTGCAAATTCAGTTTTAAATTGAAAGCAAGCATCAAAATCAAAGATAAATTACCAAAAAAGATAAATTACCAAAAAGATTAAATCATACGGATTTGATCAAAAAATAATATTCCAGGATACATACCGAGAGAACAGATATATCTCAGTGACTATCCAACTATAGCACAGAGGAATGGACTGATGATCTTGAATCAAAAAAATCAAAGTAGTTTATCAGTGGATTTATGGAGTACATCCAATGTACTCACAGCTGAGTAGGCAAAGTGGGGGTATCAAAAGAAATTCCAGATATTTAGCAGGTATTAAACCAATATTTGAGTTCATTAGCTAAATAAATGAAAATACAGTACGGTCTCTACCATCAGGAGTTTACAATGTAGCAGAAAGAGAAAACAAATATAAAAGAAAAGTAATTATTAAACAACCTGAATATAGTTTACCCTTGAACAATGCAGTGGGTTATGGGCACTGATCACCTGCACAGTCTGAAATCCACCTATAACTCTGACACCCAAGAACAACCATTAATAGCCTACTGTTGACTGGAAGCCTTATCAATAACTTAAAGAGTCAGCGAACACATTTTTTGTAAGCTGTATATATTATATTCTGTATTCTCACAATAAAGCTAGAGAAAATATTAAGAACATAAAATACATTTACAATACTGTACTATAAAATATGCCCATATAACTGGACCCACACAGCTCAAACCCATGCTGTTCAAAGGTCAACTGTATCCATGTTAAGTTGTTAAGAAATCACGGAAGTTCTTGAATGACTGAACATACACAACAGCTCCCAAGTGATTTGGGCAATAGGATGCAAGTATTAAACTGCAAATTCTACCAGGCCAGTGAAAGTAAGTGAATTCACCTGGACTAGGACAGTGAAGGCTTATTTTACCTATTTCAAAATCTCTTCCCATATTCTACTACTTTGATATAGCCTGGGTGAGGGAGGTGTATCAGTTAAAAAGATTTTATCTCTTAAAGTATAAATATACACACTTAAAAGTTAAACCTATCTGTAGCTTAATGTCACTAATTCAGTGAAATATATTGCTTTCTTCCTAATCACCAGTCAAATCACCCTCACTGATGGCTTCAGAGATGAGATATCCGGAGAAGGAAATTCAAACCGGAGGAGGATGTTATGAAGAAATACAGGTAGCTAAAGATGTCCAGATGAGGGAGCATTAGAAAAATAGCCCACTCTGTCTCCACAGACTGTCCAACCTTAAAAGCAGCAGCTACAGCATTTGAAACCACCCCGACTGCTCCATTTATGTGCCTGGAACTATTAATGCCTGATAAATCCTATATATTACCATGCTTGCATTTAATAAACAGTTTGATTAATAACACTCATTTTATTCACACTTAATAACTTTCTCACTTCTTAAATAGACTCCTCTAAGTAAAGATTATTTTGAAGATAAATTTAAAATAATTTTTAAGGAATCAAGAAGCTTGATGTAGAATTTAGATCTGACTTTATTACCTTTTATTTTTTATTTTTATTACCTTTATCACATTGCATTTTAGTATATCCCCTTCACACCTTTGCACTGACTTGCAATATAAAATTAAATCTGTTTACATAAAATAATGTTGCTCCAACTGTAAAAAGATTACTTTTTAAAATGCAGTAAATATTTAAAACATATTTTGAAATGATAATAAAAACCAACATGAATCCAGTGACATTATCCACCACATTATTTAAAATACCACGTTACTCCCCACAAAAGAGTTCAGTGCAAAAGAGTTCAATGCAAAATAAATGTTGCCTTATATTTTACATTCAGTTTGTGTCTATACCTCTGTTCTCAGGCAGATACTTTCTCTTAAAAGTAATGCTTTAACTGTTCCTTATGAAGACATCTTATTCATTGGTACTGCATATTTATCATTTTTTCACTATTCATTAGAAATTAAGTATTTCTGAAATTTAAGGGTAAAAATCATATATTCATTCATACAAAATACTCTTGATTTTTAAAGTTATTATTTGTTATACTATTTTTAAGTAGTTTGCTAAACTGAGTGTTTTGTGGGTTAAACACACACACACACACAAAACTACACCTATTTCCTAAGTTGATAAGAATTCAGCTCATTCCTATACCAGATACTAAAACCTTAAGGGTTAATCCTCATCATCTTTGAGAATTTCTAAAGGAAATTATATATTTCTATATAATTATAGTCATCTATACTGCACTTGTATTTGTAAATTATTTTGCCCAGCTACTCTTTCAGGAATAGTGCACTCAAAGAAACCAGGCTCTAAATTCATGCCAAATAAACTGATAATTTTTTTTCAACCTGTACAAAAATTGATTTTCTAAGGCATATGGAAAAGGAATACAATGTTTAACTGGCAGAACTGCTAAAGTCCTGACAACTAAACAATGCCCTACAAATATTCCTATCTTAGCAATGGCCCAAACATTAACTTCTAGAGAATTTTGACTGACACAATAAGATAATTCATGCCATTAGATTATATACTTTTTGCCACTTTTGAGACCAAATACATAAATTAAATTGTGTCCATTTATATCACTTGCAAATATCTATATACTAAAATTGCTACAGCCTATAAGGTACATACTACTTAGAAAACACAAATGGTCACACATTGTTCTTTTCAGGTATATTCATATAAAGATGAAAATCTATATTTTTGCATCAATAGGTCTGATTAGCAAATGTCACCCACATAGGTATGACTATCAAGTCAATAGCTAAAGTGTGCCCTTGATTATAATCACTATTATAACTGAATAATCTGTAAATTATATCATGAGTTGTAATCCCCCATCCACTACCAGAACATGCCCTGTAATATATGGTGATTCTAAAAGAAACACAACCGCATGTGCCACATCAATAGGTTCTCCAAACCTCCCAAGAGGGATATTTTTCTTTAAATGTTCTTCTTTCAAGTCCTTCGTCATATCTGTGTGAACAAATCCTAAAAGAGAAATGTTTATTTAGTTGAAAAGGGTAGACACCAAGCCATCGGCTCAATTTTAAATAAAAATAAATTTGCTCCTGAAAATTTGAGATTATTAACAAACTTATTTAGGAACTACAGAGTTCTGCTAGCAATCAAGTAACCAAGTTTACATTTTTATTCAATTAACTCAATGAACATTTACTGAACACCAAAACATTTGACTCCCAAATATTTGGCCCAACTCTTAGCACAATATAAGTGGGTAGGTACAAACATGAATAAAAATTCCATTCCTTTGGGAACCTGTACTTTATGGAAGAAACACTAACTTGTACGCCGAAATATAATAAAAGGTCATCTGGTGAATACCCTTATACACAAAGTACCACAAAGAAGTAATTTTCACTGATTGGGGTAGAGGGGTAATAGGGTTAGAGGGAAGAAAGGTGGTCATATGAACTGATTTGGCACTTCTGACAAAAATTAGTTTTGTTTGCTATAGTTAAGATAGCTGATGATCAGAAAGACCACGATTTCTAATATTCATATAAGAAAAAAATCTTATGGGATGATCCTATTCTGATGCAAGTATATACTGAAAATTCAAAATTTAACATGGCATTGGTTTTTTTTTTTTTAAGATTTTATTTATTTGACACAGAGAGAGAGCGATCACAAGTAGGCAGAGAGGCAGGCAGAGAGAGAGGAGGAAGCAGGCTCCCTGCTGAGCATGAGCAGAGAGCCCGATGCGGGCCTCGATCCCAGGACTCTGAGATCATGACCTGAGCCGAAGGCAGAGGCTTTAACCCACTGAGCCACCCAGGCGCCCCTGGTTTTCTAAAATATATGGTTCTGTGGTATAAAGCACCACATAATCTACTAAATAACTAATTATAAATTATTCATATTATAGATATATGCCAGAACTACCAATTAAGGAAATCTTGTGAGATTAGTCTGAGACAAATACATAGTACGAATAAAATACTCAACTTACAAAATCAACATACTGTACACTACTCAATCATTTAACTCATAAAAAGAGAGGAAATAATTAATCCTCATGAAATTAATAAATATTTTTTAATGTTAAGGTCATGAAAAATACATGGACTAAAAGACATGCGAAGTGAAAGTTTAACGTGCAACCTCAAGGACAGTTCTCAAAAAAAAAGTTTTCAGACTGGCTTGTGTAAAAATTAAAATATTTGTAATTCAAACTGTAAATTAATCTAAATACACTGCCATTTAATGTATCAGAATAAACGTGATCTAAACACTGTATTAAGAATTAACATAAGGTCACTGGTTTATTATGTAATACTATGTTATTATTTAATTTTCCTTTGCCTTATGTTTCACTTATAAATATTTAAACAGTTTCTTAAAAGTCTTATGAGAAATAATCACAAATTTTTCTATCATGAAACCTACAAAAATGATTGCTTTCTTCGGGAAAAATTAGAAGCAAGTTGAATGTCTTTCAAAAAGGGACTATTTAAAGAAATCATGGTATAGCCACACTGTAGAACAATATGCAACTATTAAAAATGATTCTATGAAGGACACTTAAAAGAGAAAAATAGTATTTGCATATTAAAAAGGTTACAAATGCATCATAACCCCACTAAAAATAAAACAAAAAATATATATATTAATGACTAAAACAACCACCATAATATTAACAGTGACTACCACTAAATACTAGAATTACAAGTGATGATGATTTTTACTTTTTTCTCTGTACTTGTCTGTACCTTCCAAATTGTCTACAACATATGTATATTATTTTGGTATTTAAATAAAAAGTCATTGAAAAAGATGCACAGTACTAACTTCAGATTGTCTGAAATGAGGACCTGGAATAAAAAAATTAATGTTACATTATTTATGTGTTTCATTGTGATATTACATTGGGAAATATGACCTCATCTGCCATTAAATCTTATCACATTTATTTAAAAAGTCCACCCCATTTACTTCAATCCCTTTCACCTTTAAGAACAATGAGATGGCCAGAGGGAATGCAAGAATAAAGAGAAGTAGCTAACACAGATAATAACAACACTGGATAACCAGCGTCTGCAGAATTTCAAGAGAACTGTAAATGAAACCTCATCTACAGTGAAAAATCATAAATAATAGTAAGCAATCCAATTACCTTAAAAAGCACTATCATGGGACTTCCTGATGTCCCAAATTTTATGTCTTTGGACACACTTATTTTCAAAAACACCTGAGAGTGTATTAGGGGAAAAAAAAACCACCTCATCTCACATGTTCAAAAGCTGAATGAATTAAAATTATGAATGTAACATTTAAAGATCACATTATCTTCTCAAGGCATTCACAATACACTTACTTTATTCAAAGGTTATTTTGAATTCTAGTAAAATTGGCATAAAATATTTCCCCATGAACTCACAACACCCTCAAAAGAAAAGCAATGTATTTTAATCCTTAAAAAAGGAAAAAACTCAGGATGCCTGGGTGCCTCAGTCAGTTGAGTGTGTCACTCTTCATTTCAGTTCAGATCATGATCTCGTGGTCATGGGGTCAAGCCCCACATCAGGCTCCGAATTCAGCAGGGAGTCTCCTTGAGATTCTCTCTCACCCTCTGCGCTTCCCCCAGTGCTCTTTCTTTTTCCCTCTCTTAAAAGTAAATAAATCTTTTTTTTTTTTAATTCACAAAAACTACAGTAAAAACGTTTTTGCAAGAAAGACCTTGTAACGATGAGTTAGCAAATTCCAGACTCAACTTCTGGTGAGCTTTTTCTGGTTCTGGTGACTTTTTCTCAAAAGCAGCATTTTGTGATAAAAAGATCACTGGATTAGGACACATTAAACTAGATTCTGGTTCCCTGTTCTAATACTATCAAAGCAATGACCCAAGCAAAGTCATGTACTACCTAAAGCTGTATGACTGTTTCTGTATCATAAAATAAGTGAAGCAGATTAAAAATGATGGATTCCTGCGATGTCTTTTAGCTCTATAAAACTATGATTTGAGGATGAAAGTATGCCTCATTAAATAATAACTTTCCTTGAAGATTAGGAAAGTGAGCTCCCCTAAAAGAACTCTCAGTTCCTACATTGGTAGGTGGGTGGTAATTAGAATAGCTCCAATTCAGAAAGCACTGATGTTAATCTAGGTTTTTATTCATTCTGGACAGAAAGAAACAGATTTGGGTGAACGTCAGTCCTTACATGTTTGTCCCTTTGGAGACAAAGAGCAAGGCCACACAATCTGTGAGAGGCCATTTGAAGGCATTTCCACCTTGGAAAAAAAGACAGATCTAGAATAGAGCATTTGGTACCAAAAGGCAAACCTTGGACAGCAAGAGAGATTTAGACAGTGAGACAAGTTTAAGAACAATTCCAGCGAGATGGAAAGAAGTCTATGACTCATAAATATAGGCCATGAAGACAGATTATATTCTTCCAAAACAACCAAATAAGCCAAATACATGGAATAGATAAAGGCTAATATTGTGAAATTTTTGATAAGGTCTTGTCCAACATTACAGCCTAGACTGAGCCCTACCACAGTCTGTGTCCGTGTTAGGTCAAATTTGAGAAGGAGAGGTACCATCTGAATCCAGCAATGATTGCAATAAGTCCAGAAATGGAATCATGATGTTCAGACACCCACCTCACACGAAGAATTCTCCCTCCACTGCTCAAGCTTGAAACATAAGGGTGTTATTTCACAAGGGAAATCTCCCACAGGAGATTCTCCCCAGGTCTATGAACAGATAGTTATAATGACAATCCTCATGGGACAGCTGCTAGCCAACCCTGAATGCTAGACAGAAAGACTAAAGTGGGCATCAGAGGCCAAGTTGAAAGGAAGGGATTAATTCACCAATACTGGCTTTTCCTCTTTGATTATAATGTTTGACATGGAGACCAAGAACATATCCAAAGGCCCAAGAGCCTTTCTCTCATCATTATCAGCAGCTTTTTTTTTTAATTAACAGACTTATTTTTAGAGCAGTTTTATTAGGTTTACAGAAAAACTGAGCATAAAGTAGAGGGGGTTCCCATATACTCCCTTATCACATTAGCCCTATTTTCCCCAATTATTTATAGCTTGCCTTAGGGTGGTACACTTGATGGTTCAATATTGATACATTATTAAGTAAAGTCCATAGTTTACATTAGCATTCACCCTTTGGTATAGTTCTACGTTTTGACAAACATGTAACATAACATATTCACCAGTATAGTATCATACAGAATAAATTTGCTATACTAAAAATCTGCAGCTTTTAAAAACTCATGTAAATCTTTACCAAATTTATCATGAATCAGATAAAAAATGTGAAGCTAATCTTAAATGACTCCAGGCTCTACCAAATTTCAATGTCATTTTATGCTACAGCTCATAAACCATGTGATCCTCATTTATAAATATACTGACAACCCACGTCACTGCATATAAACAGCCTATTGGCTTCTCTATCCTATATCATAGGGCCTGAGCAGAGAAATCAGCAGTCCTTAAACATTTCACCTACTCATTTTTGTGCTTGTATTGTTCTCCAGTTTGTGTTCTCTCCTTGGCCCAACAGGACACTCTTCCATATCATTCTGTCACTTTATTTATAAAGTTCTAGAAATTGTGCTCTCCTACTCACTTTAGTATGTATGTATTTACAATGCCCTTCAAGCTGGGTTATGAAAATTATAAACTACCACTAACAAATGATGTTATTGATCACTTGGACAATTAGAGATTTCCAGCTGGAAACAAAGTTATCACTCCTTAAGCCAACAAATAAATAGCTGAAATGACATGCATTCAACTTAGAACAGGGATACTTCTACTTTAGTTCCACATACATGAAAACACACTCAGTACATCTTTTTTAAAAAGGTACAGTTAGGAGCACGTGGGTGACGCAGTCAGTTAAGCATCAGACTCTCGATTTTGTCTCAGGTCATGATCTCAGTGTTGTGAGATCAAGCCCTGTGTTGGGCTCTGTGCTGGGCGTGCAGCCTGCTTAAGATTCTCTCTCCCTTTCCCTCTGCCCCTCCCCTACTCTCTCCCTCTTTAAAAAATAATAATAATAAATTTAAAGGTACAGACATACTCTTTCACATAAGACTCTTTCACTGGTTCTTATCTCTCTTTCCACTCTTTCACTGGTTCTTATCCAGTTAGAATTTATATTTGATAAATTCTAAAGAAAATGTATTTCTTTTTTTTTTAAGATTACAGTGTTTAATATGTTTATCAAGTTAAATTTCTACAACTAGCAAGATAACATAGGAGCTACTAGGACTCAGATTGCATCCTAGGTTAATATTTACTTGGCGATCGCAATGACACCACAAGCCAAACGACTCCCGGTGTTTCCCATCTGTGTACTTTCTTCATTGCCAATTTTGCCCAGGTTATCTCATTTCTCATGGACCACCACTGTGCGGCCAATGATGGAATGGTCTCCTGAGAGTGCGATCAGAGATCTTCCATGGACACGTGGCCACGCCATCCTTGTCAGCAATCACATTGCCCAGGTCTCCAACATGCCTCTCTTGATCTTTTGGCCCACTGTGTTTTTTGGATAGAGGATTAAAGTGAGGACCTGCACTGGTACAGCCTTGTGTATTATCTCCAAATTGATGGACATGGAATCCATGCTAGCCTTCAGTCAACCCTGTAATGGTTCCTGACACCACAATAGGCCCATTTCCCTTCTGCACAAAGTGGATGGTGCCCTCCGCCGGGCCCTGGCCCTTCAGCAAGCACACGGCCTTCATCTCCCTGACTCGCGAGGGTGCGCTCCGGTCGGGCTACCAGGACTGCGACAACTCGGAGGGCAAAGGAGGACGCCGCAGAAGACGCCAACACCAAGAAAATGTATTTCTTTTATCCATTTTTTGGCTAGCTATATATAAAAATAGCATCTCATTTCCCTATTAGTTGATCACTATGTTAGTTTTGTTTTTTGTTTTTTTGGGTTTTTTTTTTTAAGATTTTATTTATTTATTTGACAGAGAGAGATCACAAGAGAGGCAGGCACAGAAAGAGGAGGAAGGAGGCTCCCAATGAGCAGAAAGTCTGATGCAGGGCTCGATCCCAGGACCCTGAGATCATGACTGAGCCTAAGGCAGAGGCTTTAACCCACTGAGCCACCCACGCGCCCCACACTATGTTAGTTTTGAAAGCTTTTGTATACAACACAGACCATATGTTTAAATAAGATACCAGGATTTTAGCCTATCACCAATATTAACAATCATAAGATGTATACTATTTGATACATCTACTGACTCAGTTTTGATTCTCTAGTATACAGAAAGAATTAAAATACCCCCAGACACTTTTTTTTAAAGGAGAACAAACAAGGCTGTTGCCAAAAACTAGACAAAATTTTAACAAGACTAAATTCTTAATATTATGTTACCAAAAGTGTACAGGGAAGCAGTGTGAAAAATCAACTCCGTACCAAACAGCACATAAGAGGACCTAGAATAATACCTGTTTTGATAGCTTCCAAGCTTATGCAAACATTTGTCAAGATTTTCTCCAAGCAGTAAACGTAAAAGCTTTTCAACTTAAGAAACGGAGGGGTGGACACTTAAGATACCCTACAGAAATAAATGCAATGCTGTACTATTTGTCAAGTTTTAAAATGCATATACCCTTGAGTCTTGGCAGTCTTG
Source organism: Ailurus styani (assembly GCA_002007465.1). Classification (NCBI taxonomy): domain Eukaryota; kingdom Metazoa; phylum Chordata; class Mammalia; order Carnivora; family Ailuridae; genus Ailurus; species Ailurus styani. The sequence goes on along the minus strand of LNAC01000457.1, from coordinate 878,964 downwards.
TTCCCAGAATTACACTCATTATACTCATACACATACAAAATAAATTACATACAAGAATTGTCACTGCATTGTTAATTGTAATGGCAGAAGATCAGAAGCAAATCTAACTGCCCATCAAGAGGCAACAGGTTAAATCTATTATGATACACCCATCAGACAGACATTACTGTCTTTTAATTCAGCCATTAAATGTAACACAGCAGTCACATAAGACCGTATATTGTATGATTTGGTTTACATTAACTGTTCTCATTAACTGAAATCTAAAGAGACACAAAGTAGATAAGTGGTTGCCAGGAGCTGGGGAGATTGGAGGGAAATGGGGAATGAATGCTAAAGGCTACAGGTTTCTCTTGGGATGATGAAAATGTTCTAAAATGTATTGTGGGGATGATAGAACAATTCTGCAACTATACTAAAACCACTGAATTGTACACTTTAAATGGCTGAATTGTAGGATATGTGAATTGTATTTCCATAAAGCTGTTATTTTAAAAAGTAAATCAGTTCTATATGGAATAATATGGAATCAACTCCAAGATATATTGCATTATGAATAAAGCAACATACAGATCACTGAACGGTATGATACAACTTGTTTTCTTTTTACATATACATTTTTATATTCATGTAAATAAATACAGACATCTATCTATATATGTATACACACACACACACACACACACACACATTTTACTGGCTTGTAATATGATACCAAAGACACTGGGTAACAGTAATTGCTTTTGAAGAAGGAAACTAGATGATTAGGGGAGAGAAGACTCACTTTTCAATCTATGACTTTTTGTACTTCTGAATTTTGTACAATATTTGTATTATCTATTGAGAACACATTTTGCTAAAGTAATGTATCCATTATAGTTTCAATTTTTTAAGGGTTATTTTCTTTTTTATTTTTATTTATTTATTTGAGTAAGCAAGAGTGAGAGAGAGAAGGAGCAAGGGTGAGGGCTGAGGGAGAGAGAGAAGCAGACTCTCCGCTAAGTAGGGAGCCTGGTGCGGGTTTGATCTCAGGATCCTGGAATCATGACCTGAACCAAAGGCAGTTGCTTAACTGACTGAGGCATCAAGACACCCCTATAGTTTCAATTTATCAAATATTCTGTTGTTCATATTCAATATTTTCTAATCAGTAATATTTACCCATGGTGAGAAATTTTATATTTGAATACCAAAGCTTAGTAACTAACTGATCTTTAAAAGGTCAATAACATTAGGCAGTGAATAATAGCCTAATTCATTATTTTCCCTGTTTCTTGATTTTCCTGTTATGATTTGCTTCTTAACTATTTTCCTGAACTGGAAACTCCATTTGAAGGTGACCAGGAAAACTGATATAATAAGAAACATATTTGTTAATTCTGAGGTTTGTCAATTCTATTAAAAGATCTGGTGATGAATCTGTTTGAAATTACTACCTAAAATAAATAAATAATCCATACAATCAATTTAATTCTTCTATTTCAACCTGCACTTTGTTTCTAATCAGTAAAGCATATTCATACTATGAATCCTGCTAAATATATATGGCCAATAATAAAGGTCACCTTATGAAATGGTCACATTTTTAGTAATAGATATTTTCCTACACTACAATTTANTCAGTCTTTATCGTGAAAATGTCTTCATTCTTTTTTAAAGATTTTTTTTTTTTTATTCATTTGACACAGAGAGAGAGATCACAAGTAGGCAGAGAGGCAGGCAGAGAGAGAGGAGAGAGGAGGAAGCAGGCTCTCTGCCGAGCAGAGAGCCTGATGTGGGCCTCGATCCCAGGACCCTGGGATCATGACCTGAGCCGAAGGCAGCGGCTTTAACCCACTGAGCCACCCAGGCGCCCTGGAAAGTAAGATTTTTAAGAAGGCTATACAAACACACTTCCATTACACTCCTAAAACTTTCCTTTGTATACAAACTGGATTCCCCACTATTTAGCCTGTTGCCTTGACAACTGATTCATTCTGACAAAATTAAGCATTCCTTCTTCAGTGTTTCCATAGCATCATGTATGCTCCTCTACTTTACATCCATCAAACAGCATTTTAATTATTTGTTTATACGTCTTTCTCACTGTACTTAGCTCCTCGTAGCAGAAATATCTTAATTCATTTTTTATAATTTTGGAACCCTTGCATACAGGAGCAACTCCAGGAAATTTGCTGAGTTATTATGAATTAGAAACACTTTCGTCACCCTTAAATCATCCAGCTTTTAAATCATCATGAACTAGAATTAACTCTTCATCACCCACACTACTGCAATCCCTTAACAGAGGGAAGCAAATACATGCAGCCCCAATCACAAATAATCTATTCTATATATGGCTAAACTAGGCTAACACTAAACCAATCAGGTTGCATAAGCACACACAAACAGAAAGCAGTGTCAAAATGACAGTACAAGTTTTGGATTTTTCTTTCTTTTTTTTTTCTCTCTCTAAAATGGTTGTATCTAAACCAAAGTCATTTATCAAATGTTCATGGATTTGGAATGCTTGAATTTAGCTAGTCTCTGTGACTGAACTATGAACTGAGCTGAAGGCACATAACAAAGCACAAAGGTTGTCAGGACAATTTGACATTTCCTTAATCCCTGCTAGTTTAGCATCACTGCTAAATAAAACACCAATCCCAGGGGTGCCTGGGTGGCTCAGTAGATTAAGCATCTGCCTGCGGCTCAGGTCATGATCCCAAGCTCCTGGGATCAAGTCCCGCATCAGGCTCTTTGCTCAGTGGGGAGTCTTCTCTTCCTCTCCATCTGCCTCACCCAATCCTGCTCTCTTGCACTCCCTTTCAAATAAGTAAACAAACAAATAAACAAACCCAGCACGCAAGCTGGAACCATTAGTGACTCAAAATGGAAACGTGGCAAAGGTCTACCCCAGCCTACTCTTTTACAAACAACCAATGAACCAAAAGGTCTTTTCTTATACGTAACCAATTCTTCAATACCTACAGTAAACTAGGACAAACATTACATGGCTAACTGGGGAGGTATATGAAACAATCATTTCATTCAAAAGTTGAGCAAATACCTAACCCAAATTTTTATCACACCAAAGAGTGATACTATAAGATTTGAGTTTTAGCATCTTTTTATCACCCTCTTAACTATCCAGGTAATTTGTGTATGTTTTGGGTTTAATACCCATTTGGTCCTCGGACAGTTTCCACTGTCCATAATGCCATGGTCTAATGTCTTTGATAAGTTAAACTTTTGTTTCTATTACCTGCATTCTGCTAAACTGATGAATCACTAATAAATCTAATTTTCAGATAAGTGATTTTTGATGTTTTTGTGAGACTTCTTGAGATTTTTGAAATATTGAACTATAATGTTTTCGTAAAACTAGAATCTACTTTGTTACATGGTCTGCTTATAAATCTGTGAAATTCCAGATACTTGAGGCAACATCAATAATTTTCATTTTGTATTTCTAACTGGATTAGTACTAACTTTGTACATGTTTAACTTATCTGTATACTTTGGAATGTCCCTTGGGTAAGGTTTCTGACTAATCTTAAAGTCATTATAATTAATACTTGCATATTCGACGTTTCTGGACCTATCTAGGCTGAAGAATGATGTACAAATACGAACATTTCTCATTTCATGTTTTGGAGAACTTAGTATGTTTTTACATAGGTATTTTAAAGAAATTTCAACTGCTTCTATTATCCTGTGAACTAAATGTGCTGCATAGCATTGAGTCTTCTGATAGACGCATACATGCTACATTGTTTCAGTCACTTCTGGGAGGTCCCTTAATGTATGTGGATCATAACAGAGATCAGTATCTAAAACACGGTCCCTTTCTCACCCGCGTGGCTCAGTCGGTTAGGCATCCAACTCTTGATTTTGGCTCAGGTCGTGATTTCAGGGTCAAGGAAATCAGCCCTGCACTGGACTCCACACTCAGCAAAGAGTCTGCTTCTCTCCCTCTCCCACTCCTTCTCCTTCTGCACATGCTCTCTATATATAAATAAATCTTAAAAAAATTTTTTTAATAAAATAAAAAATAAAATACGTCCCCTTTCTCAAACTGAGCAACTTAACCTTTTCTAGATGAGCTTTGGCAAAAGTTTTTCCTTACAATTCTGTGTTCTTATTTTGGTCTAAGTGGAAGTTGGTTTTATAACTCTGTCTTGAAGATTATATCAACACACTCACACTTCATCCCTCTTTCCCTCGGTCTTGCAGATTACTTAGCACACTGTGAAAATTTAAGTTGAAAGAGGAAATTCTAAAATGGGACATAAGTGATTTGTAGAATGCTTTGTGTTCATGAGTACAGAAGGCTACTGAGTGGAACAGAACTTGTTTAAAATTTAAGGCAATTAATTTGAAGACCAACAAACCAGGTCCAAGTTGCATATTTGAATTTATTTTAAAAGACTTAGCATAAGTTAAGAATTGGAAAATTTTTTTAAAGGATTTTATCTATTTATCTGAGAGAGAGAGCATGAGAGAGAGAGAGAGCATGAGCTGGGGGGAGAGGCAGAGGGAGAGGGAAAAGCAGACTCCCTGCTAAAAAGGGAACCTGATATGGGACTCGAATCCAGGACCTTGGGATCATGACCTGAGTGGAAGGCAGATGCTTAACTGACTGAGCCATCCAGGAGCCCAGAACTGGAAAATTTCTTTAGCCTTTAGCAAGCTATACTTAAATTCCAATCATTGTTTTAATATTTTCCAATTACCTGTAACTGACAGACCAAGTTAACTGGCTTTGCATCCCATTTAATCCATCAGTATTTTCAAGTCACGAGGAATGCCCAAAGTCAGCACAATAAAAGAAACAGGTGCACAATTATGTTCTACTTATCTTCTTGAGAAGTCTCTGATTTCTGTGTTCTTACCCCAAATCAAAGTTGCTTTGTATTACAAGTGAATGACATCTCTGATGGCTTGGTTTTTCCTACATCATTAACATGAAGACAAGTGTTCCTCACAAATTTCCTCCAGGAGGCTAGTTCTACTATAAGCTCCCCACTGTGACTCCTACTATTTTGAAAATTATTAAACAGTCATCTTCAGGGCGCCTGGGTGGCTCAGTGGGTTAAAGCCTCTGCCTTCGGCTCAGGTCATGATCTCAGGGTCCTGGGATCGAGGCCCGCATCGGGCTCTCTGCTCGGCAGGGAGCCTGCTTCCTCCTCTCTCTCTGCCTGACTCTGCCTACTTGTAATCTCTCTCTGTCAAATAAATAAATAAAATCTTTAAAAAAAAAAACAAACAAACAAAAAAAAACCAGTCATCTTCATTGTTGGCCACTCCAAGATATGCCTGGTTTTAGAAATCTTAGTTTCTCTAAGCAGTGCCTCATGCATATGTAATAGTACTTTTTGATGCCAGAGTATTCAGTCTCATTTCTGTTACCATGTCCTACCACTTTCTTCCTACTATGCCATCAACAATGAGCCTCAGAGCACCCATCCATTCGTTAAAGAGACAATTACAGATAAAATCACTGTTAAAATCTTGCTACTTCATAGGCTGATCTCTAAAAAGATGTTTCTTCCTCCTGAGTCTGTGTAAATATCTTTTTATCCTTCAAATTTTTCTTTGTGTTGAAATTCTAACATGAATTCTGGATAGCTCTCTAGGGTACAATGAGGTCCACTAAAAGGCATCTTGTCTACTTTGAAAACAAACACTATGTGACCCCTGGCAATTCTTTTTCTAAATACCAACTTCCTGGAAAAATCAGTATGTCAGTTATTATACATGACTGCTTGGTGAAATGTGCCAATGACATCACATATGCAGTCCCATTTGATTATTTCCTCTGATCTATACTGTTATTAAAGGCATACTGTATTATAGACTTATTCAAACATTTTAAATACAGAGAAGTGTTGTTTCCATAAGATAAACTGAAGAAATATATTTAGATAACATATATATTAATACTTGGAAAGCTCTGCTTTGACACTCACAAAGTCTAAATTAATTAGCAAATGTATCCCAGTGAGCAATAAATCAATGAAACATTCCAAGAAGAGAGGAGACTTAAAATGGAAATAGCTCTCCAAAAGTAAACAATTTGGAGTTCAACAGTGGAGATGTTACCAATACTACTCCCCAACTTGAAATTCTCACATTCAACTCTTAAGAGTTCTTCATTTATAACTGATTTTTTTTTAAGATTTTATTTATTTATTTGACAGAGAGAGCAAGATTACAAGTAGGCAGAGAGGCAGGCAGAGAGAGAGGAGGAAGCAGGCTCCCCACTGAGCAAGGAGCCCGATGCGGGGCTCAATCCCAGGACCCTGAGATCATGACCTGAGCCAAAGGCAGAGGCCTTAACCCACTGAGCCACCCAGGCACCCCAATTTATAACTGATTTTTAAATGAGAAGTTTCTCTTGTGGTTTCAGTTTGAGAGTAATCATTTACTAGAAAATGCAATGTGAGGGCCCCTGGGTGCTCAGTTGGTTAACTTGATTTTGGCACAGGTCATGATCTCAGGGTCATGAGATCAAGCCCCGCATCAGGCTCCACACTGGGCATGAAGCCTGCTTAAGATTTTCTCTCTCCCTCACACCTCTCTGTAAAATGAAAAAAAAAAAAAAAAGCAATGTGGTTTACACAAACAAAAGAGTCTGGTATTTCTCTTGGCCTCCTCAAGGGTAGTGCAGAAACTGGCAATATGGGCAGGTGTAGCCACTTAAGTCCTGTCAAGACATAGTCATGCCCTCACACATTTCACTACTCAAGAATTTATTAACAGTGAAGATTTCATATTCCTATTCTGATACTCAGAGGTACCTGATGATGCTGATGTACTTACAAACACAGGAACAATCTCTGCTATTATTGTACAAAACCATAGTGTGCATAAATTATATTTTAAGAGAAAAAAGTAAAATTGTCACTATTTACAAATGCCATACCACACACACACACACACACACACATCATCCTAAAAAGTCCATCAAAAACCTACTAGAATAAATGAATTCAGTAAAGTTGCAGGATACAAAACCAATACAGAAATCTATTGTATTTCTTTACACTAATAATGAACTAGAAGAAAGAGAAATTAAAAAAATAATCCCAGGAGCCCCACATCGGGCTCCCCACTCAGTGAGAAGCCTGCTTCTCCCTCTCCCACTCCACCTGCTTATGTTCCCTCTCTCGCTGCCTCTCTCTCTGTTAAATAAATAAATCAAATCTTTTAAAAAAATCCCATTTAAAATTATACCAAAAAGGATAAAATACTTAGGAATAAACTTAACCAAGGAGATGAAAAACCTATACTCTGAACCCTATACGACACTGATGAAGAAACTGAAGATGACACAAAAAATGGAAAGATACTCCATGCTTGTGGATTAGAAGAATTGTTAAAATATCCATACTACCCACAGTAATCCCTATCAGAATACTAACAGTAATTTTTCACAGAACTAGAACAAAGAATCCTAAAATTTATATGGACTCACAAAAGACCCCAAATAGCCAAAACAATCTATCTATTTATTCGTTTGTTATTTAAGTAATCTCTGCACCCACTCATGGGGCCTACACTCATGACCCCATGATCAAGAGTCATATACTCTACCAACTGCACCAGCCAGGAACCCCTAGCCAAGAAAATCTTGAGAAGAATGAAGCTGGAGGTATCACAAAACCAGATTTCACACTGTATTATAAAGCTGCAGTAATCAAAGCAGTATGGTACTGATACAAAAACAGATCAATGGAACAGAATGGAGAGCCCAGAAATAAACCCACTCTTACATGGTCAATTAATCTATGACAAAGGTGACAAGAATATACAATGAAGAAAAGACAGTCCATTCAATAAATGGTGTTAAAAAAACTGGACAGCAAAAGAATGAAGCTGGCCTACTTTCTTACATCATACATAAAAATAAACCAAAAATGGATTAAAGATGTACATGCGATATCTGAAACCATAAAACTCCTAAAAGAAAACATAGGCAGTAATACGTTGGACATTAGTCTTAGAAATATTTTACTGGATCTATCAACTCAGGCAAGGAAAACAAAAGCAAAAATAAACTATTAGGATTACATCAAACTAAAAAGCTTTGCACAGGGGAATGGGAGAAGATATGTGCAAATGATATATCCAGTAAGGAGTTAATATCCAAAATATATAAAGAACTTATACAACTCAACACCAAAAGAACCCAAATAATCCCATTAAAAAATGGGCAGAAGACCTGAATCAACATTTTTCCAAAAAAGACAGATGGATGGCCAACAGATACATAAAAAGATACTCAACAGCAATAATCATTGAGGAAATCCAAATTAAAATGACAATGAGATAGCAGCTTACACCTGTCGGAAGTACTAGTATCAAAAAGACAAAAAATAACAAGTGTTGGCAAGAATGTGAAGAAAAGGAAATCCTTGGGCACCAATGATGGGAAGGCAAACTGGCACAGCAACTACGGAATACAGTGCAGAGGACCCTCAATAAATTAAAAACAGAAATACCATACAACCCAGTAATTCTACTTCTGGGTATCTACAGAAAGAAAACAAAAATACTCATTCATAACATATAGGCCTCCCTATGCTTAATGCAGTATTACTTACAATAGCCAAGAAATGGAAACAACCTAAATGCACATCCATGATGCATGAATGGATAAAGAAGATGTGACATATACACACAATGGATATTACTCAACCATAAAAGAGAATGAAATCTTGCCACTGGCAACAACATAGCTGGACCTAGAGGGTATTATGCTAAGTGAATAAGAGAGAGGAAAAGACAAATAACATGATTTCACTTGTACATGGAGTCTTAAAAACAAAAGGAACCAACTAAAACAGAAACAGACTCATAAATACAGAGAACTGATGATTGCCAGAGGGGAGAGGGTTGGAGGGATAGGCAAAATTGGTGGAGGATTAAGAGGGACAAGCTTCCAATTATAAAATAAATAAGTCATGGGAATGGAAAGTATAGCATAGGGGATATAGTCAGTAATATTGTAATAACTTTGTATAGTGACAGATGGTAGTTACACCTATCATGGTGAACACTTCATATATGTAATATATGTAATTTTTGAATCACTGCATTGTACACCTCAAACAACATTAATACTGTATGTCAACTATACTTCGAGTTTTGAAAAAGAAAAAAGTTTTCACTGACCTGGTGCGACTACATTCACTCTAATTTTCTTTCTTGCCACCTCTTTAGCAAGAGCGCGTGAAAAGCCAACTAGTCCTCCTTTAGTTGCACTGTACACAGACTGGCCAGAATTGCCTTTTAAACCAATAATACTTCCTAGAAAAAATAACGCGAAAGCAAATTTAAAACCAATTAATGGGTTATTTGAATATTTAGATAATTTATAGTAAACAAACAAGGCACAAACCCTTTTACCTTGTCCTTTGAGAGAATTAGGAATTCTAACCACTGTCATTTGAGTAGTAGGACTTAGGGTCTGAGTCTTCTCCAGACACAAACAAAAAACAGGTTCTGAAAGAAGCTTATGTAAAAACCTCAAATGTCAGGAAGGGGCTTGAGAACTGATCTATCAAGTGAAAAAAACCCACTCTCAGAGATCTCTGAGTAGGTCAGACATGGTGAAAGTCCTATAGTATTTATAAAAGCTTCTAGTAGGAAGAGGTTAAAACCAGAAAAAGTCAGATAAAGACTGATTAATTTTATGGTTCTATAACACAAAGATGAGGAGGTATTCATTTCCACCTAAAAAAATAGTTTACCTGAAGATGAATCTCACTAAATTTGAACTACCATCAATCTAAAATAACAAAGTCAATTATAAACTTTTTGTAAAACTGCAATTTAGTTACCTTCAATGATGTATCATAACTTGTATTGACTACTAACGATTCTTGGGTGGTCTCATTTATATGAATATGAAAGAATAATTCATAATTCAAATATCAACTGTATGCAAATATTTATTCTTGCAAAACAGAAATGGGGAAGTGATTTTCTGCACCAGTGACCTGTACTTACAATATAAAAATTAATCAAGAACTTCACAAAACCTTTGAAAAAGTAATTTTATTTTAGGGAAAAAAACACCCCAAACACTTTTATATATATTATAATCAACAAGTTCAATATTAAAATATCTGCCTTATATATTAAATGCCAGTGAATGACAAAGGAAGAGAACTGTGAAGCACAGAGAGAGAGAAAAGAAACACCAAATAAAGGAAACGCAGATTAACAGAAAAAGAGGTAAATCTGAGAGAAAGAGAAATCCGGAGACACATAAAAAAGAAAGAAAAATACAGGCATGGAAGAAAGGCCAAATGGGAAGCTTTAGTTTACACCACACACTATTCTCCATCTAGTCAATAACTGTTAACTTCTGAACTAATCAGTGAACTTTCTAGCCATTTAAAGTAGTCCTTTCCGTAAAAAGATTCTGATTTTTAATTTTTTTTTTTTTTACTTTTAGCACAATTCTAAAAGTTTTGCATGTACGCAAAGGACTGATGTGGGTTTATTAAATATATCTAAAAAGGGGATATTTTAGAGTTAAACAAATATACCAATATCATCATGTGATGTATAGAGTCCTGTATACCAGCTTCTGAGAACCCAAAATCATTACTGGCTATGTTAGAAAGCAAAGGTCGACTAATCTTTTACTTTTTAATCATTTACTAATCGTTTTTAAGAAAACTCATTCCTTACATTTTTAAGGGTAAATGTCAAAAATGTTCTAATTCTCACTAGCACAGTATTCTTTACTCATTTTCAAAAGAGAAAAACCCTACATTTTGGCTTGGAAAGCCATTTCCTATATTAAAAACAAAAGAGTCATTTACTTTAACAGAGCAAGATTCCCCTTATGTGGCTTTTTAAGATGTTACCACTTAAAATTAAAAGGCAGATGATATGTTGCTATTTTCAAATTACCAAACTGAAATAGAACTGTAAGTCATTTTGCATTTTAAGGTCTACAAACACCTACTACATGGTTTACCTGCCCCTTGGGTCAGATGAACTGAAGACTACAGGTTACTTACATTCATTCTAAAAAACTGAAAAGATTATTCCCTTAAGAAAACTTCCTCCTAAACCTCTGTATTAGATTTATTAGTGACACATGCAACTGCTGTAGAGACCATTTTTTTAGTCCCCACTACCTAAAACTTTTCGATTCTTTATCCATATTTTAAAAATCAGGTTTCATGAAAATCAGGATGTCCAACTTCTCTTAAAAAGTCAAATGCCTGGCAAAACTGAGACCAGATTTGTGTATACCAATAATCAACTGGATCTAAGCAGGGGCTGTCACTCCACATGGCTAACTGGAAGCTGGGCATCTTTTTTTTTTTTTTTTTAGATTTTATTTATTTATTTGACACAGAGAGATCAGATCACAAGTAGGCAGAGAGAGAGGCAGAGACAGAGGAGGAAGCAGGCTCCCCTCTGAGCAGGGAGCCTGATGTGGGCCTGGATCCCAAGACCCCGAGATCATGACCTGAGATCATGACCTGAGCGGAAGGCACTGAGCCACCCAGGCGCCCAGCTGGGCATCTTTTGTCATAGATATTTTTCTAAAACCCGGTGGTGTCATTCAATTCACATCTGCTTGACCACTAGAGAGATGTGAATTTGTGACTCCTAATTTATCCACTAATTGCTTAATCAAGTCCTTTTTCCATAGATAGCAAAAAGACCCATTTCATCCAAGTTTCACACATGAATAAACTCCCAATTAGTCAATTAAATATTTTTATGGTACTATGAGATAAGTCTAATTTCACAGGTGAAGACTCACCTACATTAACAATAGACCCTCTCTGTTGTTGAATCATAGTCTTCAAGGCAACTTTACAAGTCAGCATGGAACCCAAGAGGTTAGTATGAAGCTGAGATATCATATCTTCAGTTTTTGTTCTTACTAAAAGGCTATCCCTACAAAAAACAAATAAATAAATAAAAATTTTAAAAAAAAACGGTAGCATGTAAATTAAAAATGGGATAAAACCAATTTTAAAAGAATTATATAACGTTTTAACTGAAAGTAGAGTATTAGGAATATATGTGAGCTAGAATACCTACAGAGTCCAATTTTAAACTTGATTTGAGGGGCATTAAAATAATGATAAATCAGAACAGACAGACCTAGAAGCAGGGCTGAGAGGCAAATATCCCTAACTGCTAAAAGTAATGCCATGTAGCCAAAATAGCTTGAATGAACTCAACTGCCATTATAGTAAGCTGCTTAGCAAGAAAATATACTATTCTAAATACTATCCTAAATTCATCTTTTAAAAAGAAGAATACCTACTCTAATACCATTAAGTTCATGAACTTGCACAATGATGACAGAAGTCAGAATAGTGGCTAACTATAAGGTACTATTAACTGGGAAGAAACTGAAGGGAGCCTTCTGGAGTGCTGGAAAAGTTCTATAGCTCAATATGGGTGTGACTGCAATGTTAAAATTGATCGAACCGTACCCATATTGGTATCTCAATATAAAAGGATGTATAGAGGGCGCCTGGGTGGCTCAGTGGGTTAAAGCCTCTGCTTTCGGCTCAGGTCATGATCTCAGGGTCCTGGGATAGAGGCCCGCATCGGGCTCCCTGCTCAGCAGGGAGCCTGCTTCCCCCTATCTCTCTGCCTGCCTCTCTGTCTCCTTGTGATCTCTCTCCCTCTGTGAAATAAATAAAATCTTTAAAAAATAAATAAATAAATAAATAAATAAATAAAAGGATGTATAGAAACACCAAATTTTAAAACACATTATTTTTTTTAAAAAACATATTTTCTTCCAATTAGAAGTAAAGCAAGTTAATATATTTACTCATACTAACCAAAGACATATTAGGGAAAAAAAGAAAAAACATACAGGAAGTATACTTAAACTTGTGACCAACCTGTTAACTCCAGCTGCATTTACCAAGAAATTAACTCGACCTAAATTTTTTTCCATCTCTTCAAATGTATTTTGAACATCATGTTCTTTGGCAACATCACAACTAAATGCTAAATGATCTCCTATAAAACAAAGTTAAATTAGCATTAATTATAAATTGTAATTTCAATTTAAAAATTATTCGATACACATTTGTTAAGCATCTACTAGGAGCTAAGCCTGTGATTAGAACCTAGAGATAAAAGATGTTATGTCATGGGTTCCTCCTCTCAAGGAGTTTAGTCCAATAGAACTGGGATGGGGGGTAGATGGGGAACAAGAAGTAATACTACAGAATAAAATCCTAAAAGCTTTTTTAATCAAGAAAAAATGGGGAGGGCCTTTTTTGTGTGTTCATAAGGCTTTGTAAGATTCATCTAATAATATTTCTGGCTTTGATGGTGACCCCATGCTACCCAATTCAACAGTGTTCTGGGTTTTATATTTCTTTTTTGAAATTTATGTCTAATTCTGTTAGGTTTTGGTTAAATTGGTTTCCTGGTCCTAAGAATAAGCCCTAGGGGTCTTCTACTCTCTTTTTTTTTTTTAACTATGGCACATATATTACAGTAACTATTATTCAAGTCTGACCATTACAAAGCAGGAAGCTATAAAAAAGAAAAATGTCAAAACTAAAAAACAGTACACAAAAAAACTTTTTACCAAAAACAACTGTTACTTCCACTTTTTAAAATGCCCACTTTTTTAACGATGTTTAAATACCAAAAGAATACATGTCAAAGAAAGCATTTTCCATTCAATAATACATCATTTTAATACTCTAAAATGGGAGTTTTTTGAAAACTAAACAATTACTTATTTTCTGGCTGACCTCGCCTAGTAGTTAACGCTAAACGTTTCCCTTGTTCCTTTGGAAACAGTAAGCTTTCTGGAAAGTCACACTTTGTACAAAGGTGAAAAACAATCGCTTATGGAACACATAATTCAAGGAAGTAAAAGGCCCAGAAGCATCCTCTGTGACCCACTTTTGGCTTTCACCTGAAAACCTGGGTTCACAGTAACCCTTGGACGGTCAACCAACAGTTTTAATCTATTCCAGCAAACACTAATGGCTTGGGATGACCCCATAAGGAAACCACTTTCTCACACCTTTATGACAGTAACCTAAGCACAGTAAATATGAGTAGCAAGAAGCATTCACTGAAATTCTTCCTGCTCTGTAACTTGTGTTTTTTTGCCCCCTCTCTAAAAAGAATCTAGTATTTTCCCAACCCATGTGCACCATTAGAGTAAACCAATAGGAACGTTAAAGGATACAGCCTCCAGATGCATCCCCAGGCTTCTTCCCAATGCCTCCCAGATAGTGAATGAAGGGCATTCGTGCCTTCTAGTAACTAAACTGCAGCATGTTGGCATCTTTCGTTCATCCTAATTCTCCCTACCATCAAAAGAGGCTTACATTTGCAAAATAATGCAAAACAATTACTAATCCATTATTAACAAAAAAATGGATTTTAAATGCATTAAAAAGGAATGTGAAAATCTCAAGTCTCCATTTGTAAAAGCCACCAAAACAATTTAATAACCTATTAAGTGGTTATGGACGGAAGAGAGCCAAAACAAGTGTATCTCAAAACCGGCTGGTACTCAAAAGAGTTTGTCTGTAAAACACGGCTTTGTGCATTCCCATAGGGGCCAAAACAGCCCACAACAAAACTACAGCGAGCCTTTCAGCCCTACCCCTCCTGCCCTCAGCCCTTTCCGACCAGCCCTGTGTCCCGGCGGCGCCCGGGACTTCGCGGCACGAGGGTACCCTTTACCCTGGGTAAAAAAAATTAGCAGTTGTGTGTGTCCCTCCTTCTAGACAGCAAAACAAAACAACGCAGCATGGTTAGCACTAGCGTCAAGGGGTGGGTGCTTCATTAATAGTGCCTACAAGACCGCTAAGCCTCAAAGAAAACCCCAAGTGTTCAGCCCTGGGCGACAGGCGGTGTGAGCGGAGACACTCTGCGGGAAACCGGGTGTTCAGGGGTCCTCTGCCCAAACTGAGGTCCACACTCTGGACCGGGTGCTCCCGGACGTGGGAAGCTGAGCTGCTAACCTCAAAGCCGTAAAGGCCAGGCCCTCTCGTTTTACAAAGGAGGAAACTAGGCTCTCTGCCAAAGTCACGCGACTTGGACAACTCCAGGTCGGTACCTACCGCCGAGCTCACCGGCGGCGGCTTTGGCCACTTCCAGATTTCTGGCGATGATAGCCAGTCGGTAGCCTTTCTGGGCCATTAACTGGGCCACTGCCCTCCCAATGCCCCTAGAGCCTCCGAAAACAGCACAGACTTTGTCCATTTGGCCCGCGGAGTCGCAAACTCGGAGGAAAAGAGGGCTAGGAGTGGCGGCCCCTTTCTCTGGGCCTTTTAAACCACGGAGGCTCCTAAAAGAGCCCAAACCGCCGCAGGAAAAAAAAAAAAGGAAGCACCGCTTTCCACCTCTGGCCGCCGGACTTCCGCAACCCAGTAGGCGGGACGCGAAGAGTACGACGCCTACACATCGACGTCAGCGCGCACCGGCTACTAGGCCCAGCGCCCTATGGGAGACGGGGGCGTGAAAGCGCCCAGGCGGCCAGGGACTGGCCCGGAAGGGCTGCGCTGCATGCTGGGACTTGTAGTCTTCACGCGGGAGCGGAAGAGGTATGGGCTCACTGCTCAGTGGGAAATGTACTCACGACAATGAAGAGGGGTCGGGGTGACCTCCATACCCGTTGGGACATTAGAGTCAGAATTAAGAGTTCAGATGACCTACCATTCCAGCTTGCCTGGAACTAATGGGGTTAAGACGCTGGACTTAACGTTTTAAAATCGTAATAGCCCCGTCAACCCAGATAAATTAATTATGGTAGTTAAAACCCAGGTTATACATTATTCAGAGTTCCATTGTCTGCCTGTCATTCAGGAATTGTTTTTTGCCTAGAGACTAAATGCCCTGCCTATTGAAAAAGTGATCCCCAAGTATCAGACTCACGCAAAACCTATCCTACCTGTTCCTGCCCCAAGTTGCAAAGGAAACAGACCTCAACCCATCTGGATATTACCATTCATCTCAAAGGGCGTTGCAAAGGCAGATGCCTATCAAGAACACCATATACAGCAATAACTCAAGAAACGCTGAGTGATCGAATAGTCTTGCAGGACCGATGAAAAGCATGGCTGCTGCAAACAAAAATAGGTTCCTACAATTCTAAAGAGGACATGCTGAGTGGTGAGAGTTAATAAGCTAAAAGTTGAGCATTTGTTAACAAGGATACTGTTAAAAGGAAGCATTTCTTTATAGAGTATCATTGCATTAGATGATTCAAAAAAGTAGAAGTTTCACAGGTCCTGCTACTAAAAAATACACAACCTGGTACAAGATTAATACACACAAACGCTAGCAAGTAGTCTGTAACCGTAAAGTGAAAAATGATATTAACAGAGGAGGTCAGAAAAAAGGGAGGGAGGTCAATGAAAAAAATACAGGAGTGCATGGAAAAGCTGGATTGGAGGACTAGATGCAGTTTGAATAAATGGAGAAGGGCAAAGAGAGAGATAGAGAGAAAAGAAAATGTAAGCAAATTGGCTGTTATTTCTTAAATATCATTTTTATTTTACCTAGATCCAAAAGGGATTTGAAATGGCTTGCAAAGATACACAAGTAAAACCACACACTCTTTAGGATGGCTCCTATCAACAACAACAACAAAAAGAAAGACAATAACAAGTGTCAATGAGAACATGGAAAAATTGGCACCCTTCTGCACTGTTGGTGGCAATGTAAACTGGCACAGTAGCTTTGGAAAACAATGGTGGTTCCTCAAAAGAATTAAAAGTAGAATGACCATATAATACAGTAATTCCATTTCTGGGTATATACTCAAAAGATTAAAGGCAGAAGCAAAATATCAAGCCATATCTGTATACCCAGGTTCATAACGGTGTTATTAACAATAGCTAGAAGGTGAAGCAACCCAAAGAACCTTCAACAGATGGTGAATAAGCAAGATGTGCTACCCACACACAATGCAATATTATTCAACCTTAAAAAGAAAAGAAATTCTGCAGTATGCTACGACATAGTTGAACCTTGAGGATATTATCCTAAATGAAATAAGAAAATTACAAAAAACAAATATTGTATAATTTCACTTCCATGAGGAAGTTAGAATCATAGAGACAGAAAGCAGAACGGTGATTGCCAGAAGCTGGGGGTGGGGGGGATGTTGGAGAGTTATTGTTTAAAGGGTATGTTTCAGTTTTGTAACATGAAAAGTCCCTGAGGGGAATGGTGGTGATGGTTATACAGTATGGCTGTGCTTAATAGTAGTGAGCTGTACAGTTAAAATGGTTAAATAGGTTTGTGTATTTTACCGCAATTTCTAAGATTGGGAGGAAAAACCTCATCAATACAAATATTAACACTGACAACAAGAACACCGAATGCTGTTTAAAGATTTCTTAATGGAGTTTGTCCCTAAAGTATACAGCAATATTGTCAAAATACTGTGATTTAAGAGTTCTTTAAACATTTCTTCTCTGAAGAGTTATACCAAAAACCTGATACCAGGTTGTTTACAATTTTCAGAAATTGTTTTATTTTTATCATTTTCATTTAACTTTGTATTTTAATTACATAAAACATTTACATGGGTCTTAAGTGTAAACCACAAAACAGGTACTTCAGAGAAGTATAACTTTCATCCTTGTTCCTGTTTCCTTCCTATCCCTATAAATTGACATTTTTAAAAAGATTTAATTTATTCATTTGGGAGAGAAAGCCTGGGGAGGGTGGGGAGAGGCAGAGGAAGAGGGAACAGCAGACTCCTAGCTGAGCAGGGAGCCTATGTGTACTCAATCCCAGGACCCTGAGATCATGACCTGAGCCAAAGGCAGATGCTTAACCAACTGAGCCACCCAGGCGCCCCTGTAAATTGACATTTTTTGGTTAACTTTTTATGTATCTTCCCATTCTTTCCTTTCAAAAATATTAGAAAATGCATATATCTTTCCTATTTCACTCTCTTTCTTAACAAAAGGTTGTACACTATAAATATTGTTCATACCCTGGGTTTTGGGTTTTTTTGTTTGGTTTTTTGCAGAATAGTAGTATATCTTGGAGACCACTCCATAGCTGCATACTGAGATCCTCCTAGTTCCTTTTTACAACTGCATAATCCACCATTACAGGGACTGTGATTAGCAGATCTCCCCCAAGCCCTCCCCCTTCCACTCCACTAATCTAGGAACCTCTGGCAAAGGAATTTGAAGATGTAATTAAATACCAATTCAGTTAGCCTTAAAATATGTAAATTACCCAGGTGAGCCTAATCTCATCAGGTGAAACCGTTAAAAGCACAGCATTGTTTTCTTGCTGATGACAGAAGAAAATCAAAGACATCTGAAGCATGAGGGGGTTTCAGGGCCTGAAAGACTTTGCTGCTCTCCTTCAGACAGAAGGCAAACAGTCACATTGTGAACTGCTGGTGGGAAGGGAGAACCTCTAGAGGCTGAGAGCAACCCACAGTTAAGAACCAGTAAGAATAAAAGGACCTCAGTCCCACAGGTGCAAGGAAGTGAATTCTGCCAACAATCAGTGAGCTTGGAAGAACCCCAAGCCCCAGCTGAGTATTGCAGTCTGTGTCACACCTTGACATCAAGTCTGAGATGTGAGCAGAGGATCTAGCTACATGGTACCCAGACTCCTGATTCATGGAAAATGTCAGATTAGTGTGTGTTGTCTTTTTAAAAAGCAATATATGAGTAAATGGCTTTATTGTTTTTAATTTTATATTTTGGGGAGTAAATGATTTTAAAAGATAGAGGACCACTCTCATCCCCCAATACCAGAACAATAACATGAGGTCAGTTGAAAAGTTATACAAATAGGGCGCCTAGGGGGCTCAGTGGGTTAAAGCCTCTGCCTTTGGCTCAGGTCATGATCTCAGGGTCCTGAGATCGAGTCCCGAATCTGGCTCTCTGCTCAGCAGGGAGCCTGCTTCCTCCTCTCTCTGCCTGCCTCTCAGCCTACTTGTGATCGCTCTCCCTCTGTGAAATAAATAAATAAATAAAATCTTAGAAAAAAAAAGAAAAGTTATACAAATAAAGTCATTTGTATTCAGTACTAAGAATCGATTCAGTACTAAAGAAAAGTTGTATTTGGGATTCTGAGTTTCCTAGTGGTTAAAGCAACTAAGGAAACATGATTAGTTACAAGTAGTAATTTTTCAAAGCAAAATCTCCTCAAAGATCCATGTAAAGGGCACATTAAGCATTATAGTGGACTTTGTCACCATATATATACTATAGTATCTACTGTTGTAAGCAGAGGACAAAACACCAAGCCAACTTTTAAGAAAGTGAATACTATAGGAAGTTAAATAACATAAGCAAACATTCAGACACAAGAATGAGTCTCTGTATATCTGAAACAATGAGGAAATAAACCCGAGTACCAGAAAATTGGATGATGCTGGATTATAGCAGGATTTAAAGCCAGATGCAGTCATGAAATAAGGAATCACTTTAAGCAGAAGTCACAAGATAAAAGCTGCACTTAAATAGTCTAGCAATGATATCAGGATGGGTTGTCTGATTTGACTAAGCCCCTTTCCCACTACACACTCCTCATATGCAATCTTGGAAAGGGAAAACTCTTAGGTAAATTACCAATATGTAGGTCAGCCCAAATGCCAGCTGTATTCTTGGCATCCAGCATCATAGAACAATCCACAGAGGTTTAGTATTTGTGGACAGTTCTGTCAGTTTCACAAAAAAAGCCTTATATTTTTTCTGCACATTGTTATTTCAGCAAAGAGCATGGTTTTAGACCTATTCCATCAATGACAAAGATCACTGACACATAATGGGAGTTGACATTCAGAGTTCTCAAAACCTTCCAGTTTTTCTCCACTGCACATATATTGTAATTGTTAGGTGGAGCTTTTCTTTTGCCATTTACTTCTATTTCAAACCCCAAAACTATTATTAACTTTTCCCCCTCTTAATGTAATACCACTACTATCCTGGATGAGAAAACACTTATTACAACATATCAGCCATTATCAGGTTGGTTATTGGCAAAAGTCTCTCCCTAACCCCTTGATAGTGAACTGAGAGTCTGTAAATTAAACTGGGTCTCCTCTCCCAAGCAGGACATTGAAGAAAGCCACTGGGACAGTCCACCTTTAGTCTTTTCTTCTCACTACACCTGTCACTTTTGCAATAATATGTTGACCACATCTTATACCTTTCACTTAAACCTCCATGAGAATATATTTTCTCTTGACTCCAATTATTGGAAGCACCTGAGAAAACTCCTTATGTGTAAGGACTGTTAGACAAATTTTAAATATACATAATTTGTATTCTTCTTGTTATGAAAGGAATACCACTTCATTGCAAAAATAATTTCTAAAAAACAGTATTTTTGAAAGTAACTGGAAGTATTATTCACATTTAATGGGAGATTTATATGGTATGTGCATTATATCTCAACCAAGCCGTTTTATAAAAAGCTAATTGAGGGGCGCTTGAGTGTCTCAATTGATTAAGTGTCCAAGTCTTGGCTTTTGCTCAGGTCATGATATTGTAGTCATGAGATGGAGCCCTACATGGGGCTCAGGACTTAGTTCAGAATCTGCTTCAGATTCTTTCTCCCTCTGCCTCTGCCCCACCCCAACTTGGGCACACACTCTCAAATAAATAAAAATAAAATCTTAAAAGAAAAGTTCATTGGATACACCTGGGTGGCTCAGTCGGTTAAGCGTCTGCCTTTGGCTCAGGTCATGATCCCAGTGCCTGGGATCGAGCCCCACGTCAGGCTTTCTGCTTAGCTGGGGAGCCTGCTTCTCCCTCTGCCTGTCACTCCCCCTGCATGTGCTCTCTCACTCTCTTTTCCTGCCTCTCTCAAGTAAATAAATAGAAGTCTTTTTAAAAAAGTTAATTGAAAGCTCATTGTCCTACTACAGTGGCTCCTTGAGCAATGCAGGGGTTAGGGACACTGACCCCCACGCAATCAAAAATCCACATATAACTTTTGATTCCCCCACAACTTAACTACTAGTAGCCTACTCTGGGCCAAGAAGCATTTCCAATGACATAACTGGTCCATTAACACATATTTTGTATGTTGTACGTATTATATACAGTCTTCTTATAATAAACTAGAGAAAAGAAAATGTTATTTAAAAAACCATAAAGAAAATACATTTACAGTACTGTACTGTATTTAGTACAAAAAAACCTGCATATCAGTGGACCCCTGCAGTTCAAACCCGTGTTGTTCAAAGGTCAACCACATGTGAGGTTTGAAACTGCAGCTAACTGCAAGTGAATTGTAACTTTCACAGGTATTTTTATTACAGGTCAAGATTTATAATACTCAAGATTCCAAATTTATAGAAAAACTGGTTATAATTCAGAGTTATGATTTAGTATTTGCAGGAATCCTCTTTATACTACACACTGGACGAAGTGACTCCCATTTAGTGGGTCCCTAGATGAACTGTCACCTTTCCCCACAGAAGTCTTCAGGAAGCGAGGAGTAACTTGCCTGTGACCAACATGACTTCTCCACACAGCTCTTGCTCTTATCTCACAACAAGAAAGATAAGAAAGCTGCCTCAGTGTGGCTCCACAGATACAACATATGTGATTAAAAAGCGGGGTTAGTTTTCTCCTGACATTCTTCTATCCAATCTACTTAGGTAATCTAAGTTGTAAGGAATGTACTTTTTATCATTTACAAAGGCCTATTTCACTTTGAATGGGAAAAAAAATGTGTCCTGTGAGCACTTTTATTTTGTTGAAGTTGTATTCATGACAAAAAGACTGCCAGGGAGCCAAGGTTGCCCCTTATGCACTCGATTAAGGCAAAAGCTAAGAGTTTATCCCTACCTTCTCTTCCACAGTCTCATCCAATCAGTCACAAAATCCTGCTGATTTTCCTTCCTAGCTATCACTCCACCTGCACCCTTTCACAAACCCCATCGCCGGAATGACAGGGGGTAGCTCATCTACCAGCCTCAAGGACCTCAGACTGGGACCTGCCCTCAACACCACCACCAGAGGGCTCCTTCTAAATTACAAATCTGATCCTATCACTCCCTGAATAAACCTTGCAATCTCTCCCCAACAAGCACAGGATAGAGCAAAGTCCTCTCAGATCCAGTGTCCTCTCCTGACCACCCTCTTCACCCATCACCCACCAAACTTCTTCCCAATCACACATTCTCATCTATACAAAGTACTTGCAATTCCCTGAAATGATATGTTCCTTCCCAC
This sequence comes from Ailurus styani, assembly GCA_002007465.1. Lineage (NCBI taxonomy): Eukaryota > Metazoa > Chordata > Mammalia > Carnivora > Ailuridae > Ailurus > Ailurus styani. Next base: position 856,774 of record LNAC01000457.1, on the reverse strand, counting down.
TTCCACGCTTTTCCATCTTTGCAAACTCTAACGCTCTCACTTTTCCCAGCAAAATCATATTACCATTCGAGACATACTTCCAGCATCTCTTCCAATGAAAACTTTTCCTGATCCACAGCAGGACAAGCTGATACCCTCTTTTATTCCTCTCCTTACCTTATATGTGTCTTTAAGTCTGTTTGATGGAGAGATCCTGACTTTAGAATTCAGGGAATTTTAGGAAGACAGTGAACAGACTCCCTGGAATCTGTGAATACAGCAAGATAAATACAAAGTTCATTTTAAATGTGTAGCTTCTGGGTAGAGGGATGACTCCTTTCATCCAGTTCTCAAGAAGAACTTTCACCTACAGTTAAGATCTTTCTGTACCAAATTGTGAAATCTTTGCATGCAGACACTATCATATGAACTTCTGTTTCCCTGTTTGTAGCACATATCCTAGGACTTGTGAACACTCAATACATGAGCTAATGGATGAATAAATGAGTGAATGAAATAACTCATTTAAAAAGAATTTATTGTTATGGGCAAGAAACAGTGTTGGATATAGCCATGATTAAAATAGACCTGGTTCCTGCTTTCATTGGGAAAATAATCTGGCAATGAAGAACATTAAACAATTAATCATGCAATTACTATTTAATTGCAATAGTGGGAAGGTCTATAAAAGGAGAAGTAGGGGCTGCTAAGAGAGGGCATGACTGAGGGCTTTGATCCCATGTGGGGGTCCAAGGTCAGAGAAGGCTTCTTTGAAGATGTAATATTCATAAATTAAAGGAATAACTAAAAAATATTACAAAGAATTATAACTAGAGTTATTGTCCACTAGTATATTACAAGGTTAACTAGAAGGTAACATAATTTACACATAAATAAAAATCTTCATTAAAGAAAAAATTCACTTTTCATGATGAAAGAGCTCGTTAGTCAGAGTAGAGTTAGTATTACTCCTGGATGAGATCACTTAGCTTGGACATTTCACCAGGAAGCACCATGAAAGGGTATAATGCCTGAAACTTAATGAAACTGCTTTTCTTTATCTGCCAAAATTTTTCTAATGGTGTAAGGCCAGCTCTAGATACTTCGGAACAAGCCCCCGATGCAGCCTGTCTGCCAAGCAGCACATGAGAGGAGAACTCAGTGTTTCCAAAATTAGTTCTAAGGCTGACCTCAGCCCCCTGACCCTATCCTCCGATCATGCCATTTCCAACTCTTTGTTTCTTGGGCACGTTCCCTGCTCTGCCCTTCTGGCTAGAGTCTCACTTGCCTCTCAGTTCACCTGCTGTGTTTCCCAGGCCTAAGTGGGCCCTGCTGCTCCTCAGGCTGATAGATCTGTATCAGCACCCTTGCACAACTCTGGGACATCCCACCTCCTCCACGACTCCATCTGACAGCCCTCACTGGAGTTGGACTCTGCACATTTGGACTCATCCAAGTTCACATGGGAAAATATGAATCTACACTGTGTGGTTTTCCCATTTGAGGCTGACCTACAGTGTACTGGCTTCTGCGTTTCCAGGCCGTACCTATGAGACTACAGGGATCTCATTTTAATGATCACTTCCTTCTGTTACTCATCTATAGACTAGAGATACCCATCCCTCAGGTTCGATTTTGATTACAGAAGGATGCAGAATATAAAATGCGGGCCTCTCAGATACACACACTCAAGGTCTTAATTAAAATAGGTTTGCAATTGGGATTAACATGTGTTAGGGACAGAAATGTGTCTTCCCCCCACCAAGGTTCATATGTTGAAGCTCTAGTTCCCAATGGGATAGGTTTTTAAAGAGGTAATTAAGGTTAAATGAGGTCAGAAGAACGGCTATAACAATATTTCACAGACTGGGTAGCTTATAAACAACAAAATTTATTTCTCACAGTTCTGGGGACTGGGAAGTCCAAGATCAAGGCAGTGGCAGATTCAGGGTCTGGTGACAACCCTCCTCCCGTTTCATATGTGGTCTCCCCATAACCTCACACAGCAGTAGAGGCAGGGGAGCTCTCTGCAGTCTCTTTTATAAGAGCACAAATCCCATCCATAAGAGCTCTGCCCTCAAAACCTGATCGCCTCTCAAAGGCCTTACCTCCTAATACCATCACACTGGAGGTTAGGATTTCAACATATGAATTTTGAAAGCCACAGACATTCAGTCTCTAGCACAGATGAGGTCCTATTCCAACAGGGCTGGTGTCCTTTTAAGAAGAAGAAGAAATACAAGAGACATCTCTTTTCCTTTCTCTCTCGCGCTCTGTGTGCGCACAGAGGAAAAGCCGTGTAAGGCCACAGCAGGAGGGCAACTCTGCAACCCAAAAAGAGAGGCCTCACCAGAAACCAACTGTGACGGCATCTTGATCGTAGACTTCTGGCCTCCAGTACTATAAGAAAATACAATGATGTCGTTTAAGCCACTAAGACTGTGGAGTTTTGTTATCATAGCCCCAGCAAACTAATGAAATGTGACCGTTTACTCCCTTCCGTGCTACAACCAAGCTGAAAGCGGTGATAGATAATACCACACAGCCACTGCCGATCACATAAGTCAAGTTCGGAAGAGAAACATTACTATGAGAACTGTTCCGGAACAAAGAATGAAGAACACGAATCTCACATGCTCGCCCATCGCTCGCAGACATCCAGACTCCTAAAATCTCCCTCCTACACTTTTGCCAAAGACTGCTTTCAGCAAGGACTTTGAAATTCATTTCCTCTAAGTGGTAAATAACATAACAGCATGAAGTGTTTGTCACTTAGGGACATGAATTTAACAGAGAGCCAAGTGTTAAGCTAAAGGGATGATAATGTAATAGTGAAGTATCATCTAGCATCTACCTCTCCAACAGCATAACTCTGCTGTGAGCCCAGGAACATCCTCAGTACCAGACACAAAGCTCTAGGGGATAATAGAACAAAGAAGGTAATTGCCTGAATTGTGAGGCTCACAGGTATTGAGAAAAATGATACATAAGTAGGCTGTAATGCAGGGTGATGAAGACTATAATATAAATGTGGACAAAGAGTTGTAGGAGCACAGAGCTACAGACTTGAGCTGGATAATGGATGTGTGTGTGTGAATCTCTCTTTATATGTGTATGTATATACACATACATACATATAAGTTCTATTTTATTATAGGATTGTTTATATTCCAGGCATGTACACATTATCACGTTTGTATATATGTACATATACATGCCTATATATGAGTGTGTGTGTGTGTGTGTGTGTGTGTGTAAAATCAAGGCCTCACTAAGAAAACAGCTAATGCTCAGTGTATACTTAAGTACTGCATGCCAAGTACACTGTCTTCATGTGTTTATTTCTGACAACAAACTGTGATGTAGAAAAATAGCATTATCCTTGTGTTTGCAAACAAACAAGGAAACCGAAGCATTGAGAGGTTAAATTGTCCAAGATCACACAACCAATAAGCCATTGAACTGGGATTTCTATATTAGATAGCTAGAGCAAGACAGCTAGAGAGACTGCCCTCTCAGCTACTATGTTACAGTGTCTCAGCCTGATCCTCCCAGGAGCCCTGAAAATCTACCACAGCCACATAATGCCAAATCTGGGAAGTCTTTAGGTAGTCGGAATTATATTTGAGATTTTCTGTTGTAAGAAAGAGAAACCCACCAAAGCAATTCAAATACCCAGAGATTATTGCATGGGACATTCCGTCAGAGGGAAGCAAGCTGGGGCCCCATGGGAACAGGAACTGGTCACCAGGAAGCCTCAGGGACCATCGTACCACTTCTCTCTGCCAACCCCTGCTCTCTGTTATCACAAGATCTCCCTTCTTAGCTCTCCCTGTTCTAAATTGCCACTTCTTCCTGCAGACCCACATTCTCTATTTATGCCCAGAATTGAAATGGTCCATGTCAGCCCAATAGCACTTTTCAGTTCAACTGGCCAAAGTCTGTCTCACTTTGTTGAAGATAGGAAATTTGATTGGTCACTAGCCAGGTGGTAGATTAAAAGTGGTGCTGTGTGAGTGGGGTGCTCAGAGACTTAAGGTACAACCTTAGCCAAACCCCCCTTGCCACAGGGGCTCAGAGCAGGAGGCTGTTATTAAAGCAGACACGATAGGCACTACTCCACTACAGGCCACATAGACCCATACAAACATCATCCTCCTAGGTGATCCTGACTAAAATTAAGCACTTTTTAAAAATACTCAACTTAATTAAACTAAAAGCAAAAACAGGGGCACCTGGGTGACTCAGTCAGTTGACTGTCTGCCTTTGTCTCAGATTGTGATCTCAAAGTCCTGGGTTGATCCCAGTCAAGTTGGGCTCTGTACTCAGTGGGGAGTCTGCTTTTCCCTCTCCATCAGTCCCTTCCCCAACCACGTGCATGAGCATGCTGTCTGTCTGTCTGTCTCTCTCAAATAAAATAAAGAAATAAATGAACTAAAAACAAAACCAAAAATAGTTTACCCATTTCTCCTAACCCCCAACCCTGGCAACCACCAATCTGTTCTTTGTACCTTGGTTTTACGTATGTATATACTTTTAGATTCCACATGTAAGTGAGATCATACAATACTTCTCTTTCTCTGTCTTATTTCACTTAGCATAATACCCTCAAGGTCCATCCCTATTGTCAAATGGCAAGATTTCATTCTTTTATTATAGCTGAATATTATTCCACTGTGTGTGTCTGTGCGTGCGTGTGTGTGTGTATATGTGTGTGTGTGTACTACAATTTCTCTATCCATTTATCTATCCGTGGACAGGTAGGTTGCTTCCATCCCTTGACTATTGTAAATAATGCTGCCCCATGTTCACGGGGGTGCATATCTTTTTAACTTACTGTCTTTGTTTTCTTTGGATAAATACACAGAAGTGGGATTGCTGGATCATATGGTAGTTCTATTTTTGATTTTTTGGTACTTTTTTCCATAGTGGCTACATAAATTTACATTCCCACCAGCAATGCCCAAGGGGTCCCTTTTCTCCACATCCTCACCAATACTTGTTATGTCGTCTTTTTGATAATAGACATTTTAACAGCCGTAAGGTGATATCTCATTGTATTTTGGGTTTATACTCCCCTGATGATTACTAAGGTAGAGCATCTTTTCATGTACCTGTTGGCCATTTGTATGTCTTCTTTGGAAAAATCTCTATTCAGATCTTCTGCCCAGTTTTTAACCATAATTTTTGTGGTATTTTTTCTTGCTATTGAGTTGTAGGAGTTCTTTACATATTTTGGATCTTAGCTCCTTATCAGATCCATGATTTGCAAATATTTTCTCCCATGCAATAGATTTCCTTTTCATTTTGTTGATGGTTTCCTTTACTGTGCAGCAGCTTTTTAGTTTGATGTGGTCCTACTCAGATATTTTTCCTTTTGTTGCCTTGCTTTTAGTGTCAAATCCAAAAAATCATCACTGAGACCAATATCAAAGAGTTTACGTGTTTTCTTCTAAGAGTTTTATGATTTTAGGTCTTACGTTTAAGTCCTTAAACCATTGAGTTAGTTATATATATATGGTTTAAGCTAGTAGTCCTGTTTCATTCTTTTGCATCTGGCTGTCCAGTTTCCCAGCACCACTTATTGAAAAGACTGTCCCTAACCCATTATGTATTATGTATTCCTGGCTCCTTTGTCATAAATAAATTAACCAATATGCATGGGTTTATTTCTGGGCCTTGATTCTGTCCCACTGAATTATGTCTCTGTTTTTATGCTGATACTATACCGTTTTGATGATCTCAGCTTTGAAATATAGTTTGAAATCAGGGAGCATGATGCTTCCAAATTTGTTCCTTTTCTTCAAGATTACTTCAGCTGTTTAAGCCTTCCGTAATTCCATAAAAATTTTAGAATTTCTGTGAAAATGTCATTGGAATTTTAATATGAATTGCACTGAATTTTGTAGATTGCTTTGGGTAGTATGGACTTTTTAACAGTATTAATTCTTGCAATCTGTGAGCATGGAGTACCTTTCCATTTATTTATTTCTTCCTCAATTTCTTTCATCAATATCATAGTTTTCAGGATACAGGTCTTGGTTTAATTTACTCTTAGGTATTTTATTCTTCCTACTGCTATGGTAAACAGGACTGTTTTCTTAATTTCTCTTTCTTATAGAAACCAGATGTCCATCAACAGATGAATGGATAAAGAAGATGGTATGTATATACAATGGAATACTACTCAGCCATCAAAAAACCCAAAATCCTGTTATTTGCAACAACATGGATGGAACTAGAGGGTATTATGCTAAGTGAAATAAGTCAATCAGAGAAAGGTAATTATCATATGATCTCACTCATATGTGGAATTTGACAAACAAAACAGAAGATCATAGGGGAAGGGAGGGAAAAATAAAACAAGATGAAATCAGAGAAGAAGACAAACCATAAGAGACTCTTTTTTTTTTAAAGATTTTATTTATTTATTTGACACACAGAGAGAGATTACAAGCAGGCAGAGAGGCAGGCAGAGACAGGGAGAGACAGAGAGACTGCTGAGCAGAGAGCCCGATGCAGGCCTCGATCCCAGGACGCTGAGATCATGACCTGAGCCGAAGGCAGAGGCTTTAACCCACTGAGCCACCCAGGCGCCCAAACCATACAAGACTCTTACAGGAAACAAACTGAGGGTTGCTGGAGGGAGAGGGGGATAAGGGATGGGGTAACTGAGTGATGGACATTAAGGAGAGCATGTGATGTAATGAGCACTGGGTATTATATAAGACTGATGAATCACTGACCTCTACTTCTGAAACTAACAATATATTATAATTAATTCAATTTAAATAAAAAATATTAAAAAATTAAAAAAGCATAAAGGAACAAGAAAAAGAAATTTCTCTTTCCTATAGTTTGTCATTAGAGTTTAGAAATACAAAGTTTTTATATATTGGTTTTGTATCCTGCAATTTTACTGAATTCATTTATTAGTTCTAACAGGGGTGGGTGGGTATGTGTATATGTGTGTGTGTGTGTGTGTGTGTGATCTTTAGGGAGATATATATCATGTCATCTACAAATAGTGACAGCTTTATTTCTTCCTTTCCAACCTGGATGCCTTTCATTTATTTTTCTTCCTTAGTTGCTCTGGCCAGGGCTTCCAATATTATGTTGAATAAAAGTGATGAGAGTGAGCATATTTATCTTGTTCCTGATCTTAGGAAAAAATAATCACTTGTTTTAAATGCAAAATGTACATCATTTAGTCTCCTTAACAGACTACTGTGTTTTTCTCTTTTTAAAGTAGTTGAACCCAATGTTCCATGAAATCTAAAAATATGTTGTTCCAAGTAAGCAGTAGTGGGTCTCAGAACAGCATGTAGCATATAATACATAGAGAAATGGAAAAGGAAGTGATGATATCTGAGGTGAGATATATGAATTATTTTAAAAAGTGAAACAGGTGCCAATACTATAAGGAATAATAATCAGTCCCTTCTGGGAAGCAGTACTCATAATTTGCTTAAGTTAGGGCATTAAGGAGCAAATATTTACAGGTCCCAAGGGCATTAAGGAGAAAATATTTACAGGTCCCAACATAACCTATAAATGGAAAAAAATAGGCCAGAATTCATCTTCTTAAGACTGACATATTAATTTATCTGGTTAATTTATTAGACTAACCTCTAGACTATATTAATTTAAAATAAATGAGCATAAAGTAGATGAGCCTTAACTAAAACTATAAAAAGTATCTTTTTCCCTTCTGCAGAACAGAGATAGAGTAAATCAGTTGAAAAAAAATTTGCTTAGGAGGTGACAAATCAAAACATGAATATTTTTTAGTCAAAGTGAAGACTTGGTCTGCTATTTTAGGCAAGACTAAAAATAAGTATGAAATTGGCAATCTAGCATCATGTTTAACTACCGTTAGACTATTCCGGCTGTACCAATAATCTTGAGTAAGTTATTAAACTCTCCAGGTTAAAATTTATTAGAAAAATGGGGAAGATAACATACACATGAGGTTATTCACAAGCATGAGATGAGTCCATCCTACATAAAGCATACAGAACAATGCTGTCACTTCATAATTACTAATAATTACTAGTACTTTCTTTCAGTAGGCTCTCTGGGCATATGCACGGAGAGCCATCACTCAGTCATCACCACTCAGAGTCTCGTCTGACACCATCCTCCTGGCTTCTCAGTCTAGAAAGTATTCTTTTCTTCAGCTTGTTTTTTCTCCTGATATCTAGCATTTCTTGTATTTTACCAAATATCAATTACATTTCTGGTTTCTAACGTTCACCCCTTTCATCCCTTTCAAGTCAATGAATAAAAAAATATATTTGTTACCTGAGGGTTCAACTCAGATACAATTTTTTATTTATAAAGGATTATCCTCAAATACATTTCTAATTCCAGTTCTCAGAATGCTACTGAAATACATGACAAAGTGTGCTTCCCTGTTAGCATCTATCACCTCCTCCTTTTCCTTTTTTGGCATAAGTCTGGACTAACATACAATTTTGGGAGCTGTTGTGAAGCTATTGATAAAGCGGGCGGAACCAAACAGAAATAGATAGATGCTTAAAGCAGTCTGCATTGGATACTGAATCACCACAGGAATGTCTCATCCACATCTCATCTTCAAAGTAGAAATGTTAACACAAACCAGCTTCCTGGCAATAGTATAAAGAGCACCTGAAAGACATGGAATGTTTGTGGAGCCTCACAAAATAACAATATATTTGATTACATACATAATATCAGAATATTCTTAGTAACAGAAAATATATATCATATATTGTATATATTAATATTTTAAAAATATATCATGAACACAGGTTCACATAAATATGGGGAAGGCTAACTCTAAAACTATGTGTGATTAGCTACTTTCAAGTTTTCTATTAATCTTTGTGTGGTACTTCTTTGTTAATTTGGGGGATGACCTAGGTATTTCTGAGGACTTGAGCCAAAGTTTTAAAATTATAATCACAGGGCACCTGGGTGGCTCAGTGGGTTAAAGCCTCTGCTTTCGGCTCAGGTCATGATCTCAGGGTCCTGGGATCGAGGCCCGCATCGGGCTCCCTGCTCAGCGGGGAGCCTGCTTCCCCCTCTCTCTGTCTGCCTGCCTCTCTGCCTCCTTGTGATCTCTCTCCCTCTGTGAAATAAAATCTTTAAAAAAAATTATAATCACAGAAAAAGTAAAATTGAGAAAAATATATTTATTCACATAATATTTTCCCAGCACTAGGAAAAGACCTTTGTTTTCCAGGGCAGCAGAATAGCTGAGTGTGGCTCATTGGAGGCCCATGCCCACAAAGACACAGTCAGAAGAAATTCCATCATTATATTACTTTCACTGTGTCAGGGCCTCAGGAAATGTGCTGAACGACAGTTACTGCTCTTATAAAGCTTAAAATCCAGTGGGGAGGGTAGACACTGGAACAAGTATAAACAGTTAGGACGAAGGTTATAAAACAAAAGTGCAAGTGGAGGGGCCATAGAAATGGACAGTGGGGGTAACCTAACCTGGACAATCAAGAAAAATTCCTTAAGGAAGTAACATTTCAACTAGGTCTTGGTGAGAAAAAGTGAGAAAGAGAGAGAGCGAGCTAATCAAGTGAAGAAGGCAGTACAGCTAGGTTTAGTGTGAAGAAGAGAAGTCTAAGCACCTATCTATGTAATCATCTGAGATGGAAACTATTCTAGAAGTTGAACCTTGGGCCAATGTACAGAAGCTTGAGAGAGGGGGGAACCATAAAACAAAATGAAAAAAAAATGAGTAAGCATGAGCCACCACGGGCCTATTACCATCACTTCCTGGAAGGAGCCCCAGCTGACCCAGTCACCTTGACTGCAACCATGACAGGCAAGGCCAGGACTCAGCTGCCACCCACCTTCTGCGCTACCAACACCAAGCCTGGCACCACCAGCACCAATGGAAGAGGCAGGGGCACAGGGAGTGGGCCTAGGCGACCTCACATCCATGGTACCTTCCCTTGGGGTCAAGGTCATTGCAACAAACGTTTGGGAACTGTTCAAAGTAAGACATGGATGAAGAAGAGGTGATATATATCTACAATGGAATATTATTCAGCCATTAAAAAGAATGAAATCTTGCCATCTGCAATGACACGGATGGAGCAGGAGAGTATAATGCCAAACAAAATAAGTCAGTAAGAGAAGTACAAACACCATATGATTTCAATCATATGTGGAATTTAAGAAACAAAACAAATAAGCAAAGGGAAAAAAAGAGAGGTGAACTAAGAAACAGACTCTCAACTATAGAGAACAAACTGAAGGTTCCCAGAGGAGATGTGGGTGAGGGGATGGGAGAAAGAGGGGATGAGAATGAAGGAGGGCACTTGTTGTGATGAGCACAGGGTGATGTATGGAAGTGCTGGATCACTATATTGTACACCTGAAGCTAATATCACATTCTATGTACACTAACTGGAATCTAAGTAAAAGCTTGAGGGAAAAAAAGAAATCAGTATGGTTTCATCAACAGGAATGACACCAAGGAGATATATTTGTACAGCAGACTGCCATAAACAAGAATAACCCCAGAAAGTCCCTTCACAGTGTTTGAGATGGAGAGACTGTGGAGCTTGACACTGTTGAAGGAGGAAACAGAAATGTGACAGGGCTCTGGTGGGGCTCCAGTGCAAGACTGTAAATACACAGCGGATGGTAACCATTAACCACATTACCCACGTCACAGGAGTCCTCTACAAAATTACCCGCAGAAGTACCAGAAGAGTGCGAGTGGGGGAAGAAGGAATGCATGGATCGGTTCCCAACTTAGTACACATGGAAACCCTATGGGCGTCTACCCTCTTGTGCAGGAACAAGTGGTGGAGGGAGCTGACACGCTGGGTGCGAGAGAACAAGGTGCAGTGAGAAAGAATGTACCAGGGTTATTGACCACAATTCCACAGGGGTCCTCCTTGCCAAAGATAGCCTAAAGAGGACAGCAAGGAAGAAGATAAGGAAAATATCTTGGGTCAACACCCATCTCAAGGTCGATACTAACCCAACCTTTCAATTACCCACATGGACACCCAGAAAACTCCAAGCGGGGCAAAGAGACCAAAGCAGCCAATCCACCAGCTGAGAATTCGTCTGTTCCTGAGGCTGAACAGGGCAGAGCTGAGTAAATACTACTGGCTCACCAGTGATACTCTCTCTATACTATCATCTCGTTTACTCATACAAGATGAAATGAATATGAAATTCCAGCAATAAAAAATGCACAAAAGGATGAAGCTGAAGACCTTAAGTGCCTGCTTTTTGCCCACTGACCAGATAAATAGAACTATCTGCATTATCTATGCAGCATGGGGTTTTTATTATTTCTACCTAAAGATGTTTCTTTTTAGTAATGACAAACATGGTTTGAAAAAAAAAAACCTTGTTTTTCTCAATACACCTTTAAAGGATTTTTAAATTGTTTCATATCTGATCACCTTAAGATTTTTAAGAACCTCAGATGCCTGGGTGGCTCAGTTGGTTAAGCGTCTGCCTTCAGCTCAGGTCATGATCCGGAGTCCTAGGATTGAGCCCCGAATCCAGCTCCCTGATCAGCGGAGAGTCTGCTTCTCCCTCTGCCCCTCACCCAGCTCATGTTCTCTCTCTCACTATCTCAAATAAATGAAATCTGCAAACAAACAAAAATAGATTTTTAAGAATCTCTTTTTAGGGCGCCTGGGTGGCTCAGTGAGTTAAAGCCACTGCTTTCGGCTCAGGTCATGATCCCAGGGTCCTGGGATCGAGGCCCACATTGGGCTCTCTGCTCGGCAGGGAGCCTGCTTCCTCCTCTCTCTCTGCCTGCCTCTCTGCCTACTTGTAATCTCTCTCTCTGTGTCAAATGAATAAATAAAATCTTAAAAAAAAAAAGAATCTCTTTTTAAATTTGTAATAAAAGTTTACAACTTGGGGGTGCCTGGCTGCCTCAGCATGTAACTAACTCTTGATCTCAGGGTTGTGCGTTTGGGCCCCACATTGGGTGTTGAAATTATTAGAAAAATAAAATGTTTAAAGAAACAAAGTTTACAACTTGATTTTTACAAAAAAGTCAACAAACAGCAAGCACCTGTTAATAAAAGTTTTTAAGGAAAGAGAGAAGAAAGAAAGAAAGAAAGGAAAGGAGGGAAGGAGGGAGGGAGAAAGAAAGAAAGAGGAAGGGGAAAGAAAGAAAGAGAAAAAATGTGGGCTAGGTATTACTAGGCCTCATAGGACACGTTGCAGATTTTGAAGTCTATCTTAAAGAAAAGAGAAAGCCATAGAAGAGTCTTAAATGATGACCTTGGATATACTAAGGAAGATGAATTGAGAAGGAATAAAGGATGATATATGGGAACCAGACAGAAGGCCACTGCAGTAATCCAAGCATGAGATTATGGTGGATTATATTGGGGGTCGTTATAGTGAGGATAGAGAAAAGTCAATGGGTTTAAAAGATATTTCAGAGCCAAATCAACAATGACATGGATTTTTAAAAAGTATTTTAACAGAACAATTTAATATAGAGACTGGAAATATGAAAAGACCAGAGAGACATGTAGGATTACTAGACTATATTGAGGGACCATTTGAGCCTGATGACTGTCATTTTCCCACGAGGCACTCTGTAGCCAGGTGCTACTAGGCTCACCCAGAGATGTTGATTTTCCGGGCCAAGTGTGAAAAATGAACATTTCAGGCAATTCAGTGATGGCTGGAGAGAGACTGGAACATTGGACCATGAAATCAAAGCTGTATAAAGAAGATGATAGGAGTTAATATGAGGTAAAATGATACTGAGAGTAGTTGAGAAACAAGCTAGAAGGCTTGGAGGTTGCTGGTGATAAAAAAAAATGATGTATATATTGATGATTTTTTTTAAAGATTTTATTTATTTGACACAGAGAGATCACAAGTAGGCAGAGAGAGAGGGGGAAGCAGGCTCTCCCTGAGCAGAGAGCCTGATGTGGGGCTTGATTCCAGGACCCTGGGATCATGACCTGAGTCAAAGGCAGAGGCTTAACCCACTGAGCCACCCAAGCGCCCCTATATGGTGATTTTCTAGACAATTTTGGGGATAAATGGCTGAGGTAGAAATGGAGGATAAGGTCACTGACAATGAAGAGTAAACAAAGTGAGAGGCTAGTACTGGAGAAGTGGGTGACCTTATGGATGTGGAATTCAACCAAGCTGATGACAGGGTTCAGAGTAGAAAGGGAGACCATGAGCTGGATACCAAAGTCTTCACTGAATAAAGGCAAGTGTCAAGGAAGAGAGAGAAGACAATTATGGGAAAGGGAAAAAAGAGTGTAACAGTCTTAGTTTACCCACTGTTAAAAATGCCAACTGTTAGAAACCATAATGTTAAATACACACACACACACACACACACACACACACACATCCCACACTGCAAATTTTACATTAAAGCATAAACAGAAAGGGTTTAAATGTATGACGAGCGTGCCCAGGTGGCTCAGTGGGTTAAGCATCCAACTCTTGATTTCAGTTCAGGTCATGATCTCAGGGTCATGAGACCAAGCCCTGCATCAGGCTCCACACTCAGGGCAGAATCTGCTTGAGATTCTTTCCTCCCTCTCCCTCTCCCTCTCCTGCTGCTCCCCACCCTTGGGTGCGCTCTCTCTCTCTGAAATAAATGAAATCTTTTAAAAAGTAAAAAAAAAAAAAATGGATGACCAAAAGGAAATGAACATGAACTGAACACCTCCTATGTGCAAATATAGAGGAAATCTATGTTTTATCTTCTTCGAAGAACTTCCCTCTTTTCTTTCAGTAACAGTATCTCCCATTTTCTACAGAGAATGTTATTCCCACTTTCTTTCTGGTCCTGGTGAGCCTGCCAATGACTTAACCCAACTCCCCAGACTTCAAAAAATCAGGTGACCTAATCTAAAACAATAAGCATCTCTTTCCTGGGAATTTAAATCCTGACAAGAACTGAGACTGGTTGGAGATGATTCCACTCATCCTCAAAATGGCTGTACCCAGAAAATAGTCAGAGCTTCCTGCTGCTGAGAGGACAAGAGTCTCCCAGTTCTGAAACTGGGCCATTCATTTCTTCCTTGATTCTGTGAGGTATCCAGAATCATTCAAATAGATGTGCTTTTCTCTGTTAAGTTTGGCAATGTTGGTTTCTGTTGCTTTCAACCCAAGAACACGGACACTGCCTGGCAGGCTGTTGGGTGCTTTATATGTGAATTTAATACTCCTAAAACTCTTAAAAGGAAGGTATCATAACCCCCATTCTATGCATAGGGAAAATGAGGCTGAACACGGTTAAAGTAACTTGCCTACAGGCACCCAGCCAACAAATGTTGAAGGCTGACTAGGTGCTCAGGTCTTTGTCTTGGATGCCTGAGGCTATGCTCCTTCCACTTTATCAATAATCAGAGTATTAACAAATTTTCCTTTATTGCTTTATTTCCTTTATCAGATATATTCAGCTTTAAACGATCTCTACTAAATATCAGCAGATACACTAAATGAAGTTCCGTATAATGTTTTATTGTATATATATGTGCACTTATTTTCCTAATTAAAATATCTCCTAATCACATAAAATCCAGATCTTTTATTTTCTCTCTTATGTTCCAAATTCTTTTGTATTCCATAATTAAGAACAATTACACATAATCTCATAATGGTGATAAGTATAATTATGACTCCAAAAGCGTGCTTAATAACCACAGTTTTAAGCAAAGCTAAGACACAAAAATCCATAAAGATGTTCTACAGAGGGAAGGAAATCTACTAGATGTCATAGGAGCAACAAGGTATAAGAAGTGAAAATTCTCCTCAAGATACGCACTAATTGGAAAAACAAGTAACAGTGATGTGAAAAGTAAAATAGTGGGTGGAAATGGAACAAAAATGTGAAAGTAGTCTGTGATTCACTGTGAAATGGGTATTTTAAGAGAGGTGTCTGTCTGTAAAGTCCGATGAAGGACCTAGATGGTCCCTCAGATTTAGGGAACTAGGAAACGAGGAACAATATTCTTACTTCTGCCCATAAGAAAAAAAATGATGCCTAAATAACAACCTAAAATAATAAAAGGTTTCTGTGAGGCATGGCTGACATGTCATATATCATCATCCCAGGGGAGAATTTCCAGAAGTTGACTTCCCAGATTTATAGAACACAACTTCTGAGCGGTCACTGTAGCCAACAGGATATTTCCCTTTGTCTTCTGGCTGAAGCAGTGACAAGTTACATCACTAATCCTGAGTTCATTAACAAGTGTCATCATCTCATGTTAGAAACCTCTCTGGAGGGTTTGGTGCTATTCTCTCACATTGATTATTTGAGATTTATGTCCTGGAAAGCCAAACTGCTTTTCTAATCTGTCATCAAAGTGGATTATCACAACCAGAAACAACAAAACTTAACACAGTTTTTCATGCCTAAGACTAACAGCAAAAACTGCAATCTATTTCACCACATTCAAAGTAAACGTGATATATTAATGAGTAGTTTTTCCTCTCTCGCCAAATAATTATAGGTTCCTTCTTCCTAAAAACAAATTATTTTTATTTCCCTTAAGAAGACTATGATTAATTGAACAAAATTACACTTGTCTTTAATTGAATAGATTTCCTTCTTTCCTCTGGATTAGTGGTATATTATATATTATTAAAAAGCTTGGGAAAACCCAAAGAAGGAAATCTTCCTCTTCAGGACTAAAGCCAGGTGGTTAGTGACTGCTAGGGAACTATACACAAATGTGGATACGTTTCATTCCTTTGTTAACACGACTTCTGGCAAACAGTGAATGGTGGTGTCTTACAGTTCCATCTGTCTATTCATGCTGCTATAATGAAATACCACACACTGGGTATCTTATTAGGAAAAGAAATTGATTTCTTGCAGTTCTGGAGGCTGGAAGTTCACGATCAAAGAGCCAGTAAGGTTGGATGATGTCCTCTTCCGGGTTCCTAGCCAGTGGTTTCTCACTGTTTCCTCATATGGTGGAAGGCATAAGGGAGTTGGGTGGGGTCATTTCATGAGAGCATGAATCATAGTCATGTGGGCTCCAACCTCATGGTCTAAGCACCTCCCAAAGATCCCACCTCCTAATATCACATTGGGCAATAGGATTTTAACATATGAATTTGGGGGGCTGGGGGGAGGCACAAACATGCAGACCATAGCAAATTCCAATCCTAATTTAGTGGAGGCACATTGATATCGTCCACACTAGTCTTAGATATTTTCTTATAAAAGCACAAATGAAAGCCAAGACATGGTTCACATGTGATAGGGTAGGACTTTGTAAAGATCTATGCCCAAGGCAGGGTTTCTCAACCTTAGCACTGCTGACATTTTAGGCTGGATATCTGCTTGGGGGAGTAGGGGGTACTGCCTTGTGCACTGTAGAATGGTTTGGCAGCATTTACCCACTAGATTCCAGTAGCACACATCAACCCAGTTAAGACAATAACTCCAGAAATTGCCCCCAGTTGAGAACTACTGTCCTCAATTTTATAGCACTCCTTCTTGCCCCCAAAGCTACAGGACATTGTATCTGATTCTGCTAGCTGTTCTCCAATAACTGTAATCCTGTTCTGAAGTTCTTAGCTAAGCTTGTGGCTGTCTAAGATAAAGACCACACTTCCCAGCCTCCCTTATAGCTAAGTGGAGCAAAGATATTAAGGTCAGGTTAATAGGAGTCAAGTCGAAATTATGTGGGTAACTTTCCGTCATGCTCGTAAAAGGAAAGGAGTGTTTTCCCCCCATTCTTCTTGCCTCTTCTCACTGGCTAGGTGTGAAGATGATGGTGAGAGCTAGCTACATTGGACACAGGGACTGAAGCTGCCTGTTGAGTATGGCAGAGCAAAAAGATAAAAGGCAACAAGATGGTAGAGATGCTCTATCAGCTCCCAGCCCAGAGAGAAATAAGCTTGTCTTGCATACACCACAGTTACACTGGAGTCTTTGTTATAGCAACCTGCATTTGCATCTTAGCTAATGCAAATCCCAAATACTTTTGTATGTACTAAGTCAAGAAGGTAGCAGTTAAGATAGGAGCTCTCTTTGACCAACAGGAATTGGGAAGGTTCTAAATAGGTCTCCACCCTTGACTGGAAAATAGTCCTTTTTCATTGCAACACTGTTACCTAGCAAACAAACACTGAGCAGTGAGGGAGGACAGTGTTAGTGATCAGGCCAAGTAGACCAGTTGAACTAACAAAGGGATGGAAAGGAAAAGAGTTTGTACATATGGGTGGTCCTTTCTGGGCTTAAACTGAGATTCCCAATTAGTCAGGTGAGGCTGGTGGAGTCCCCTCCACAGTTGTCTATTTGCATGAGATCATCTGCCACAGAAAGAGCATGCTAGGATATGTTTTTGTGTGAATGTCAAGAATGAAAAACACCTCTCAGGGGAAAGGATAGCCAGTGTCCAGTCACCTGTCCAGGTCATGGACAAGCTCAAAACCAATGGAGAGTGAATGAAGGTCTGCAGTCCAAAGCAAAGAGATGCATTCCAGAAGGGCTTCGTGAAATACAAGGCACAAGGCTGAGAGAACAAGTTCCTTCTCCACTTTGGCACAGAATGCATTCCCAACTTCTCTGAGGGGTCCAATTCTTCAGTGACAGCAAGAAAACTATGGCAGGGGCATAGGGGAGGGCAGAGCCCTATAGACACCATCGTACCTCAGAGGGGCCTGACAAAGCACAGTAATCCTGAGTGGAGATGGGACTTTGCTGGTAAGCACAAATGAGATACTCCTGCAATAACACCAAGGAATACTTAGGGATGGGCCATGCTTCATCAGGTGAAGTCTTCAGCTGGCCTAAGTTGACCATTCATATAGAATGTCCCTGTGGAAGACAATGGTAAATGCCTGACCCGACCAGCCTTTCTGACCTCCCTCCCTGCTACATTCCAGCCATGTGGGGCTCAGGATAGTGTTCCAGGCCATGTGACCAA
This sequence comes from Ailurus styani, assembly GCA_002007465.1. NCBI lineage: Eukaryota > Metazoa > Chordata > Mammalia > Carnivora > Ailuridae > Ailurus > Ailurus styani. Next base: position 838,880 of record LNAC01000457.1, on the reverse strand, counting down.
AACAGACAACCTTAGCAATGTTCTTGGGAAAATACTTTCCTTCCTGGTACAAATACTGCCCTATCTCCTGTCTTCCTCCCGAAGGAACATGGTCATGATTCCTGAAGCAGCAGCTACCATTATCTTTGAGTCTCTCCAACTGCTGGTTTCTGGACTTCTTGTTATGGGAGGAAAATAGCCCCATGTGCTTACCTGACTATAGTCAGATTTGCAGCCATCGCTAACTGACATAGAGCTACAGGCTGATAAGGCCTGTGGAATTTATATCACAACAAATGTTGCTGGCAACCCTCCTGAAAAAGTGGACTCAGGCTCAAATATAAGCCAAGTATCTCCTTCCATGCACTTGGCTCAGGCTCTATGTGGCCTCTGTGTGACTTGTTATAATGTTTTGATATTCATTTACCTATCTAAAAAAGATTGGTGCTGGCAAGGATGAGGAAAAAACTGGATTCCTCCTATACTTCTGGTGGATATATAAAATGGTATAGCCACTCTGGAAAACTGTTCAACAGTTTTTTTTTTATAAACTAAACATGCACTTTCCATATAACATTGCAATTATATACCTCTGGGCATTTACCCCAGAGAAATAAAAACTTATGTTCACACATACATACCTAAAAACCTGTACAGCTGATCCTTGAACAGCATGGGTTTGAACCGCACCAGTCCACTTCCATAGGAATTTTTTTACAGTAAAATACTGGAAATGTATTTTCTCTTCCTTATGATTTTCTTAGTAACATTTTTCCCTCTAGCTTACTTTATTCTAAGAATGCATTGTATAATACATATAATATACAAAATATGTGGTAATTGACTATGTTATCAGCAATCAGTAGGCTATCAGTAGTTAAGTTTTGGGGGAGTCAAATATTACATGTGGATTTTCTACTGTGGGGGGGTCAGCTCCCCTACCCACCATGTTGCTCAAGGGTCAACTGTATATGAATGTTCATAACAGCTTCAAAATGGCAAAAACCTAGAAACAACCCAATGTATTTCAAAGAGTAATTGTTGAACAGACTCCGGAACATCTCTACAATGAAATACTACTCAGCAATAAAAGGGAATGAACTACTGATACATGCAACAACTTGGACGGACCTCAAGGACATGATGCTTAGGGGAAAAAGTCAATATCTAAAGGTTATACACTGTGTGATTCCCATTTTACAACAGCCTGGGAATGACAAAAGTACAGAGTTGGAGAACAGGTTAGTGGTCGCCCGGGTTTGGAGATAAGACACAGAGGGAGGGAGGATGTGAATATAAAGGGTTAGAACAAGAGAGGTTCCTTTGTGGTGATAGAACTGTTCTCTGTACCTTAATTGTGGTGGTTGTTACATAGATCCATAACTGAGATCAAACTATATAGAACTATAAGCACAAACGCATACACACACATACACACGTGTGCGTGCACAAGAGTGCACATAGAAACTGGTGAAAATGGAATATGGTCTATAGTCCAATTAATAGTTCACTGGTTTTGATATTGTACTACAGTAATATAAGATGTCACCCTCAGGGGAAGATAGGTAAAGAATACACGGAACTCTAGGTATTAGTTTCACAATTTTCTGTAGGTCTATAATTATTTCAAAATAAAAAGCTTAAAAAAAGTCAATAGTAAAAGAGATTATCTATTCACAATATCTTTTCTGGATGGAATCTATAATCATTTTCTTTAAAATTTTGCATATAGTTTTAAGCATGATAGATATTTTACCTTATTAAAGTGAATGTGACATAACTATAGAAAGAGAGAAAAAAGTTTGGAGTAGAGGAAGAAAGCTGGGAACAATACGTATCTTTTAAACTTAGAGATGAATGGTAATCGAAAAAAAAATATTTTTAAATTTTAAGTTAGAAAACTGAACTTGAGTCTTATTCAAGCATGAGTAACAAATCTATAATCAGACAAATATAAATACAATGAAGAAGGGGATTTTTAAGTCAATGACACTGTTCTGGAAAACTTTTGATCCAGTTATCTTTCATGGGCCAAAGAATCACTGTCACTCACCACACAACTAACTATTTTTTCCACCTCTCTTGGGAAAAAAAGTGAAATTAACCAATTGTGACCATTAAATAGGTTACACAAAAGCTGTATGCACTTGTCTCAGAAAAATAAATTGTACATATTCACAAGTAAAATAAAAAATGCTCGGAAAGTTCTTACACCAACTCTCTTTGAGGAGAAAAGAGAGACCACCCATTGGGCCAACCCCTGTTGCCTCAAATAAGGTAGTGAGTTATGACTGAATGTACGAGTTATCCTTGAATGCTACCATTACCCTTATTTCTGTCTACAGGTGGTAATAAAGGTGTCAAAAAGTTTTCCCTTTTTGAAATAGTTATCTGGTCATTCATAGCAGTAGCTATAGGGGCTGCTGGTTGGCTCAGTCAGTTGAGCATCCAAATCTTGGTTTTGGTGCAGGTCTTGATCTCAGAGTCCAGGGATCAAGCCCTGCATCTAGCCCCGGGTCAGGCTCTGCGTTCAGCATGGAGTCTTCCTGGGATTCTCTTTCTCCCTCTCCCTTTACCCCTCTCACTGCTCATGCACACATGCGTGCACACTCTCTTACTCCCTCAAATAAATAAATAAACCTTTTTAATTTATTTATAAGTAAATAGTAAATAATTTATATTACAAATTTATATATTTATTTATAAGACCCCTTATTTATTAAAAAGAACTGAAGTTAGCCCTTCAGGGAAGGGGGTCATCCCTGATTTAGTCCAAGCCCCCATATATATTCATGAGACTTCACATTTTTTTAGTTTTACCTGTGACCTCTGGTAGTTTGCAAATGTGTATGGACTTGAAATATATCCTGGAACCAAATTACATAAATTGAAAAATCACATATATCTTTCTGAAAATAGTCCAGCAATGCTGGACACACATTAAAATTGTGACAAATACTGGGTGCAGAATGAATACCTGAATAAATGAAATTTAACATAAACTTCTAATTTCCACTCTCATTCAAAAATATCAACTGGAGGAAGGGGCCCCTATGCCACTCAGTCTGTTGGGCATCCAACTCTTGGTTTCCAGCTCAGGTCATTGTCTCATGGGTCATGGGATCCAGCCTGGAGTGGGCCTCCATCCTCAATGTGGAATCTGCTTGAAGATTCTCTCCCTCTGCCCTTCCTCCCCCTCTCACATGCACAGGCACTCTCCCTCTCAAAATAAATAAATAAATCTTTCTAAAAACTAAATAAAAGTATCACCTGGGGATTGCTCTATCATCAACTTAAGTATCAATGGTAATATTCAGAAAATTTAAGAAATAAAATGCTAGAAGAACCAACACAATTATTGAAATTATCTATTAGGATTAAACCTTTTGGGAAAAGGAGAGAGCCATCTCAAGGTTTTGTTTATTGGCATCACATGGGTGGAAGATCCGTGTTTAAAAAAAAAAGCAAAAAGCTGAAATATAACACCAATTTAGGGGTCCAAGATATTCAACTGTTATGAGAGACTTGATCAGAAGAAGATTGTAATTATAACCATAATTCACATTGTACAAACTAGTCAATTCCTTTATCTTTAACAGTGGCTGCAGAAAACGTTAAAGCTCATTTTTTTCCTCCCCCCACTCTTTCATATTTTGCTGTGTTACTCACGTCCCATAGTAAATTTGTGGCTGACTTGAAAGGCTCCCTGGGACATCAATTCCCAGGACTCAATTTTCTCTATCAGATTGTTGCAAATAAATCTCATTTTATATCTCAGCTCATAACAGCGGTGAAAATGCTTTACTGTGTCTCTGCTTTCTATTGCTGTGTTTAATGCTACAGCTGAGGGCTGGATTGTCTCTCCATTAGACACAGAAGATGGGGATGTTACTTCCCTTCCCCCACCCTTCAGCTCCCAGTAACAACTGAGCATTAAGGTAGTAAATCACCATCATAATTGTCTATATAAATCCAGTCGACTGGCTTAATGAGACGGGAAGTAGGTTGCTGGGGAAGAGGAATGACATTTTAACAAGACAACGTGCATCAAACTGTAATTTATCCTTCACAACACATTTAATTTTTCTGGAAAGTTATCAGAAGCAAAATCGCCATTTTGAAGATGCCAAACCCCGCTTAACCTTTCTCAATCACTTTATTAAATCAATATAAGTATACAAAACATTCTTTAAATATTTGAAAAGATATGCTAGCAAAATGCTGCCTACCTCATTTCTGGTGGTTCTGAAGCATTTGAGATATAAAACATTCTATTTAAAAAGACAGTAGTTAACACAGTATTCCCCTCCCCCAACAATCCATGGGGGATACATTCCAAGACTCCCAGTGGGTGCCTGAAACTGCAGATATCACCTGAACCCTATTTATACTATTTTTTTCCTGATACATACATACCTATAATAAAGTTTAATTTATGAAGTATGCACAGGAGATCAACAGCAGTAACTAATAATAAAATAGAACAATCATAACAATATACTGTAATAAAAGTTACATGAATGTGGTTCCTCTCTCAAAATATTTTACTGTACTGTACTCACTGTTCTTGTGATGATGTGTGATGACAAAATGCCTACCTTTTGAGACGAAGGTAGGTAAATGACAGAGGCACTGTGACTTGGCATTAGGCTGTATGCGGTTGACACAGGTTAAGGGGGACCACCGTACTACATCTTTCATTCTGCAAGACTCAGCCAATTCCACTGGCATTTCTACCTTGCCCTGATAACGAAACTGCCTGGACCTGAGCTTTCTGTTTATCATCTCCAAGCCTCATTAAATATCTCAAGCCCACAATGGCCCAGCATCCCAGAGGCTGCGTGGGGCTATGCTCAGATTCAGAAACAAAACTAAAGGCTTCTCAGGGAATCGTTGGTGCGGTGTTTTCTGCAGGCACATCTGGGGTTGGGGCGATCGTCTTCACCCTGAGGGGAAGCAGAGAGAGAGAGAGAGCCACACAGTGTGAAAATATGGCCGCGGTCATGCTTGTTTCTGGATGCAGAGCAGCTCTGTGTTGCCGTTATTTCTGAGCTTGATGTAGATTAGGACTACATAGGAAAATAAAGAGAAATCACAGATGCTTCTCTTAGTTCTCCCTTTTTACTTTTTTGGTTGAAATGCTTGACACATGCTCTGTTTTAACCTGAACCACTTACAGGGGAGGCCTCCAATCTCCTCACCATTTCCTTCTTTTCCTTCATCCTAACCTATTCTTGTTTCTTTTGTTCTTATTCCTTCTTTCCTTCCTCTCTCCCTGCCTACCTGCCTTCCCCCTCTAGGTATCTCTTATCTCTTGCCCTCCAAATTACCTGCTGGCCCTTCATTTAGGTGTGATTCAAAATTAGGTACTTCATAGGGGACCGTTTGGTTGGAATTTTGTTGATGCATCAAGCCCGCATCTTTGCTATGCTTTTGAGGACCTTTAAAGGACTGACTGCTCGCTGCCTACACTAAAACACACAGTATCTCCCTGCAATCTTTGCTTTAAGGAAGAGGCAACCAAGATGGTGCAGCAGCCCTCTGCAGTGTCCCAAGTGGGCGTATTCTGAGAATGTGCCCTCAGCACACCTGCTCCCTAAGCTGCAGATAGGCATATATGCTCACGGTTTTGACTAACAACAAAAAATGCAAACAACACAAAAATAGCTAGACTAAATGGTGGCTGTATCCGGCTTGTCCTCCCTGATTCACTCTTCACAATTGCTCTATATGTGCTATTACTATCCCCAACTTACCCCTGTGGAAATGGAGGCACAGAGAGGCTAAGGCATTTGCCAAGTGATGCACAACCTGCCTGTGTTAGAGCCAGAATTTGAAACAGGCAGGTTGACTCCAGGGCACCCATGTATAACCACGAACTCTACACCACTTCTATCTGTATGTGGGTACATAGGATACAGTTTGGAGGTTTTTAAAAACACAAATGGGATAAAAATGTATATACTATTCTGACATTTAAACATCATTTCTTGCAGTAATGGAGAGTGACTGCTTAATGGGTATGGGGTCTCCTTTTGGAGAGAAGAAAATTTCTGGAATTAGAGGTGATGGTTGCATGACACCATGACCCCATTTATAAACAATCAGGTTATTTCCTAGATTTGCTGTTACAAATTGTGCTCCAAAACAACTTCTAAGGATGCCTGGGTGGCTCAGTCAGTTAAGCAGCTGCCTTCAGCTCAGGTCATGATCCCAGGGTCCGGGGATTGAATCCCACATGGTTAGATTGATTATTGTACAATTACATGGAAAGATCTCCAAGGTACTAAGAACTGATTTTTTAAATGTAAAATTCACACAACATAAAATTAACCATTAATCATTTTAAACTGTACAATTCAGTGGCATTTGTTACATTCACAGTGTCATGCAACCATCACCTCTAATTCCAGAAATTTTCTTGTCTCCAAAAGGAGACCCCATATCCACTAAGCAGTCACTCCCCATTACTGCTCCCTCCTCATCAGGGAGTCTGCTTCTCCCTCTGCCTCTCTGCCTGCCGCTCCCCCTGCTTGAGCTCTCTCTCTCTCTCTCTCTCTGACAAATGAATAAAATCTTTAAAAAAACCCAAAAAACCCACAAAACTTCCTGGAGCTTATATATTTGTACATGTAAGTTTCTACAGGACAGATTCCATGAAGTGAAATTATTGAGGCAGAAGATATGCCTGTTTCAAGTTTCTACAGATACTGTCAATTTCCCTCCAAAAAGATGTGTGTCAGTAAGAATCACCACTGGGAGTAGATTTCTATATTACAAAGTGGTTCTGGGGATCTCTTCTTCTGGGGGAAGTCGGATGTGCTGTGTGTTGATCTCTGCATTATATATGTGTGTGTGTATATATATATATATATATACACACACACACACACACACACACATTTTTAGAGTAAGCCCAGTTTTTTTAACTTAAATTCAATTAATTAACATGTTAGTTTCAGAAGTAGAGGTCAGTGATTCATCAGTCTCATATACCACCCAATGTTCATTACATCACATGCCCTCCTTAGTGTCTATCACCCAGTTAGCCTGTCCCCCCACCCCTCACCCTTCCAGCAACCTTCAGTTTGTTTCCTATGATTAAGAGTTTCATGGTTTGTCTCCCTCTCTGTCTTATTTTTTCCTTCCTTCCCCTATGATCCTTTGTTTTATTTCTTAAATTCCACATATGAGTGAGATCATATAATTATCTTTCTCTGATTGACTTATTTCACTTAGCATAATACCCTCTAGTTCTGTACATGTAAATGGCAAGATTTAGGGTTTTTTGATGGCTGAGTCATATTCCAGTGTGTGTGTGTGTGTGTGTGTGTGTGTGTGTGTGTGTGTGTGTGTGTGTGTGTGTGTGTGTGTATACCTCCTCTTCTTTATCTGTTCATCTGTCAATGGACATTAGGGCTCTTTCCATATTTTAGCTATTGTGGACATTGCTGCTATAAACATTGGGGTGCAAGTGCCCCTTTGGATTATGACATTTGTATCTCTGGGGTAAAAACCCAGGAGTCTGCAGCCACATATTAAAATACAATATATACAAACTGGGGGTTGCTGGGGGGTGGGAGGGTGGGGATAGGGTGGATGGGTTATGGACATTGGGAAGGTTTTGTGCTTTGGTGAGTGCTGTGAAAGAGGTAAGCCTGATGATTCACAGACTTGTACCCCTTGGGCAAAGAATAAAAATAAAATTAAAAAAGAAAAAGAAAAAAAAATACAATATATATCCTCTGAAAGCCCAACTTCTTTACTCTGTGAGAACTCAAACATCAAGGTCTCTAACATAAGCTTCCAGTTTTAAAGGACCCTCTGCTTTTAGAGCCCATGTCTACATATCCTATCTCTGTTCCACAACTAAGTGATCACCCTCATTGGTTTCAAAAACAAAACAACACAACACAAAACAATCCATTCCCACCAAACACTTTGACAGTTGCAGCCTATTCTGAAGCCTTTCTGGGGACTTCTTCCACCTCCTTCCTCTCCCTCAGGCACCATCCTCTATTAGACAAAGTTGTCTGATTGGCCTCTCAAGGCTGGGCCTTGGCCTGGCCAAACCCAGGAGACCCAGCAACTCCCTGAGGGGTTGTAAGGGCAATTTTTCCAAATTTTCATATCAGTTGCTACAAATATACAATACTCTAAAACTCATTCCAAAATGTGTCATATCTTTAACCCTGAAGAAAGAATGTGCTGACTCCCCTGTGCAGGAGAAGTATTCACCTCCCACTCTGATTTACCTTTCCCACACCGCCCTCCTCCCACACAGTTGGGGAGATATCTCTTTCTCAGGCTCCTCCATTCGAGACCCCTCATTAACTCTCTGTCAGATTGTCCTCATCAGGTTAATAACACCCACCCTGGCATAAATACAGCTAATCGTTCTCAGCAGGTAAAATGAGCAAATTGCTCTCCTTTGCCACAGCGCTGTGAGCTCCCCTGCCTACTCCAAACACCTCATAACACTGCCTCGGCTCACTCAAAGATCACAGTTTACTCTTCTCAGACAACTGCAAGATTGTGGCCTAGTCACCTTCTCCCATTGCTCTCTTTGTGCTAAGAGTTAAGTTAGTCAAGGGACCGAAAAAAATAGTCTCTTTTCCGTCACCCACTTTAGGAAGTACAGCATCTTAGCTCTTACCTTTTCTCAAAAGAAGAACTTTTTTTTTTTTTAACCGAAAATACCCCAGGAAGTACATCTGTGGCAGAGGCTCACAAAAGTAATGTCTTCCAAGAATCCAATTATTCAGACTCTCTGTGCCTTGAAATCTTTAACTCTCAAGGGTTTGGGTTTACCCCGCAGGGGCAAGCATCCGAAAAATGAGAGGTTGGAAGGACTGAATGGCTTCCTAAGGGACAGGAGACACCTGTCACATCTGAATCCCCAGAAGCACAAAGGCTGTCCTCTAATTTTCTGAGAGCTAATTGTTCCAAGGCCCAGAGGGACCCTCCACCTAATCAATTTTTGCAGACACTTCAGTCCCTGGCAAGAATAGCCTTTTCCTTTATTACTTTTTTTTCTGATGAGTTTAACCCATTTAATTCCATCTAATCCTTCAATGAGGCTCTGTTTTCCATATGGACTCTCAGATTTTTAAATAGATTATCTACTTCTATTCTGTAAGCATTGACAAGATTGTCTGGTTTGCTTGAGCTGTACCTATGCCATGTCAAAGGCAAGACAAACAAACAAAACAAAGTACTCAGTTAAGGGATGCCTGGGTGGCTCAGTTGGATAAGCATCTGCCTTTGGCTCAGGTCATGATCCTGGGGTCCTGGGACCGAGCCCCTCATTGGGCTCCCTGCTCAGTGAGGTGTCTGCTTCTCCCTTCTCCTCTTCCCCTCCTTGTGTTCCCTTTCTCTCTGTGTCTCTGTCAAGTAAATAAAATCTTAAAAAAAAAGAAAAGCACTTAATTGATTTGTCAACTGGACAATTAGTTAAGTTGATTGCATTATTGAACTAGCTAGTGATTTGGTCAATGTTATTAGTTGATTTCCTTAAAACCATTAAACCATGTAGAGAGCCAAATTCCAGAAACTCTTCTAAGTAACTTCTGTATTCTCTTCCTTTAAAAGCAGAAATAAGGTTCCTCTAAATTCTTTTTGGGGAAGGGGGATTCTGTCAACTCTTGATGAATGCCATATGACTACAAGTTGTGCAAAAATGTAATGCAGTAGTATATGTCATCCAGAATCAAGAAACTCATCCAAGAAGTACTGATAACTTAATACCACACTTAAGAACCTCTGGAAATAGAAATATCCTGGATCCTGAGGAATTTTTAGTTTATCTTGTTAGGAATTCTGCAGACTCATCTCTGAATTCCAGATGGATTCAATTTTCATTTTTTTAGAAATGGTAAAGGGTAACAAGTTGATTTCTCAATATGGTCACAAAGGGCCTCCTTGGTGGTCTACAGCATGACCCCTAAATGAAAAATTATCTATAAACTACCATTCTGGACAGCAGTTGGACTGTATCAACTAGTAACCAGGTTTTCTCTTTAAATTCAAAAAGATTTCATTCCAAGTGTTCCCTGGTCTAACAGAACTGTAAGTTAGATACTTTTTCATCAGTGTCCTTCCAGCTCCAATCTCTGGCTGCCCTATGCCCTTACCTTACATGCTACAGCTTTCTGTGAAGGGCAGGTGCTCCAGGGTCAAGGGCTGAAATGGAAAGCCCTTACTTCCTGGCATCTTTCCATTCTTACTATTGCCTGACCCCCAAATCAAGACATGCTCCAATATGTGTATGCACACACATACCTCACCTTCTTTGTCATAGGCTTCTGTTAATTTCTCCCTTTCCGGTAGATTGTCAAATACAAACAATGAACAGAACCTTTGATTAAGACATAGAAATCTGTTGGAAATAATAATATATGAACGTTTAGACATCCTGTGAAGAACAAAAACATCTGGACCTCAGTTTCCCCTCCTATAAAATGAAGGCAAATGCACTACTGTATCTGCTAGTGGTTTGAGAAAGATGAATAGGATCTTGTTTCCAAAGTCTCTTTAAGTTTCAATGTACAATGGTGCCGGCAAAGAACAAAGTATCGTTTTCCTTCGGGCAGAATAATTAAAACAAAATCTCCTGAGTCCCATCTCTGTGCATGTCTCTCAAAATTGATCATGCAGTGATTTTTAAGAACAGAGCAGCTCTGTGTCATTCATTTATAATCGCTTCTCATTGTTACTGTGGGGCATTCATACACATCACCTTTGGGCTCTGGGGAACTGTTCACATTCATTAGGGAAAGGAAACAGTCTTTCTTTCAAATAAGCAATTTGATTGCTTCAGCAATAGGTCTGTAATTACTGGAGCAGTGGGATATGTTATTGTTATTAAGATGAAGAAACCAGCCTTTCTCCAAATCAGAGGGGGTTCAGCCTCTTCTTTCAGAGACTGTAATTAAAAGGGGTGGCAGTGATTCCTGGGGCCCCATGACAGGGCCAGCACCAGACTGGAGACACCAGGTCAGAGACACTTTCCCCCATTCTTGTCCTCTGTGGAATCAGTTGGCCCACACTGAGCAGACCTTAGAATACTGAGGTGGTCATGGGGCACCTGGGTGGCTCAGTTGGTTAAGCAACACACTCTTGATTTTAGCTCATATCATGATCTTGGGGTTGAAGGATCCAGCCCCACATCAGGCTCTGTGCTGTGTGTGGAGCCTGCTTGGGATTCTCTCTCTCCCTCTGCCCCTCCCCACCTCTAAAAAAAAAAGAATTAAAAAAATAAACAAAAATAAAAAAAACTGAGGTGGTGGGGCAGAGAGGACTTCATGTCATTTGCTCACACCTATGGCAGGAGGTCAGGGTTGTGACTTCTATCTATACTCAAAAGAGTGTAACAGTATTAACTGTGTGAGCCTGACAAGCTTTTAGAATTTTACTTTTTGTATCTGGAGGTCACATTGGATTCTAACTAGAGTGAACAAATTCAGAAAGATTTACTACTTGAAATTCAACAGAAACAAACTCATGTCCTACTAGCAGCTGGTAATCTAGTTTTCTGGCCTTCATTTTATCAAGACTTTCAATCACTTGTTCATTCAGTTAAGCCCACACTCATCATTCAGTTCCTGTTCTACCCCAGATGAAGCACTTGGCCCTGAACCAAGTGGTCCCAGTCCTTAAGGAACTCACTTGCAGAACTCTCCAACCTCTGCTTTTTGTTATGCTATTTTAGTTGCTGTCTTTTTTCTTTCCTTCATTCTTGCCTTTCACATTCATATTTAAAGTATTTTTTAAGATTTTATTTATTTATTTGACACAGAGAGAGAGATTACAAGTAGGCACAGAGGCAGGCAGAGAGAGAGGAGGAAGCAGGCTCCCCGCTGAGCAGGGAGCCCTATGCGGGCCTCAATCCCAGGACCCTGAGATCATGACCTGAGCCGAAGGCAGAGGCTTTAACCCACTGAGCCACCCAGGCGCCCATATTTAAAGTATTTTGCCATTTTTTTCCATATTTTTCTTTTTGCCCAGCCTTATAAAGTTACCACCTATAAATGAGAAGAGACATTATATTGAAGTAAAAAGCCTCATTTTGCCTGTTTGCTAATCATTGATAACACCAGAAACGACATCAGATAAAATGCAGTCTGGGAACACTGTACATAGAACCAAGTCTGGGAAAGCAGTTCTGTTTGGTTATACTACTTGGCAGAGATAGTTTCAGCCAAAGACAGTGCAAGTAACTTAGGGGGACATTTTAGCCACAATATCTGAGGACAACTTTTCATTTTAGTGAAGATCCACTAGAGTGCAAGGATTTTAAATTGTTTTTCAAAGAGCAGATTCTTCTGTTGGTATCTCAGGGAAACACTTTTTCTGTTAGAAAAGTCACTTTTGGAATAGAAAGAGGAGTTTCTGTGCTCTGTAGGACTGATGCAACTGCTCTTTGTGTTCAAAGCTGACGCTGTTGGAGCCATTCTAGAAGAGGGTGCTCTTAACTTGTTTCCACTTCAGTGACAACAGATTCATACTTATCCACATGGTCTTTCCTGATCTTCATGACCAATGGTAGTCTCTGGGGAGATGGTAGTCAAGGTCTGAAGGGTAGCAGAACGTGCCACCCAAACATGGCACTCTAGTATATTTTGAGTTGCAGGCATTTGAAAAACAGCAGATGCAGGGAGAGACTTTCTCTGTACTGCCCTTATCTACCAAAGAACAGATCCTCTAAAAGGAACCCATTTGTCATAAATCCCCTCCCTGGGAGCTTCATCACCAGGGAGGATTGACTCCTGTCACAGGTGAGGAGACAGGAAGTCCACATCACATCCAGACAAACTTTGTCACAAACTATCATGCCTTCCATCAAATCTTCTAAGGGCCCATTTATTTTTCATAAAAACCATTTACTCTTCCATAAAAGGCCTATATCCCCCTCTCTTTTCCCTATTAAGATGGGATTTAATCATGAATTCTATACCATTTGGGGGGAGCTACTCATTTTTCTCTGGGCATCTCCCATGTGAAGTGAGATAAACATATGAATAAAGTTCTGTTTGTTTTTCTTTTGTTAATCTCTCTTATTACAGGAGACTCAGCTAAGAACTCAGAAGGGTAGAAGGAAAATTTTTTTCCTCTCCTACAGTTTAAAGTTATGTTATCAGGATGCCTGGTGACTCAGATGGTTGAGCATCTGCCTTCGGCTCAGGTTGTAATCTCCAGGCCCTGGGATTGAGCCCGTGTCAGGCTCCCAGCTCAGCAGAGAGTTTGCTTCTACCTACCTCTCCCTCAACCTCTCCCCCTGCTTGTGCTCTCTCTCTCAAGTGAATAAATAAAATCTTTTTAAAAAATAGAAAAATAAAAAAAATAAAGTTATGTTAGTTATGTTAGCTAGACTTTTGGGGGCAAGTAACAGAAACTAAATGGACTCACCTTCGGCAAAAAGAGGGAACTTGGCATAAGGATAGAGAAGTGTGCTAAAGAAACAAGTGGAGGAGTACAGTCAGACCTTAGGAAAGGCCGGAATTAAGCGAAAAGCATCCATATTCCCAAAATATACTCTCAAAGCATCTCTACTCTGCTTTTTCTTGAATATCTGCTTCATTCTCTAACACCAGAGTCTATCTTCCCCTGCTTTCCTTTCCATAAGGCCAAATATGGCTGAACCACACAGCTAATGATTTTATCTGTAATTGTTCCGGTCATTAGAAAGGACCAAATCTCTGTCTTTCCATTCTTCCTCCTAGAAGAGAGAATCTGATTGGCCCTACTTGAATCAAGTGTTCACCCTTGTTCAATCATCTGAGGTCATCAAGGTGAGCCACACAAAAGGTAGAGTCTCTAGGAGCCCACCTATGTGGATCAGGGAAGGTGGAATGGGTTGAGAGTTGAAAAGTTGAGTTTTGTTAAAGGTACCCCCAAAAGTGTCTCCAGGGTGGCCACAAAATTCTGGAAACACAGATAAATACAAAATAAATGGTTTATTAATATTATATGATAAAATAGTATTATTTGTGTTTCCAGACATGATGGCCACCTTGAACTACAAGGGATGGAGTCTATAGCCCTGGAATAGAAAGAAGCTACAGGGCACGAATTCATGATGTTGTCATGAGCCTGGACATCCATTTATCTGAGCTAACCAGTCATAAATGCCCATGTGGATCATGTAAATAGATTCATATATAATGAAGAGATAATTACCTCAGCTTTCTAGTTGCAACCAAATATCCTCTAGTTACAGAGAATACTTAGCAAGCTAATTAGTAGCATTCATTATTCTCTCCCTAGTCCCCCAAGAATGATTCATGCTAATTCCTCAGTAATCCAAATCCTAGTGCTTCACATTCCAGCTATCTATCCCTAGCTCTTGTGTTTATGTACCATGCCCTTTGTTAGACTTTCAGCAGCTGTAGGATCATGCTCATGCTAAAAAAAAAAAAAAAAAGTGGTCTCTGTAGAATGGCAGCTTCAGTATAGCTGGACTTCTTATGTGTCAGCTACAGGCTTCCAGGGTTTGTGGTAAGAGAGAGAGATAGGAGCTGGATCACCTTTTTTGACTTACCTTCACCTTCATGTTTGCGGTATTCTATTTGTTAGAAGCAACAAACGGAAAGCTGGACCGTAATTAAAGAGAAGGGAATTAGACTTTTCTTTCTGATAGGAAGAGGGTCAAAGAATTTATTATCTGTCAAAGAGGGTCAAAGAAATCACTATAAGAAGTTTCTTTTCTTTGCACAAGTAGAAATACAAAGATAGATATCTTAAGGCTACTGTAGTGATAGTGTTATCAAGACTCCAGGCTCTTTCAAACTTTCCTCTCAGCATCTTTAAGGACTTGGCTAAAATTTTGTTCATATAATGGCTCCTGCATCTCCCCACATCACAGCTGTATTCTAGGCAGGATGAAAGCAGAATGTTATTTGTCCTCCACCCCCCACCCCCTTCCTGCCTCAGCAGGAAAGTAACAGCTTTCTCATAAACAAGCCAGCCGTCTTCCTCTTAGATTTCATTGCCCAGAGCTGTGTCACATGAGCCTATCAGGAGCCCCATTCAGCTGGAAGAGAGAGCTGAGCTGTCAGGTGTTGGAGTAGCCAATTAAAGCAATAAGGAGCCAAAATAAAAATAAGAGTGACGCCTTTAACCACTTAGTGCAGGGCACCTGGGTGGCTCAGTCAGTTGAGCATCTGCCTTCAATTCAGGTCATGATCCCAGGGTACTGGGATCAAGTCCCGAGTTGGGCTCCCTGCTCTGCAGGATGTTTGCTTCTCCCTCTGCCCCTCTTCCCACTTGTTCTCTCAATCTCTCTCTCTCAAATAAATAAATAAAATCTTTTAAAAACGAAACAAAATCTTTTTAAAAAATCACTTAATGCAATAGTATAAGCAAGAAGCTATACTGAGAAAGCACCTACTCCCCCCCCACCATTCACTTTCCCCCATGAAATGATGTGCCCCCACCATTGGAGAATAGGATGGATCAACACAGATCCAGTAGGGCTGTCTTACTTTTGAAGGAGAACTAGGCAAAAGGATCCTGTCTTTTTCTGGCCCTGGGTGGAGGAAGGAGCATGACGGAGAAGGGCTAAGAGTGGAAAAGTAGAGTCAGAGCAGAGAAAGTATCAAGTGCCCCAATGAGGAGACCTCCAAATGGAGGAATCTGGGCTAGGAATGCAGCTAAACATGAGTACATGGCTGGCCAAGTTCTTAACTTGACGCTCAACTGACTGAGCCAGTGAGTCCCTCACTATAGCTCCCCTTAGAGGCTGCAGTACACTGGCTTCATGCCCAGTCTGGTGTGGGGAGGGCATATTTCCCCTAGGAAGTCAGCCAGGCAAAGCCTTTGTAACTGCCTATGACCAGGCCTGGAAAATCACACACAGGTTTTTAACTAGGATCTGTACTATCTCTGGCTCCACCTAGCTGCAAGAGATGCTGGAAAGTTGAAAATTTTTCTTTCTAGCCTCTACAGTAAGAGAAGACAAGGGCAGGGGTGACTGGGAATGCATGCTGGACAAACAGATCAACATCTGTCCAGCAGCACACATGGCCAGAAGGATGCTCAATTTCATTATGGGTATTTGGATGTTTGAGGATTCAACTGTGAATTTTTAAACATTTTAATGTAGGTATGTGATAGATACCAAGTAGTAGAAAGAGAAAAAGCATGAGTTTGAGAGAGTAAAATCAGGGAAAAAACTGGGGAAGGAGAAAAATGAGAGAAGGGAGCAGGGACAAAAAAAGATGGAGCCTCTGAAACCCACAGGGACAGGAAGTGAGGTCAGAGACCTGGGAGTTCACCTTCTCAAGCCAAAGGCAAGTTCGTGTCGCCTTCATTTGACGTGTACCTTATGATGGGCCCTTTTATGTCTTGTCCTTTCAGCCTTGTCTCACAGCATTACAAAATTGGTTTGGCCTGGTTTGGGCAGTAGCAGGATAACTCCCTTGTCAGCAAAAAAGATTTATAATCCAAAATGAATCTTGCAGTTTTCCAGACCCCTCATCAAGCAGAAGTTTTAAAAATGAACACACCCTAGCTCCATATGTTTATTTACCATCCCCTCTGTTAGACTTTCAGCAGCTGTGGCATCATGCTTGTGTAAAAACAAACAAAAAACAAAAATAAACAAAAAACATAACTCCCTTCTAAATTCATTTCTTTAACACTAAATTTTTTTCTGCCAAACTCAGAGATGAATTAGCAATGACTTGGCAGCCAATTAAAATTCACAGTAAGCTGTGTTGTGACCCTTGGGTCAGAAACAAATTTCCTACAAATCTTAGGAGAGTATCTCTCCTGGGTTTCTTTGGGGTGAGAAAAATTCATACCCTCCTCTCCGGTTCTCATCCCTCGTGCAGGGTGATGACCAGCTGTGTTCCTGAGACTTTATTTGTAAAACCTAGAGGCAACTCAATTCCCTATTCAGTTATTTCTCTGAGATGTGGATAGAAGATCTGTGGCCACAGCTGCCAGAAAGCAATTCTCAGACACAATTCTGTGTAAGTTGTGGATCAAGAAGGAAACAAAGAGAGGGTGAGAGCAAAGGTTGTCTGTTTTCCACAGCTCTGAGATTTGATCATTCTACTGAGCTGAGACAGGAGTAGAAGGATAGCATGGCCAGGTGTTTCACAGGTGTGAAAAACCTGTGAAAGCTAAAGTGAGTCTTCTTTTCCAAGAATCAGTGACAGAACTGTATGGTGTAGGATCTGTGAGTGAAGCTCGTTGGATGGAAAAGCCTATTTTGCAATGTTTAGAATTTCCCATTCCAGAAGGATTAGAAAACTCCCAAATTCCCAGTAGTTGACAAGTTTTCTTTTGTTGATGGTCATCCCACTGAGAAAAAAAACAATCTTTGACCTTAAATCATTAAAAGGATTTGATACATGCAACATGTCACTTCATGTCTCTATATTTATATAAGGGGCAAATGCTTCCCAACATGAAATATCTGTGAAGATAATGTGAATTTCTGATACTGTGCAAGGACAGGAAAAAAAAAAGCCTTATAAGAAATGCAAATATAGCTGGCTAGTTAGCCAAGAGGGCAAAGGTAGGGAAGACTTATATTAACCCAATCTTCGCAGTTGCTAAAAACCTGACAAGGGAAATAAGAATTTTAACCAGCTG
Organism: Ailurus styani; assembly: GCA_002007465.1. NCBI lineage: Eukaryota > Metazoa > Chordata > Mammalia > Carnivora > Ailuridae > Ailurus > Ailurus styani. The sequence goes on along the minus strand of LNAC01000457.1, from coordinate 821,300 downwards.
CCAAGCAGCTGGTTATTCATGTGTGACACAAAATACAAGGGAAACTTTAATTTTCTCCTTGTCAATTTTAAACAGAGAGGCTGTCAATTCAGCATGTGCAAGTACTAAACATGTTACAGCAGGGCACCATCCCACCAACATCCACTCTCAATATGGCATCAGGAGCAAGACCTCTACGCCATTACCCTTCCAACAGATTTCAACCAGCCCTGGCCCAATTGTGGGCTATTTCTTTTTTGGGTTGCACCATACTCCCTGGGTTCTGCCTTAGCCCCCCATTCCCAGTAAAGAAAATGTGGGCTGACATCCACTCTTTTAACAAGCAGCCATTACGAACTCATCTTCTTGGGCGACTGTCTGGTACCATCAATGGGATTTTTTGGTCACATACATTTTTCCAGTCACTGGTCTATTGTTAATTTAGTTCAAGTCAATTTAACGAAAAACATTAAGCATTAGGTTAATACTAGGTGCTAGGGCTCTGAGTCATGTACTAAGTTTTCCAATATGATTTCAAAGATGCTGTCAAACCACTCGCAGTCTGGTCCCAGTCACAGACAGCCCCAGAAAACCTGCAGTTGTTTCAGAAATATGATAATAATTCATTGAACAAATATTTATTGAGTGCCACTTACTCTCCTATTCTCAAGGAACTTACATTCTAGTAAGGGGAGGTGGGTAGTAACATATAACCAAAAATTAATAAGATTAACCACTTGAAGTCTCTGCCATGAACAAGAAATATGCTAATGGAATAGAGGGGTGCTGTGGGGAAGAGGGATGGAACTACTTAAGACAGGGTGTTCAGGAAGGAGCTCTCCTAGAAGATATTTGAACAGAGTCCTGAATAATGAGTAACTAGGCAAGCACAGGTAAGGTGGGAAAGAGTTTCAGATCAAGTCTGAGGCCAGAATAGAGCAGGACTTGCAGCAGGAGCCAGATCCTTGGTAGAAGATCCTTGTATGGAGACTGGATTTTATTCCAGTTACAACAGGAAACAATTGGAGGTTTTTCAGCTAGGTGATGATAAAATACTTTGGCTGCTGTGTGGGAAATTGACTCTGCAGAGCAAGAGGGGAAGGAAAGACTCCAGTTAGGAGGTTTTGCAGCAGTCCAGGTAAGCTACGATATCATTCTTCACAAATGGGCAGTCTGTCCTATCAGGCTCATACTGAAATTTTGGTTGAGCCTTACATGAATCGAATGTTTAGTGTTTGACTGACTGACTGTCAATCATACATTCTATGATTATAACCTTATAATTAAGGGATTCCTAACCCATAGTTGAGAACTCCTAAAGAATATACTCTGATCTACCTATACTCTGAATGTACCCAGTTGAAAATAACAAACATCCAAAAACTATCTGACCAGGGCTTGAATCTGAGGCCATGAAACAGAGGAGTTCACTGATAAAAATGGTCCTTAGTTCCTCTCCTTTTTCATGGCTGTATTCCTAGCACCCAGCACAGAGGCTGACACATAAATATTTGTTGAAGGAGTTACTTTATTAGCTTAGTAAAACCCCAAGAAACACTCCTATTAAACCTTGGTAGTGCAGCATCCCAACTAGCTGAAGATTGTTTTTGTGGGAGGGTAAGATAATTCACATCTACACCAAGCTTGGCATGCTACCATCCAAGGCTTATTGCTATTCAAATCTTCCTCAACTGCTTTGCCATACAGACAATTGCATATCTAGCTCATCCCCTGTCCCCCAAGTCTTCGTTCTCCAGAGAGACACTGTAGACATCTCACTCACATACAATGCCCTCCCTAAGGGCATCAGTCCCTCATCCTGCTTCCCAGCTGCCTTCTCCTCTGCCCTACTTCCCACTCTGCACCAAAAACAGGGGAGCCTTTTGTAGGAGCAATCAAGCTGTAAATCACTATTTATATTTCTTGGAGTAAACTAAGGCTGAGAAAAGGTTCTGGAATGACTGCCCTGGGGACTAAAGCCCATCTGGAAACATGAATAATGTGAAATTTATCCCTCCATGGATCCCTCACAAGACCAATTATAATATCATCCTTCCCGAGAACTTCTGCCAATTTTTTATGGGGTCACCAGAAAGTTATATCTTAAGTGCAAACTGCACAGATTTATATAGGGGGTAGTTACTTGGGGGAGGAGGTCCGTGGATGTAAACTACAGGAAAAAAGGATACTCCACAGACGGAAATGTGTATAAATTTCCCTCTTCGCTTCAGGAAGTAGAATGTGAATTTATTCACCCACCCACAGATATTTATTGAGTGACTACTGTGTGCCAGGCATTTTTTGAAGTACTGAAGAGGGAGCAATATTGACTTTGCCCTCATTTTAGTGGCATTAAAAGATGGCCCATAAAGACTTGCTAAACATGATGCCAAAAGTCAATATGTGCCAGAGACACACTGAGCAATGTGAAGAAACTACTTCGTTATAGTAAAATAGAAATAGATGTGTGGCCCTATTTCTTGAGAAAGTGGGATGGAATCATATTCATTGCTTGAAAACTCCTGTAATAATAAGAAATTTGACATTTATGTATTCCCTCATACTTCTCTCCTTAAGCTGCGAAGTTCGACTGTGAACTATTTGGCAAAAGGCCTCTTTTGCTGAAGCAATCACCTGACAATGTGAGTGGGGATCTGAGCCAGCTAGTTTCTAACTCAGCTGGAGCAGTTTGATTAGGTGATGAATACACATTACCATAAAATTGCAGAGCAGTTATAATTCACCACATCATGGCTAGAAATTACCTGGCTCCAAGGAAAAATGGCAATGAGCGGTCATCTTCTTTAGTGTCAGTAGTTCTTAAATTTTAGTTTCTGAAGAAACACTCAATGAGTCTGTAACAGAGAGATCCCAGCTCCCCCCCAAGAAATTCAGATGGAGAAAGTCTGGGAAAGGGTCCAGGAATACATATTTTACCACCATCCCTGCTGATTCTGCTGCAGGCAGCGCCATACTTGGAGAACCACTACACTGTGTTAACCATAACATAGAGAATAGGGACCTCCAGTTCCCCTCCCCCAAATGCAAAACAGCTTGGCCAGGATCTCTTCCTTGGAAGGGGAGGAGAGAGGGAAGACAGTTGGAACAGTCCCTTTACTGATTATTGCTTATTCCTTTCTCTCACACATTCAGTGAATATTGTTTAACAACTACAATGGACAAGGTATGGTCTACCCACTAGAGGGAGGATGTAATGAAGAATAACATCAGTCATGGCTCCCTGGAGCATAAGATTTATCTTTAAAGATGACAAAATGGAATTAACGGGGCCTGAGCTTGCCTCACACTGCACTGTGCCAAGTGCTCTCAAACATCCTCTTATTAAGTCTTCCCAAGTTTTTTTTTCCCTAATCTCCCCAAGTCCTTACTGAACTATCTCCTTTTCAGTGAACCCTCCTTCTTAGATCATTCTGAATCGAGATCAACCCATTGAAAGCTTAAGTCCTAATGTTTCCCCCAACCTGCTCCTCCCAGGCTCTTCTCCTTCTCAGTAAAGAGCAATTCCATTCTTCCAGTTGCTCAAGTCAAAAATGGAAACAGTTCACTTCTACTGTACTGCATATCTAATCCATCACAAGTTCTATTGGTTCTGCCTTTAAAATATACCCAGAACCCTACTGCTTCTCCCCACCTCACTCTTATCCAAACCACTGTTACCCTTTGCCTGAATTCTTACAGTAGCTTCCCAACTGCTCTGCCAACTTCTGTCCTACTCCCCCTCAGACTATTCTTGGCATAGCAGCCAGAGTGATCCTGTTAAAATGTTAAGTCTGACAAAGTCACTTCTCTGTTCCAAACGGGCTTTCTATGTCACACTAATGAAAGCCAAAGTCCTCATAATAACCCACGGGATCTTGACCTGCCTTACCACCTGTACCTATCTACCTGTTTTCCTGCTCTCCTCCTCACTCAATCCTTTCACTCACATTAAGATGGTCCTACTTTGGCACCTTTGTACTTGGCTGTTCTTAGAATTCTCTTCTTCCATTTGTTCACACAGCTTACTTTTTCACTTCCTCCACATCTTTAATCAATTCACGCTTTCTCAGTAGGCTTAGCTGGCTTCCCTGTATAATATTTGAATGCCTCTACTCATTTTTTCTCATCCATTCTTCCTGCTTTCCACTAACATTTTCATGTTTTCCTATTTTTATCTTGTTTCTTGTCTCTCTCTCCTGCCAGAACCGAAATTCCATAAAGGCAGGGATTTTTGTCTGTTGCTCTCTGCTGTATCCCCAGTGCCTGCCATGTGGTGGGGCTTTCAATATTATTTGTGTGAAATAATTGTGTGAAAAATTGTGTGAATGTGTTAAAAAAAATAAATGAACGAGTAAATAAAATTATAATCTCCCCATGCTGTCTCTCCTGTCTATTTTCTCCATAGAATTTATCACCCTCTAATATACTATATAATTTACATGTTTATTTTATTTATTGTCTACTTTTCCTTACTAGAATGTAAGTACCACAAATCACCAAGAAGAATACCTGACTCTTAAGCTTAAGAAATATTTATAGAGGGCGCCTGGGTGGCTCAGTGGGTTAAAGCCGCTGCCTTCGGCTCAGGTCATGATCCCAGGGTCCTGGGATCGAGGCCCACATCGGGCTCTCTGCTCGGCAGGGAGCCTGCTTCCTCCTCTCTCTCTGCCTCCCTCTCTGCCTACTTGTGGTCTCTCTCTCTGTGTCAAAAGAATAAATAAAATCTTTAAAAAAAAAGAAATATTTATAGAATGACTGAACTCTTGATGTAAGAGTTAGTATTTTTGCAGATTAGAAGATTGATGCTTAGTAAAATTAAATTGCTCTTGAGTAAGTTAAGCAAAGACATTTATACAACTAGTGTGTAGCAGAGTCAAGGTTAGAATTTGGGTGTGTGTAGCTTTGAATCTGTGTTCTCACAGTATACCACTTATCTAGTCAAGAAGTTATTTAAGCTGGGTAGGAGTTTAGCAGAATGATACCCTCTCCTAAAGAGTTTCTTCCCTCCTCTCCTCTCTCTTCTTCACCTAGCCAACCATCATAAAGAATGAATAATTTGTGTGTCCCTTCCTCTGGAAAGCCTGCTATGATTGCCCATGCCTGGGACTGGGGTCCTTGTCTTTCTTTTTCACAGTACTTCCTATATAGCCTGGCATACCAGTTGCCTATTTATCCTTTTGTTTTCTCCAAGAGGTTATAGGGTCTTCACAGGAAGGGTTTGTTTCTATCTTGTGCATTGCTGTACTTCAACCTACCACATGATCTGGTTCATAGTAGGAGATGGATGCAGATTGGTTTGTTTAATGAAGGTGGAGGGAATTCAGGTATAGAAAACAATTAAACAAAACCCAGTGAGTCAGAGAGGGCACGTAGTGCTGTGTGCCTGAGGCAGAGGTTTCAGTGAGATATGATATGGGATACATATAGGAAGGTGGGAATAGAAAAGATTATTAAAAACTCTGAAGGTGATGGATTTAAAAAAAAACTGGTCTTTGCTAAGCTATGGGAATCACTGAATTAATTTTAGCAGAATGGCACAAAATCCTTCTTCAGAAGATTCACCTGATACTGATAATAGATTGAATGGATAAAGGGGAAAGGCAGATCAGCTGCAATAGTCAAACCATAAAGGTAAACAATATCCCAACAGGAATGGCAGCGGTGAGATTGGAATGGAATAAACAGATGCGAGAGATATATTAAAGAAAGATACCAGGGCACCTGGGTGGCTCAGTCAGTTAAGCTGCTGCCTTCAGCTCACGTCATGATCCCAGGGTCCTAGGATCAAGTCCCGCATCAGGCTCCCTGCTCCACAGAGAGCCTGCTTCTCCTTCTCCCTCTGCTTGCTGCTCTGCCTACTTGTGCTCTCTACCTCTCTGTCAAATAAATAGATAAAATCTTAAAAAAAAAAAAAAGGGGGAAAGATACCAGATGTTAAAGACAAAGGAGACATGGGCTTGAGGCTGGCTGCAAGGCTTTGCATCAACGTGACTGGAAGAACAGTGGCACCTTTCTTGGAAAACAAAAATGGAGAAATTGGAAAGAGACATAATTAGGTGGAAAGAATGAATTTGGCTTCAGACATCTCAAGTTTGAAACGTTCTCGTGACATTATGGTAGAAATTGGATTGAAGATTCAGGACTAGAACTCAGGAGAGATGTTTCTCTATAAAGCCTTACTCCAACCTCTATAATAGTAGGATAATTAATGCTTAAGCTTGGCTAATGTGAACATAGGAGAGTTTTCAACATTGTCCAAGGGGTTCATTCATTTTCTGAAAATATTTAGTAATCATTTCTTTTTAAATGGGGCAAAACTCTGAGTAGGTTAGGATACACTGTTTTTATATCTATAACCTTTGCAGCCAGAAGGTTCTTGGCATTAGGCTGGGGTGGGGGAAGATACACAATGTAGGTCTGAGAAAATTTGCTCAAGTATTGAGACACTTTACTGGCAATCTTTCAGGTTGGGGCAGATCACTGGGACTTTGGAGCTGTGCACAAATGCACAGTTTCCATTATCTGAAGACTAAAAGGAAGCTGCTGTGCAGAGCCAGCAACTTACTAGAATTAAGCTTGTTTATGCTTTTCTATCTACTAAAAATAGATATTTGAGGTTTTAATTCTACTGCAATTTTTTTAAAAATCTGACACAAGTAGGGCAAAATGTCAGTATTTGTTAAATCTGGATGGTGGATACTCGGACGTCTATTATATTACTTTCTGAACTCTTCTATATGCTTGAAACACTGTACCTTATAATTAAAAAAAAAAAACTTCGAAAAACAGATATGCAAAACAGAGTAGAAGTCCGAGATTCTGAGGCTTAGGCCAGTCTGGGAAGATGACCTACAGAAGCAATGGAGTGACCCCCATTTTCCAAAGTTTCTATCCCCTCCAGGAACAAAAGGTCATGGCAACCAGGCTGTTAGAGGTCATGGGATAGAGGGGGAAGTAGTATTTCTATTCTCAGGCTGTAGGTCCCACAATATCTATTAATAGTCCTCTTAAGATCAGGGACCAGCTTAGGGAGTCACAGATCCACCACCAATGGTTAGAAGTCAACATGCTCCCATGTTGACAATTACTTGTAACCCAAGCACAGTGACAGAGAAACTTCCTTTAAATCTACCCCCACATTGTCCTCCTAAGCTCAGGCTTGGGCAGGATCACTATGTCCCTTAATGGCATGGTGCCCTTCTGAGTAAACACACCAAAGCATGCTATGAGTTATAGGGGCCATTTAGTCTTCTCACAGGGCTGTATGTGAGAGTGCGTGACCTGAAGAGGGTGGGGAAAGAGCTCCCAGTGACAATTCCTTCAAGTCCTCAAAGATTCCCTGCTTTGGGCTCCCTTCCTCTGAAGTCAGTGAGAGCCTCCATCTGCCGGCTCAAGACAGTCTATCTAAGGCTTACGCTTTGGAAAATTTAGCATTTCCGAAAGCTGACAAACATGTCCTCTGACCTCAGCTGCTTCTTTCAGTCAGGCCCACGTGAAAAACACCACTGTCTGATAGCATCAGCCACACCAACCACAGTAGGCCCAATGTGGTGACCGCGTGTTCCAGTGAATCAGCTTTCAGACCAAATATGCTAGTAATCCCACTTGAAAGACGTGTTCCTGGTGACAAGCTGCAAGCTTTAGACTTCTGCAAGGAGAGGGAATCTTGATAAAGGAGAAGTGATATTTCTTTCAAGTCAGAACCTAAGGGGAAATCTTCTCAATAAAGTGTCTTTCAACAAACTGAAGCAAACCTATCTCTGACTTTCAAGCCTTTGAAAGCAGTTAGCATCTAGTTCACAGATCGTCCCCTCTGGAGGAGAGAAGCCCTTCCCACATTTCCTGTGAAAGTTCCTCTGGGCCTCCCACCCAGCCCCCTGGAGGAGAGGGGGGATGCACTCCTTTTCTCTCCGGGCTCTGTGATCTGACACGCCTCCAGATTGCAGCATCTTCTCTCACTCACACAAGTCTACTCTCTTCCTGCCAGCCCTGCTGATCACTCCCCTCTTCCAGCCAACATGCCACTCTGCCAGGCAGTAGCCTCCTTTCTCACTGCACAATTAGGAACAGTTTCAGTGTTCTCAGCTTTTCCTTCCTGTGCCTGTCATTTCCCCCCCACGAACACATGCTGCTTTGCAGTCCTCGTCACACGCACGGCACCGTGACTGAGACAGGTCGGGCGTATGGTGCTGATCAAATTTGCTGTACCAAGTTGCCAGGACTTTCTGGAACAAATAAAATTTAACATTCAGCTCTTGGAGCACCCCTGAAAACCAGACTTCCTAAAGTCTGCTTCATTTCCATCAGAGCATTTGAATTCAAATTTTACTGTGGGAGATAAGTTGATCAAAAATTCTAAAAGTCATACTACCTATACTCCTCATTTTTAGCTTCCTGGGACCCTGGGAGTCACAATGCCTCCTGGGGTCTTGGGCTTTGAAGGTCACCACCACTAAGTTCTCTTTCCAGTTGAGGAAGCCTAGAAAATCACCAGTACATCTCCATTTTTCCAGTGGCTTATATTTACTACTCTTTCCCTGTATTTTTCTTCCTGGACAACTTATAAGAATACATGGATTCTCTTTTCTCCTTATGGCCAAGTTTGTGACCACTGTAGCAGGCAAAATGATCAGGAATCTCATCACCACTGTAGAGCACAAAATCAACTGTACACACCTCTACTGACTGTCAAGACAACAGAAATAATCTCAGTGGTGTTGCTCTGTCTTAGTTTGGAAGGCGGGGTATAGGAACAGAGCCAAGTCAGGCCTGGGTATATGTTTGGCAGAAGAGGAAATGAGTGCCCTCTGAGAAACTCCAAAGTCTTCCTGGGTAAAGGAAGGGTGAATGTACCTCCCACAGTACCCAGCTCACTGAGCCCAGAGGAAAATTCAAGAGATGTGTTCTACAAGCTAAATCAAAGCATTTAAAATCTTGGGCTTTCAGGTTGAAAAATACTTAATCTCATCACTACTGATACTGAATGAGGTTTATTAGACCATATATACAAATGCTAGAGTGAAAAGCCAAAGGTGACAGATTGGGGAATAACCCAATTCCTCTTGACCATCCAAATTGCCTCTCATCCCCAAAATATATGTTTTGGCAAATAGCATTCAAAGGACAAAAAATGGGAAGCCAGATCAAAATTAATATTAGAACAAAACAATACAAAGAAGCAACCACAGGTGAAATACCCAAAGATTATTATTTACAGATGTTTCATGTTTTCAAAGCACTATCTTGGCATCTGTCTTTCATAGACCCTCTTACAGAGTATTTAAAAAAATGCTGGTTAAATCTTGGGGTGTCACAGGACTTGTAAACTGCATGATTTGTTTAGTATCAAATAAAAACCAGAGCTTTTCTAAATTAAACCAACACTCCTTCCCCCTGAGTTTTATCTTGCTTATGTGGGGCACAGAAAGTTGCAGTCTTTCCAATATAAACCTCTGCCAACACCAGCTAATATTAAGTAAATGTATAGGATCAACAACTGAGGGTTGTTCAAATTTTTAAAAGTCTCTTTCCTGTGCTAGGCTCATCAGGATCCAAACCTCTCTCCCTGAGCTCCCAGCTCTAAAATTCTATGACTCCAGTTGCTTTGGCAGCAATTCAGAGAAAAGAGAAAACAGAGAGAGGGGAAGAAAAAAGATAATTACTTAAGCATCACCCCTAAAATTCTGGCAGCACTGAACAGGAAGCATGTTTAGAAAATAGTCCGGATCCCGCCAGACAGACACAACAGTGACAGGACAGGCAGTGCTGAAGAACCACACATGTTCACTGTTCTATCCTGACTCTGTTGGCATCATCCTGGCCTTGGTGATTAAACACTTCTTAAGTAAGCAGTCCCCACGGCCATGTGGCTTTATCTTTTTTCTTCTGAATCAAAGGGAGAAAGGGCAGACCCACAACCAGTTCTGTATATTTCTTATTATGTTCCTTAGTGGTTCCTAAGGTGGCCATAAAGTGAATGACTCTGTTACATAAGACAGTCATTGTTGAACCAAGATCTCCCAGGGCTTATGTCCTTCCCTGGTAGCAACCGTGAAACACATTAACTTTTCCAAGCAGAGTCAAATATACCCTAATGGGTAACAACTGTAATTCCTCAGCTAAATGCTGCCTTTGTGGTCTCTAAGTCAACACGTGCCCCCACCAAATGCCAGCACACTAGGATGGAAGAGTCACTGCGTTTTGGATGGATCGAACCATGCCCTTTGTCCAGAGCTCTATCACGAAACACCAAGTTTGACCAGCCATTTGCAGCACTAACAGCACAGAAGAAAAATGGGGTGGTAGATAGCAAAAGTCACATCATCTGATTGTCCAAAACTTTCATGTAGCCAAGGCATGGCTTAAATCTCTCTGGAAACTTAGCACATCAGGGCTGAGTCTGTTGGGGAGGAGGTGGTTTGACTACACTGGTGGACCCTGGGGCAAGCGAAAGCTCAAGAGCCTACAGGACATTTGCCCTTTCTCTGAGGGGCCACTTAGTGCTTTATTTATCCCCTACCTTCACCTCTCCTTCAAAATGACATGGTCAGCAAGTCACTGAACTGGGCATTGTGGTTTTGTGGTCTTTTGTGCTGCTCTTCTCAGCAAGGAGCTGATTTCTGTCCTTGTTCAGTATCCTTCACCTCATCATATATGGCTATGCTGTGAAACCAATGAAATTGAATCCCTCAAATCCCTCACCTGCACAGGCTCCTTCCAATGTCTTAAGAGGAGGGCCCCCTAGCAATGTGTTTCTCTACTGTTGTTTTTTTTTTAAGATTTTATTTATTTATTTATTTATTTATTTGAGAGAGAGAGAAAGTGAGAGTGTGCAAGCTGAGGGGAAGAGCAGAGGATGAGGGAGAAGCAGACTCCCCACTGAGCAGGGAGTCCAATGTGGAACTCGATCCCAGGACTCTGGGATCATGACCTGAGCCAAAGGCAGACGCTTAACCAACTGAGCCACCCAGGCACCCATTTGTCTGCTTTTTAATAAATGTACTGATGTGAGATATTTTAACCTCAGATGGTTAAGACCATTCGTGTTCCACCCTATGTCCTCTTGTTTTAGTTGCCACAGAAGTGGCCATGGGCATTTTGGCAATCCAGCTAAGGAGAAGTTGAGTTAGTGAAATACACTTAGTTGGACAGTTAGTTGGACTTGGTGGGATACAGTCATCTGGTTCACAGACATATCTGTGTATAGTTAAAATTACAGCTAGTCATCCTGATGTAGGCATGGCTTCCAGGAAAACTGCCACCCATTGTGCCAACTCACCCGGCATCATGACAAGAACATGGAGAGCCAGAACTTGCATTACAGTATATATGTATTCTGTGGCTTCTGGCACCCACAAGTGTGTGGATCGTGAACCTAAAACATAGTTTGAAACACATGGAGCCAGAAGCCAGTCTGGGAAAACTCTTCCAGATTTCACAGCCTATATATAAAGGGAACTTGACAGAGGTTATCCCAAATTTAACATAACCCTAGAATTTTAAATGACATTACCAATATTTTTAAACTATCAATAAACAAATTTCAATCAACCATGGCAGAAGAAAGATTGAATGATCCTATTCTCTCTAGAGAAAATGAAATTATAAAATTATTTTCTTTAAAAAGGTAAACAGAGACTATATAGCCAAAGAATAGAGAGAGGAAAATATACAGAAGTATAAAATTAATAAAAAGTATTGTATTATTTTTCTGGCTTATATGATTTTTTACTATTTGTTAACTTTTTAAAATATATAATTTGTTGTGATTTCTTTATTCATTAAGTCACAACTAATTTTGTATACAGAATTTTCACATAACCAGGATCCTCCTCTATCTCCCATGGCATGTAGAAAACTTTTGGGTAAAATTTTGGAAGTAGTATACTCTAAACGTTCACTGTTAAATGCTAATGTTAAATCATTCCCTCTGTTTTTTTTTTTTTTTATTCTCTGTCTGCATGGCCAACAAGCTCAGCCTCAGCTACATCAAGCTCACACATTTCTCTGGGTCCCACAGAATTACCTGTTGACCACTTTCTCCACCTACCATTAGGATCATTCATCAAAAGCTCAACAACTCTGCTGAGATGCCCACCAACACAAGATCCGGAAACTGGGGATGGACTGGGTATAGAGGAGGAGGTAAAGATGGTCTTTTGAAGTGAGGGGAGGCTGGTGATGTCTGCATTGGCAGCAACACCTCCATGGAATGGCTAGGGAGGTGGAACAGCTACCCCAGTATTCACTGGTTGTGGCCCTGCACAGTACCATCTTTTCCACAAGAGAAATTTACAAAACATACATCAGAAGCAACATAAAACTGGTCCAAGGCAGACCTAAAGAACAAAAACTTAGTTTTCCTCTAAAACAAAGTCTACAATAAGCTACAGAACAAATCATGACCACTGTGCTCATTTAAAAATCAATCAGTTCTTTATAGATGAAAACAGGAATCCAGATGGTATAAGCCTCCACTAGTGAAGGTAGTGTGACCTAAAGGTGACTTTTTGTTGTTGTTGTGGGATGGTTTGAAACAGAGAAATCCTGACAAACTTGGTGAGTTACTTTGAGCTAATATAGGGAACTCCAGCCTTTCCTTCCTCAAGTTGTATCAGGAGTGGAAAAAAATTAGATGTCATTTTGACTTTTATTCACATATTTTGATCTTCACTGATTTGAAATGGAGGCATATGGATTATCAAAGATTAAAATAATATTTTAAACATTTAAACTGAGGTTCTTTTCCTTCCCCAAATTATTGGCCCTCCACCCATTGATTTAATAGCATTCATGACTTACTGAGAAAGAGGAAACAGCCAGAACAAAGCAGTCAGTGGAGGTGCTGAGTGGATTTATAATTCACAACATCTGAAGTTGAAGAGACTTGAAAGAGCTAGTCCTATGTGAGGGAAAGGTGATCTTACTTTGAATTCCAAAAGGGCTCAGCTTGAAGATAACAGTAACAGCTTGGAGGACCAGGGTGCCTGGGTGGCTCAGTGGGTTAAAGCCTCTGCTTTCAGCTCAGGTCATGATCTCAGGGTCATGATCTCAGGGTCCTGGGATCGAGGCCCGCATCGGGCTGCCTGCTCAGCGGGGAGCCTGCTTCCTCCTCTCTCTGCCTGCCTCTCTGCCTACTTGTAATCTCTCTCTCTGTCAAATAAATAATAAATAAATAATATCTAAAAAAAAAAAAAAAAAAAAAGCTTGGAGGACCAGTGCATAGAGTTTACAGGTGTTACCCTCTAAAGGGTGCAGGTCATGGTACAAGGTTGTTTCTCCATCTCACACACACACACACTAAAAGTATTTCCTGACTCAGGACAGAGGGGTGGGGGCAGAGCCTAGACAGATAGGGAGAGGAGAGAGAATTATGCAAGAGTGCATACTGTGGCAGGGATTGGGGTGGTGAAATTTAGCAGGGCAGATTCACAGTGATGGCAGGCCTCAAACAACCACCTCGACTTAAGTCTTCCTTATTTCCTTCCTGTGTGGTGAAAGCAAGAAAAGAGCCCGTATTTCCCTGGGAGGAGTAAGGAAGGCAGCAGAAAATGGAGAGTTGGTGAGAGCAGCACCAGCCACTTACAGCAACAAGCAGCAAGCAGCCACCACGTGCTGCCTGACAAACATGACAAGCTGGGTCAGTGATACAGTCAACAGGGACCAAGGCGGACACCCATGACCAAGGTAGCAAGATGTGTCCAAGGAGAGCAACTGGGGCCAGAGAACAGAATGTGAGGAACTCAGACCCAGGACTTACCAGGAGAAGAGAATGAGGGAAAACACCTTGCCTTGCTAGAGTTAAAATCCTGAATTGACTGAGGAATTATCCAAAAGAGGCTTTTAAGCCAGAATGGGGTCAATTATCCTAAAGTGCCAAGATTGAGTTTTCCACTACCTCATAAGCAAATTGAGTGCAGTTATAGAGAAATAAAGTTTCATTTTTGCACATCTGAGATGTCACTATAAATCTGAAACCCACTATACACGTCTGAAATCCCTCCCCTCCCTCTTGATGCCCCTAAAATGTTCCAAGCACAAAGACACCCTTGTATGCTGAGAACTTGCCTACATTTTGGGGTGTGATTAACAGTACCTGAACCAGACATACAGGAATACTTTGAACTTCCAGAAATCTACTACTATCAAAGCACTCCTATGAGCTTCCAGAAATCTACTTTGGAAAAGTATTTGAGAGACAGAAACAACTGGTCACTTACATAGGTCACAAAGACATGAGTGTGAGTAGCCCCAATGTCATCCAAACAATCATAATTACTACCATGATGTCCTCATCTAAGATAATATAAGTAATGCAGTGTCTACTTTTTCTCCCCTCTTTAACCTATTATCTTGGAAACAGAAAATTATAAACACTTGCTACAACTTTTCTCTTTAAGTGGTATCCACAATGATTAGGAATACCTCACAGACACCACTCTTGTCTAGCTGGGTGCAATCTACCAGGTGTTCGACCAGTATGACTACTATATTTACTATATTTCCCTTTGTTAGGCCTCTGAATTGTTTCTCTCCTGATGCGTGGGTGAGAGGCTTGGGCTCTTGTTCTCCAAGTGACCTGGAGTTAAAGGTCCTTGTTTGCTTTGTCTGGAATAATTTCACTCAATCCCCAACCCCTATGTACAAGGAAGCTATGGCTCACAGGCCTATGTGCCTGTAATGATTCATGAGTAACTGAAATAAAAGCTTTACAAGCCCTATAAATAAAATAAGGATGTTTACTGAGTTCCATTATGAATGGGGTGCAGCCCAAGTTTTCAATGGAGACAAAATCAGTGATTACTTGTTGTCTGCTTTGGTTGTCCTCCAGGAATAGCTTGTTGGCTTGCATGGGAAAACAGGGAGCTCTCTGGGATAACAGTCTTGGCCCTGTTCTGAAACCTTCCTTAAAGGAGGAAATGAATTCCTGGCAATTTATTTTTGTTATTGTGGCTCATGTGCACAGAGCCCAAACCAAACAAGCCCAGGAAGATTTTTGCCATTGGTCATTAATGAGCCCTACCATGCAGCATTTCTCCTCTCTGCCTTTGAAGCTTCCTATGTCATTCTGAAGCAATCTCTGTCAGGTCATCCACAAAACATCTTTATGCATTTTTAAATTGAAAAATCTTATAAAATACTAACACATACATTAGAATTTGTTGCATTACCTTTTTAATGCCTTATATTTTCATAAACAATAGAATCAAGTCTAAGCAAAATTAAAGTGGGACTACATCCAACTAAAAAGCTTCTGCATAGCAAAGGAAACCATCAACAAAACAAAAAGACAACCTACTGAAAGGGAGAAGATATTTCCAAATCATATCTTGGATAAGAGGTTAATATCCAAAATATATAGATAATTCACATAACTTAATAGCAAAAAGAACAAAAAATCCAATTTAAAAATGGGTAGAGGAGAAAAATTAAGAAAGAGAAATTAAGAAAACACTTTCATTTACAATTGCTCCAAAAAGAATAAACTACCTAGGAATAAACCTAGCCAAGGAGGTAAAAGACCTATACTTGATGAAAGAAATTAAAATGGAAAGATATCCCATACTCATGGATTGGAAGAATATTTTTAAAATATCCACACTACCCAAAGCAATTGATAGATTCAATGCAATCCCTATAAAAATACCAATAGTATTTTTCACAGAACTAGAACAAACAATCCTAAAATTTTTATGGAGCCACAGAAGACCCCAAATAGCCAAAGCTAATTTCAGAAAGAAGAACAAAGCTAGAGGTATCACAATCCCAGATTTGAAGATATACTACGAAGCCATAATAATCAAAATATGGTACTGGCACAAAAACACATATAGATCAGTGGAACAGAATAGAGAGTCCAGAAATTAATGCATGCGTATATGGCCAGTAAATCTATGACAAAGGAGGCAAGAATATACAAAAAGAAAAGACAGTCTCTTCAATAAATGGTGCTCAGAAAACTGGACAGCTACATGCAAAGAGTAAAACTGGACCACTTTCTTACACCACACACAAAAATACACTCAAAAAGGATTAAAGACCTAAATGTGAGACCTGAAACTAGGAAAAAAACATAGGCTATAACCTCTTTGACATCAACCTTGGCAAAATTTTTCTAGATAAGTCTCCTCAGGCAAAGGAAACAAAAGCAAAAATAAACTATTGGGACTACATCGAAATAAAAAGCTTTTTTACAGTGAAGAAACCATCAACTAAACAAGAAAGCAACCCACTGAATGGAAGAAGATAGCTGTAAATGATAGATCTGATAAAGGGTTAATATCCAAAATATATAAAGAATGTATACAACTCAACACCAGAATAATAAATAATCCAGTTAAAAATTGGGCAGAGGAGGGGCGCCAGGTTGGCTCAGTCAGAAGAGCATCCAACTCTAGATCTCAGGGTCATGAGTTTGAGCCCCACATTGAGTGTAGATTATCAAATAAATAAATAAACTTAGGGAAAAAAATGGGCAGAGGACCTGAATAGACATTTTTCCAAAAAAGACATACAGATGGCCAACAGACTCGTGAAAAGATGCTCAACATCACTCATCAAGGAAATACAAGTCGAAAGCACCATGAGATATCACTTTACATCTGTCAGAATAGCTAAAATTAAAAAAACACAAGAAATAACAAGTGTGGGTGATGATGTGGAGAAAAAGGTGCTCCTGCACTGTTGGTGGGAATGCAAATTAGTACAGTCACTGCAGGAAATAACATGGAGTTTCCTCAAGAAGTTAGAATTACCACATAATCTAATAATTCCACTACTTCGCATTTACCCAAAGAAAATAAAAACACTAATTCAAAAAGATAATACACACCCCTTTATATATTGCAGCATCATTTATAATAGCTAAGATTTAAAAGCAACCCAAGTGTCCTTCAAGAGATGAATAGATAGGGGTATCTGGGTGGCTCAGTCAGTTAAGTGTCTGACTCTTGATTTCGACTCAGGTCATAAGCTCAGGGTGGTGAGATCAAACCCCACACTGCTTAAGGTTCTTTCCCTTCCTCTTCCTCTCTAAAAAAATAGATGAATGGAGAAAGAAGATATGTATTTAATATATAGTGGAATATTACTAAGCCATAAAAAATGGAACCGTGTCATTGGTGACAACATGGATGGAGTTAGAGGGTATTATGCTAACTGAAATAAGTCAGAGAAAGACAACTACCATATTATTTCACTTATATGTGGAATCTAAAAAACAAATGAACAAACAACAAAAAAAGCAGAAATAGACCCATAAACACAGAGAACAAATGGTTGATTGCCAGAGGGGTGGAGGTGAGGGGATGGGCAAAAAGGATGAGGGGCGTGGGAGGGACAAGTTTCAGTTTTGAAATTAGTCAAGTGGATGAATATAGTCAGTGGTACTGTAATAAGGTTGTTTGGTGACAGACAGTAGCTACACTTGTGTTGAGCTCAGCATAATGTACAGAGCTGTAGAATCACTGTGTTGTACACCTGAAACTAATTTAACACTGTGTGTCAACTATCTTTCGATTGAAAACAAAAAGGAGAGAGGATCAGAAGAGACATTTTTTCCAAAGAAGGTATACAGATGGCCAACAGATATGTGAAAATGCACTTAGTATCACTGATCATCAGGGAAATGCAAATCAACCAAAACAATGATTTATCATGCCATACCTGTTAGAATGACTATTATAAAGAAGACATGTAACAAATGCTGGCATCAATGTAGAGAAAAGGGAACCCTTGTGCACTGTTAATGAAATTGTAAATTGGTACCGCCACTATCGAAACAGTATGGAGCTTCCTCAGTTTAAAACACAACTACCATCTAATCTAGCAATAACACTTCTGGGTATTTATTTAAAAAACCCAAAATGCTAACATGAAAAGCTATCTGACCTCCATGTTCATTGCAGCATTAGTTATAGTAGCCAAGATATGGAAACAACCTAAGTGTCCATTGTTGGATGAATCAATAAGGAAATTGTATATACAGTGGAATATTATTGAACTATAAAAAAGAAGGAAGTCCTGTCATATGTGATAACATAAAAGAAACTTGAGGGCATTATGCTAAGTGAAATAAGCCAAACAGAGAAGACAAATACTGATGATCTCACTTTATGTAGAATCTTAAACACACACACAAATGCACGCACACACACACACACGCAAAGAAATCAAAGATAGAGAACAGATTGACTACTAAAAGAGTAGATCTTAAACTTTCTCATCAGAAGGAAAAGAATTTCATAATCATGTATGGTGAGGGATGTTAATTATGTTTATTATGGTGATCATCTCACAATACATATAAATATGGAATCATTATGTCGCACACCCAAAACTAACATACTGTTATGTCTATTCCACTTTAGTAAATTTTTTAATATTAAAACTAAAAATAGAAGTTGAAGGTTCATTTGATCTAAGCATAGTTTGAGTCCCCACAACAGCACCTCTAAATGCTGGCCACCAATCTCTTACCTGAGTATCACCAGTGACAGGTAACGTTCTACCTCCCAACACAGGCTTTTCCACCTTTGGATTACTCAAGTAGAAAGTTTGTCTTCCTTTTCTAAAAGACTGCCTGTAATTTGCACTTTGGCCTTAGTTTCACCTCTTCCCACCCTTTGGGATCTTACCCCTCTTCCATGTGCAAGTTCTTTGAGTAGAACTGGTGGCCACTCCCTTCAAGTCCTCTCTTCACAGACCAAGCTCATTGAATTTCTGTTGCCATTCTTCCTATACCAGGGGATCTGAGATTGCTCACCATCCCGATGCTCCCCCCCCCACCATCCTCCAACTTGTTGGCTCCTGGTAAATGATGGTGCTCATAGCTTGGCACAGTGCTCAGCTGTGGTCCATTTAGTGCAGAGTGAGGAAGGCTTTGTTCTAAATACTATGCATCTATTCACGCAGCCTAGGGTTTAATTAGCTTTCTTGGCAACCACATTAAACTATGGCCTGTTCCTTAGCAGCAACTACATATTTGAGTAGCTGGATTTTTAAAACCTTAAAACAGAGCCTGCCATTTACTACTGATAGAATTTGTCTTGTAACATGGGCTGATTGGTTCAGACCTTTAGAGATATTCTGCAATTCTGATTTTGCCCTTGCATGCATTAGCATTCCACTCTAGCTCTGTGTCACCTGCAAATAAAATAAGCTCCTTTTCTGGCTTCAGTCAGGCCACTCATTAAAAAAAAATCTTGCGTAGCACAAAAATGCAGAGTCCTGCGGTATGCCGATAAAAACCTTCTTTTAGATGAGAAAGGACTGATTAATTAAACAAGCTTTAGCTGTGGTCCTTCAACCATTTATAAACATACCCAATTACCCTGGATCCCTCAGCCCTTATTTGGCACAATTACCTACTTTATGAGTCTTTTATTTTTTTTTTAAGATTTTATTTATTTGACAGAGAGAGAGATCACAAGTAGGCAGAGAGGCAGGCAGAGAGAGAGGGGGAAGCAGGCTCGCTGCTGAGCAGAGAGCCCAATGTGGGGCTCGATCCTAGAACCCTGAGATCACAACCTGAGCCAAAGGCAGAGGCTTAACCCACCGAGCCATCCAGGCGCCCCATGAGTCCTTTAGAAGCCAGAGACCACCTTTCCGGGATGAAAGGTGAAAAATGTTAGTTCCTGGCTTTCTCAGCTTCCTTTGCAACTGGAGTTCAGGCATGTGATCTACACTCTACCAATCAGAGGCATCGTGCTGAACCACAGACCTATGAGCTAGAGATGCAAAGTATCTGGGACTTTAAGGATTCTATTCTGGCAGAAGGTGGGGACAGCTTTATATCCTTTTTGGGACACCAGGGTCAGTGGTGTCAGAGTGAGAATGGTGGTTTCATGCCAGTGTTGACAAACTGTCATGTGCTCACAAGGCCAGCTCTGTGTGGTTCTGATTTGTGACATCCAAACCTGACTGCCTAGCCCTTCAGGAGAGCTCCTCTGTATCCTTGGATAAAATCCCTTTTTTTCTTAAACTGGTTAGAATTTGTTTCTGTGGTTTATGACCTAAAAACAGAAAATGATACCCTGCTTTTCCTTATGCCAAGAGTACTAGAGTGAGTATGTCAGGATTCCTTCCTGGAATGTAGATACCTTGTATCAATCTCATTTATAAACTTGCCAGTCATGTAAGTCTCTCAGAAAAGATGAAAACATTCTGACACAATGTGTTTTTAGAGACCCTGGGCTGATTCTTCATACTCACTGATTCCCTTTCTCCCCCCCACCCTCCACTGATACCCTTTCTAAGAGCTTGGAAACCATCTCCTAGTATTCTTTAAGATTCTCACCAAGAATCAATACCAGCTCACTGGTATTCTACAGTTTATAGAATTTGCCTTCTTTCTGAGAATTATAATTCCATTTTCGTGATTTCTTGTATCTCTGTTCTCTTTCATGATTCCTCAGAGATTATCCAAAAGATTTCTCAGTCACATCTCCAAATTCTTTCAACATTTGGGGATCCAATTTTCCTTATCAGGAAAATTATCTGTTATTTCTGAATACCACACCATCCAGTTTACACTAGAGAATTTCCTCAAAGCCTTTCCACATCCCTGAAGACCAAGACAAGGTATAGGCATATGTCTGTCTGCAATGTCAAGTGTCTGAACCAAAACCCCCTGCCCTCAAGCCTATATATGTAATCTTTATACATAGTAAGTGCCTTACGAATAGCAGAGGAACAAAGCTAATAAAATGACCTACAACCTGTCCCAGGCATACCTTCTTGCCCTTTGAACTTCACTGCTATCATTGTATACTTAGAGACCACAGGAAAATATAAAGAATCATGTAAAAAGTAGTTTATATTATTCGGGCCTTAATTAACTTCATTAAACATCACCTTTTAGTCTTACTTAATGTAGCTTATTTATCTTTGGCCAACAAAAGCAATGCAAGATTATTTCAAATTGTTTCTTAGAATTATGGGTCTTAAAATCATTATATTAAATACAATGAGTTTGTGCACAAATACCCACTATTCTGTTAATGAGATATTCAGACCATTAGAAATGGGGTTGGAGGTGAAAAAGGAAAAATTCCAAAAGAGAAAGAGGAGAATGAGGCAGGTAAGATAATAGAGTTGGGAGAGAGGTGATTTTCAAGGAGAATGATTATATCCAGAGTAATATGATTATAAACTCCAAATTTCTCTAAATTTTTTTACATCCTCCGTAATTCCTGCAAAACATGTTTAAGTGGCAAACTAGCAATCTGAACACAAAACTTCCAGGCTTCTACTTAATTCCTAAAGAATAAAGTTCCCAGAGGGATTGAAGAAAGGAAGTTGAGAGAATATTAGCACAGGGGTGGCTGAGACGGAGGGAGGGAAAAGAAGAGGGAGGAGCAACCAGGGGAGTGGAGGGGAGGGGAGTGGAGAAAGATAGGAGAGGGATGGGAGAGAAGAGGGAGGGGGAAGAGCAGGAGAGGAGAGAAGAGAGGGAGAGGGAGAGGAGGAGGGGGGAGGGAGAAGGGAGGGAGAGAAAGTGCAGGAGAGCAAAGACAGAAACCCATAACACCCTACCCAGCTCCTGACCTCCTACTGACACCCTACTATAGAAGATAGTTTTCTTTTTTTTAGTTTTAAAACATAAACATTCAGGGGGCACCTGGGTGGCTCAGTGGTTTGAGTGTCAGACTCTTGGTTTTGTCTCAGATCATGATCTTAGGGTTGTGAGATCAAGCCCCAGGTCATGCTCTGCACTCAGCAGGGGTCTGCTGGAGATTCTCTCTCTCCCTCTGCTCCTCCCCCTGCTCTCTCTTGCTATCTAAAATAAGCTTTTAAAAAAAGATTCATTCAATACTCACTTGGTTGCTTTAACTCAGTACATTTTCTATTTACTCAAACCCATTTCTCTGAGGTGGCTACTTCTTAGAGGGCATGTGCTCTCTCCCTCGCTAAATCTGCTTCCCTCTCAGAGGAGCGGCACCCTGACATAAAGGCTCTCTGAGAATTTAGTTGTCAAAGTTGTCTAGTGTCCTGGAAATGGTAAATGATTCAAATATGGGCAAGCAGATTATTTTAAGGAATTCAAAGCACCACACAGCAACCAGGGCTCTGGGGTAGACTGAGATGTTTCTTTTGCGGTAGAAGATGGATTCCATAAAGCCCTCCAGAAAAATTCTCAATACATTATGCTCAGAATGCCCCCTGTTCTTCAAGAAAACAGGATAGTAATGAAGCTATACCTACTCCTGATAGGTAAGAATAGTGCCACCCACATACCAAAAACTTAGGGCTATTTCTTTAATATGGATTGTGCCCAGGAGAAGAGAAAAAGGAGGATCAACCAAGCTATTGCATTCAAGGGAAAAGTCCTGCCTGAGTAAAGGAAAGACATTCCCACTGGGATCTCACCAACCTCTCTGGTTTGGGTGAGGATAGAGTTAGGATTGAGGTGAAGCCACTGGGCAGCTGGAACAGGGCCAACTTGTTCCATATATGCCTTTTAGATGTTACCAGATGCTAGATACCCCCCCCCCCATGCCAGGGACATCTCCCTATAATGCTTGGCCCTTACATCTGGCACAGATGGGATGATGAGCAAAGTCAGGTCCCTCTCCACCATAGATCCTAAGAGGGCAGCTGTGTCATTGAAGAAGGTCACCACCTTTTAAAGTGGTGCCCTGTCAGAAATTAACTTTGTGTTATTTCCCCTATTTGGTGAGAGAGAAAGAGGAGACCCTCCCTCAAGACAGTAAGAATGCTTCAAGGACTCACATTACATGGAGGAAAGGGGCAAACTCACAAGATGCTTTGTGCTTTGAGGTTTTCAGTCGAAATCTGTCCCATCCCTGGGAGAGCAGATGCCTGAAGAATATCTTGGTCTGCAGAGTGGTGAGCTAGAAATCAACCAACCCAGGGCTTCTAGTGGACTCCTGCACTGCCCAGCTCCAGAAGGCATCATTCATGCAGGCGGCAACAAAGGTGTTCTCTGCAGTTGTACAAAGCTGTGGCCCGGCTCCTGAGGTGGGTTTATGTTCCTGGGCTGAACGTGCTTATGAGGAAAGATTTGGTTATTAAGAGCTATAACACTCTGGGCTGTGGCATGAGTTCCTTACAACCAAGCCCCATTCTAAGAAGTCAGTTTCCAGAACTGCTACAAAAGTTGCTGTAGCCTAGATGGAACAGCAGAGGCACAGGACACAAAATTGAGGAACAGATTCAATCCCTACTCCATTCCCTTCTACTGAGTAAGTCCAACCACTCCCAACTCCTTAGCTGCTCTGTCCACCACTACCCTCTGACACCCTATATCCACTAACAAGGAATTGAAGGGGTTTGACTCAAAGTCCCTGCCAGTTTGACTCAGATCCTCCTACACTAAGATGAAGGTAATGTGGAGTATCTTTAACCTGAAGATCCTTGGCCAGTAAGTTTGGAAGAGATGGGGTACAAACTCAGATCAATTTCTACAGGAGACAGTAAATACCCTTGGCCACTAGGTGAGTTCAGGGCTTTGTCCCACTCTGGGCTCTGGACATGACTTGCCAATACCAGGCTCTGTTCAGCCATCAGTTCTCCATCTAATCACTTACTGACATGGGATCAAGCCCATCTGGACCCACCTCCACATCTAAGCTACTACTAGGAAACTCATGGATGGATATAAAGGAAGGGGTTGGAGCATTTCTGGGAGACCCCCATCTGTATTCTTTGCCATTACAGGAAGCTCTTGAACACCTGCTCTTTGGGGATAGAATGGGTCATGTCATTTCTCCAAGAAGTCTTTAGGTCCCCAAAATACTGCCTTTGGCACCAAAAACCACCCACTCTCATCCTTATCTGTAAGATGTCAAAGAAAAACTACATTAATCTAAGCATTTCCTTTTCCCAGAGGTTTGCAATTGAATTCACACCATTCTAAAAAAATTCCCATTTTTTAAAGATACATTCCCATTTTTTTTACCAGATAAATAGAGACTCCCCTCTTTAAGGATAAACAAAATCACAACAGAAAAAAAATCACCAGACATATGGAAATACTGCACTTTTCAGAGGAGACCAACCTGATACCAGAGCAACCAGTTCCTCTCAAAGAATGTTGCGAGAAATAGGAGAAATCCTTAGAGAATATTTAACTTGTATTTTTTAAAGTAATCTCTACACCCAACATGGGGCTTAAACTCATGACCCAACCTGGAGATCAAGAGTCACCTGTCCTACCGACTGAGCCAGCCAGGCACCACGTTTAACTTATTCTTAATGAATAATCACCAAAGAGAGAGTTTCTAGGTGGGCCTTTAAACTAGGTTTTGCCCCCAATTCCAAGGTGGGGGGTACAGTGCTTCCCAGACAACATCGAGCGATTCTCAGACACCAGGAGGACATCCAAGAATTCAACTCAATTCTGACGCTATCTACAGGAGAAGATCCCACAGAGTATCAGATCCTGGAGTATCAGATCCCAGAGGTTAAGGGCTCAGTCCCACTAGACTGCCCTCCCCAGGCACCCTACATCCCTGCCCTGTGACTTCACACTCAGGCTGTGACTCATGCTTCTGGCTGGCTACAGACTGAGGGTTCCAACCACCTCCCTCTCATGTTTGATTAATTTGCTAGAGAGGCTCACAGAACTCCAAGAAACATTTTACTTAACAGATTACCAGGTTATTATGAGAGGATATAACCTTTGAACAGCCAGACGGAAGAGATGCATGGGGAAAAGTATGGGACAGGTCCTATGGAACTTCCATGCCCCCTCCAGGCATGCCACTCTCCCCCAGATAGACACATGTTCACCAGTCCAGAAGCTCTCCTAATCCTGTCCTTTTGGGTTTTTTTGGAGGCTTCATAACATGATTAACTCACTGGCCATTAGTGACTAATTCAACCTCTAGGCCCTCTCCTCTCTCTCTCTCTGGAGGTTGGGTGGGGAAAAAAGTTCTAACCTCTAAGTGCCTGGTTGGCTTCTCTGACCACAGGCCCCCATCCTCAGGTGCTTTCAAAAGTCACTTCTTGAACATAACAAGGAATTATGAATTAGGAAATTCCAAGTGTTTTAAGAGCTCTGTGCCAGAAACAGGGAGGAACACCAATTATATACTTATTATAAATCATGACATCACAGCCTCCTTCGGCAGCTTTGCACACAGACAGCTAGTTACCTACTAGCTGGACAGAGGTGAGACTGCGAGGACTCGAGTCTGTAACAAGATTGTGCTTTACAGCCCTGCTCTCCAAGCTGCCCAGAACTGCAGACACTGGTACCTTGTGACACCTGCCAGTCCCTCTGTCTTTCAGGCTTGTGCCTGATAACCCATCAACCCAGACAGAAGGATCAAGGCAAGTATGTACAAGCACAGGTCACTGGAGAGACTCTTGAGTCATATCAGATGACACCTCCTCCAGGTCTCCCAGCCAGGCAGAAGCCAGTCCTGGAAGGGTAGCTTCAGTCCCACAGCATTAGTGAAGGGAACCTATTTTGCAATTTGAGGAACTGGAATCCATGGTCTTTGAGGATCAGCAAAGACTTGTCTGGCTCCCATGATGTTTCCTTTCTGCCAGGAGGAAACAAACAATTCTGGGTATTTCTCCTCCATTTTGTCCTATCACAAAGGAAACACTTTTAAAGTCACCCCATGTTCTTGATCTTGGGAAATCACCAGCAGAGTTAACAGACATCACAAGCACTGCAGAATCAACAACAATGTGTGTTTCTTCCCTCTCTGTGGCCATATGCCCAGAGTGAGCAGTGTAACATAAGAAGTAGAGAAAATGATTAGAGATGGGGAAAAAAATCACATAAAGGGAACGACCAGTCAAGATGTGAATCCAAATAGCAAATGGGAATGCTTATAAGTGTTCACAGCAGCAAGCACTTGCCAAAGTTGTTACTCATACCAAGCATGTGGGTTCTCTGCACACAATTACATGAACAGCACAGTAGGCAAGGGGGATATGTGACTTCTCATAAATGACCTGTTCTCATTTTATACAAGAAAAATCAATGTAAGGAAAAAATGGGTCATGTTTATATATCAAATATTGTGCTGTGTACAATGAGATTTTTATATGATTTTAAAGACATCCTTTTTATACGTCAATCCCCATAGGATCTGCCAGCAGGATTTATACATCTTTGCACAATTACATTATAGTGAGAACACCAAAATTTTATCTCAACTCCGATTGGGTCAACAAGATATTTTGCATTCTTTTCCTAAAGAGCAATAGCTTTTTAAGAAAAAAAATTTTTTTTAACAGAGGAGGGAAAAGGGTCAGGACAGCTGCCAATAGCTTCTTGGGTTGGTTCCAAAGCACTCTGAGCGGAATCTCTTAGAATGTCAAATGTAAAATCCCATTTAGAGATTCAGCTGGATTGTCGGCAACTGGGAAATACAAAGTTCCTTCTCACTCCTCTCTCTGCTACAGGAGATAGTGTTGACCTCTACTTCTGAAAACTGCTCTCCTGCCTCCTATGACGGGTGACTTATCCTGACCTTGTTACCAGAAGGAAGTACTGTGCGATGTCCCTCTTCATGCGGCTACCTCCCCGTGTGCCTTTGCAAACGGCCGCCTTTGGTCCTGACCTTGTCCACCGCGCACACTGCTTTTCCCTGAAGGAGTTCAAATCATCCCATTGATAATTTTTCTCACTGTCACCCCACAAGAACCTAAAGTTCATGTTTTCAGCTGCCTACATGACATCGACATTCTCAAAATAAAACTTACCATTTCTACCTAGAAATTTTCTTCCTATCCAACCTCTGTGTCCCTTCCGTAGGCCCCTGCCACAGTCACTGTGATCTAAATCTTTGGTATTTTTTGTTTTCCCTCCTCCGTTTCCTATATTCATTCAGCCATTAATTCCTAGTGGCTCTTTTTTCCTAACTTGTCTCTGCTGGCTTTACTTTCCTCTTCATTCTTTTTGCCCTCCTCACTCAAGGTATAGCTCCCTATCTCCTCATGTTCTTTCTCCCTGACCCCCCTGCTTATCTCCATAACCCTAATCTTACAGACGGTTGCTGGCCACATCTTTTTCCCACATCACTTCTGTATTAGGAAACCTCTAGCAGCATCAAGGTAAATACTTTTGTTTGCCTTTTACAACTTGCTAGTATTTGGCCATGAGTGAACCACAGACTGCACATCTTCTGTATTAGTCATGGGTTTTCCATTTCCCCACAAACATGCCTGCCTGATGGCTGCTGCTGAGCCATTTTGCTTAAGGTCTGGTCCCCTACATGTCCTTAGCTTTCCCTGATAACTATTCAAAAATCTCTCAACTCTTCATTGTCCAGGTCCTCTCACCTTTTTATCTAAACCATACTCCTGCCTTCCGAGGCTTCCCTCTCCTTTGAGCTCATATTGTATTTGTAACTTTATTTCAGAGTTATTATAATGACATACTGTCTTCTCATATTTCATACAATTTTCAGGTTGTGTTATCTCCCCAGACTGTAATGTCCTTGAGGGCAAGGACAGTGTCTTTTATTTCTTCTAACTATCCCCACCTCTTGATATCCTGTTTTCCCTGCTCACGCATTTTACCTATTTTTATCTTTGTCATTTTTATTGTATATGTTTTTGTAAGCTACCTCCAAACATTTGCGGTCTAAAAAAAGTATTTTTTCTGTTTCTGTCACAATACCTATGATTGTGCTAGCTAAACACACAGTGGGGCGTGAGAACCCACTCAATAATATAATTGATTTTGAAAAACAGCGAGGCCTATATGTATGAATTTCAGGGAAATAAAAAATACATTTCATCTCTTTAAGAATCTGAATCTAAATGGAATCTTTTAAGTCTTCTTCACCCTCTGATTCAGCTGTGTTGACTTTAATTATATCCCAGTACCTTGAAAATGAATTAATACAACTAAAACGAAGCAGAGAAAAAAGGCAAAACAAAACAAAACAACAAAAACAGTCAATGGATTTTCAGGTGGGAATTTAAGAGGAGTCATTAAGGATATAAGCATTTCTAGATGAGGATACTCGTTAATGGAACATTCCAGCAGACACCAAGCTCCATCACCCAACATATACCCTAAAGAAAGGGCAGGAGTGGGAGCTGGGGGGAGAGGGACAGGCAGGCAGAGATGGAGTCACAGAGACAGTGAGATAAGAAAGGAATAATCCAAACCATAGGATTTTTTTTTTTAAGAAAAGAAAAAAATGCATTCTCTGGCATAAGGCATAGTTCAGGAGCAAAGGGTAAGATTCTGATTTTAAAAGTTTTGAGTCTGCTTTCTTCAGGCCTAAGCCACTGGATGAATTTAGATGGTGGGCGAGATTATTACAGCTTTGCTTCTGTGAAGCATTTCTTTCAGATACCCTCTTGCAAGCTTCCCCTACTTCAGTTTTATTACAGGGGCTGACTGATAACATGCCAATCCCACACATCTGTCTCAGTGGGTAAAGAAATCACAGGAAAGAACAGTTTAGCGTCAAGGGTAGAAATTCAAGTCCAGCTTTGATTTCTGCAACTGTCACCACATCAGAGCAACGCCACAATTGCTACCCCAGTAGAACAAGAAAAGGCAGTGCCGACTCTACATGGACACTGCCCGACTGCCATGGTGGCCGCAGCAAGAGAGGGAGCTCGCAGCTCGTCCTATTTCCTCATCTCTTCAGGATCCCTGCTCGTCCTTGGCAGGCAGAAATGGAGGAAGGATCCCATACCCCTTACCTTAGATCCGTGCCCTTGCAGGTGGCTATTCGTGCAGACTTGGCTGTTTGAACACCGTGGCGCCAATTTAATCTATGAGCCTCCTTCGAGCACCGGGTCTCTTAAATCATCCTCTAGGTCCATTCTTACCGTCCACATGTGCTGGGTGGAGCACAGCCCTTAATTCAGGAAACGAAGGGAAGCCCTGCTGCGCTGCCGGGGCCCAGAGCTCCCTCCTGGGAATCCCCCAGGAGCTTGGGCGAAGGGAGAGCACTGCTCCTGGTTGGCTTGGCCAACAAACTTGGATTGATTCGTTGAAAGACAAGCCAGTAAGTCAAGAGAGGAGCCTTTGGAAAAGAGAAAGGGAGAGGTTCAGTTTGGGTGCCGGCAACTGGTGGTGGTGGCGGGCTCGAGCCTTAACAAGACGCCTCTCTGCCCGCAAGATGGACTCCTAGAGTTTTCTGAGGAGAGACTGGGGGTGAAGGGTCCATGCGGAGAGCAGGCGGAGGGCGTGTGAGCATGCGCGGGCGTGGGGGTGTGAGCATGCGCGGGCGTGGGGGTGGGGTCAGCGTATGTCCAGCACGTGATCATGGGCCGGGGAGCGGGTATAGGGGCTGTGGTTTCACAGGCCTTCCATTGTTATTGGGGCGCTTTCCCGGCCTGGCGTTAGAATGTTCTGGTCGTGACAGAGCCTCAGGGAAGTGCTGTAAGAAAGAAGCGCCGTGGTCGCAGGGGAAGCGTGAAGTAATTGGTCGTGTCAGCGTCGGTTTTAACTGCTGGGGTTTCTGGTTGAGCAGGAGGGCTTGGGGACACGCAGAGGGTTTCCAAGGTGGTCTCTTTCCAAGGTGTTCTCCAAGGGTAACCAAGGTGGTCTCTTTTAACGTGGACGAGTTTCAAGCCACAGGTGGTTTCCCACCTGGGACCCACGAGACGCCGTGGTGCTGGTCACCGGGTATCCTCTGGAGCATCCAGGGGTTGTTACCTACAGAACCCTCCCTCCCCCGGAAAGCGAGGATTCTTGACAGAGCCTCTCTCTAACCTTTTGTGAGAAAGGGAAGAGGGAGAGGGGCTACCACTGAAGAGGGCAGGCGGTGGCTGAATTAGCTTATGTGAAGGCGTGAGCTGGCAGGGAGGCCTCTGTCTTCACTTTGTCTCTGCCTCGAGGGAGGTTGTTGGATGTGCTTTTGTGATATGATTTATAAGGAAATTGGTTTTACTCAAAAGGACGTTTTTTTGCTTTATGCCTTGTAGCACTCTTGAGTGCTTAAAAAAAGGGAAAAGGTAATTTCCATTAAGCTTTCAATTTTGTCTGGCAAAAGAACTAGATGTGATTGGAAAGATAAGGCACTGGCCCTCACGTGAACTGACCTTGCTGCAGGGCTTGGGGAACAAGAAGCACGGCCTTTGTTCCACAGGTGTCATTTCATGTTTAATTAGAGGGCTACCGTTCTGTTTTTTCCCCCTTAATAAACCCCAACCTCAATCTGCTGAGAAAATGTTCATTTAGCTCCCAGTAGGCAGATCATCTGATCATCACCTTAAGGGCTTTGGGAGTCATGTGTTCAGTCTGGTGATCCTTAGTGGGCCCAAGATCAAGGTGAATGTTAAAACCAAGAAACACTTGGAAGAGGCCTGTCCTTTGAAGGATGACGGGATCTCTGCTTTCATGGAAGGCACTGGTCCTCTCTGCCACACCAAAAAGCATCACTAGGATCCCCAAATTCTCTTCTTTAACTTCGTTGTCTATTTTTGGAGGGCAGAAGGAGGAAAAAACTACTCAAAATTAAAGAATCTTTATTGTTCAAAGTTAACATGTTTTCACATGTCTTGGGGAGGGTTTCTTTGTTAGAATCCAGTCCTGAGAGCCTTAACGTATAAATTGGTGCCTCCAAATGAGAACCTGGATACAGTATAGCAAGGCCACATTTTTGTTTTTACATTTTTTTGGTCTGATCATTTAAAAATAGCTATTTTCTAAAAGTACACTTCCTAATATGGTAGCCATTAACCACATGTGACTACTTTAAATTTTGAAATTTAAATTAAATCAAATTAGAGATTCACTTCACAGTAGCCACATTTGAAGGGTTCAATAGTCACAAGTGGCTAGTGGCTACCATATTGGACAGTGCAGATAAAAAAAACTAAAACCCTAAGTGGGTGAGTATTAAAAAAATAAGTAACATCTACAGTTTAAAAATAAAGTAAAATAAAACATTTAAAAAAAAACCTAAAACTCTCCATCACTTTTTGGAAACAAGTTCTCTGAGACAGTGCTGAACTAGAAAATAAATTTTGATGAATTTCTTTCTCACTTATGCTCATATATATGTATATATATATGTATATATATACATATATATGTATATATATACATATATATACACGTATATATATATGTGTATATATACATATATATACGTATATATGTGTATATATACATATATATACATATATATATATGTATATATATGTATTCAGAATGGCCAAATGCTTAAATAGCAGCTCAAAGGTAATTTTTATAAGCTGCTGTTAGACCATTTCAGCTAACATTTAGGTCCTGTGATTTAATGGCCAGCTGAGTGTGGCGGACGGATCTATCAATAATGGGTCTTTAGAGGCTCCATCTTCAAAAAGAATTTAATTCCTTGGAAGGTCTACTTGAAAAGCTGCAGAAAGAGCTGGAGACATCCAAGATAGCGGCAGCGCCAAAAAGGACTCTGAATTTTACATCTTACTTGATCAAACACTTTCTGCTCTGGGAGGGAGGCCTTGGTGGGTTTTTTGTTGTTTTGTTTTATTGTGTTTGCCGCTCATCCTCTTGCTTACAGAGCTACTCTGAGAGGATTAAGGCTAAAGGCCTCCTGAATCTGCATGAGGCCTGTTGAGTTCAAGTTGTCTAAGCAGATCACCATTGTTCTTGCTGTCTCATCTTGGACTACCTGGATATCGAGCCAAGTGTTGAATATACGAATCTCTTTCCATGGATGTTTAGGTAGTACATCTGCCTAAGAACTGCTAAGGACCCCTGTAGCGATTTTCATACCAGGACACGCAAGGAGGGACTACCACCAGCAGAAGTCTTGCCTTGTGTCAGATTTGTCTTTACACAAGATCAAAGTCTGGAAGGCTGCACCATAACATTCATCTTTTGCTTATACTTTTCCTTCGTTTTGTACCATGCAAGTCTCCTAGGAGTTCTGCATCTTGGAAGTACAAGCAGAAGACCTGATAGAATCTAATCATTGACCTTGTTGTGTATCTAATTTATTTGAAAGGTCTTTTTCATGGAATCCATTGTAGTCTAAAACAAGTTCATTGGTTCTCAATTTCTCAAAATAATGGTAGAGGAATAAAAGTCAATCCTTTGTGGAAAGTCAACCTCTGGGCTCTCCTGGGCTCTTAAAGATAATGTGCTCTGAACAAAAGAGTGGAAATGTGGGATGGCTCTCTCTGAATATTATTTTTCTGTCTGCTCTTGAACTCAGTAGTAAAATGATGAATCATTCTCACTAAAATGGGTATTCCTTGCTTTCCAACTTAAAGATCTCATTTTCCTAAAAAAGTTTTTTTTTTTTTTAAGATTTTATTTATTTATTTGAGAGAGAGATAGCACAAGTAGGCAGAGTGGCAGGCAGAGGGAGAGGGAGAAGCAAGCTCTCTGCAGAGCAGGGAGCCCCATGTGGGACTTGATCCCAGGACCCTGGGATCATGACCTGAGCCAAAGGCAGTCAATTAACCGACTGAGCCACCCAGGCGCCCCCCTAAAAATTTTTTTAATGTTTGTCTCCTCCCTTCCTTATTCTCTCTTCCAATACACCGGGCCCTTGAACAACATTGGGGTTGGGGCACTGGTGCCTGACACAGTAAAAAAATCCAGCATATAAATTTTGACTCCCCCAAAACCTAAGTACTAATAGCCTACTGTTGACCAGAAGCCTTACTGATAATGTAAATAACACATATTTTGTACATCATGTGTTGTATACTGTATTCTTACAATAAAGTAAGCTAGGGAAAATAAAATCATGAGGAAGAAAAAATATATTTACAGTAGTATACTGTACTTATTGAGGAAAATCATGTATAAATAGAACTGCACAGTTCAAACTTGTGTTGTTCAGGGTCAGCTGTATATGGCACCCACCGAAGCCTGGGTTTTAGTTTTTTCTATCTCGTTCTGATGAGAGACTTACTGTAAATTAGTGTAGGTCCCATCTTTAATGGTGAAGGCAACCAGCATTCTGATTTCTTATACATCCTTCTACAGATGCTATATATTCAAGCTAATAGATGTACTATATATAGTCTTTTCCCTCTGTCCTAGATTATAGCATACTCTACCTTATCTTTTTTTGTTTAAATATATCTCAGAGATGATACCATGTGCAAGATTAAAAGACTTACCCATTCTTTTCATGGTTATGTAGTATTGATAATATAGATTTACTATAATTCAACCTAGTTTCCTACTGATGGACAGTTAGGTTGTTTCCAATATTTTGCTATTATAAACAATACTGCAATGAACATGGTACTGTCATTTTACACTTGGTAAGTGAATATACCTGGAAGACAAATTCTTAGAAGTAGAATGGGTAAATGCATTTGCAATTTTGATATTTTATAGATTGCTCTCCCTAGGTATTTTATCAAATTACATTCTCATTAGCAAAATATTAAGTGTTCCTCACTTTGCCAACACGGTGATATCTAATTTTTTATTTTCCAATTTTACAGATGAGAAATATTTTAGTTGTTAATGTGCATTTACATAGGAATGAAGTAGAACATCTTTTAATATATTTGAACTTCTTTTGATGAACTATTTATTAATTTTTAGAGAGAGAGAGAAAGAGTAGGGGGAGGGGCAGAGGGAGAGGGAGAGAGAGAATCTCCAGCAGGTTCCCCACTGAATGTGGAGCGTGACACGGGGCTCGATCTCCCAACCCTGAGATCAGGTCCTGAGCTGAAATTGAGTCAGACACTTAACTGACTGAGCCACCCAGGCACCCCTTATTTATTTATTTTTAAAGTAAGCTCTGTGCTCAACATGGGACCCAAGATTAAGAGCCACATACTCCACTGACTGAGCCAGCCAGGCACCCTTGAACTGTCAATTTATATTGGTATCAGTCAGGTCGGTTACGGGTAAGAGATCAGACGGCAGTGGCTTACCCTCAAGGACTTATTCCCACATAAATCATCTCCAAAGATGAGTAGTTCAGGCTGGCATGAAGGCCACAGGTGTATCATGGTCAAAGGCTCCTTTTTTTTTCTTCTCTACCACATTAAAATGTGGCTAAAGTCATCTTATGGTTCAACAGTTGCTAGAGTACCAGTCATCATGTCTACATTGCAGGCTGGAAGAAGGAAAAGCAAAATGGCCAAAGGGTGTATGCCATTTTAAGAAAACTTACCAGAAGTCTTCTTTAAAGATTTTTTTTTTTTTAAAGATTTTATTTATTTATTTGACACAGAGAGAGAGATCACAAGTAGGCAGAGAGGCAGGCAGAGAGACAGGGAGAGGAGGAAGCAGGCTCCCTGCTGAGCAGAGAGCCCGATGTGGGCCTCGATCCCAGGACGCTGAGATCATGACCTGAGCCGAAAGCAGAGGCTTTAACCCACTGAGCCACCCAGGCGCCCCAGAAGTCTTCTTTAACTCTCTAGCTTGTATTTCAACAACTTACTAACACAGCTGCATCCAAGAAAAACTGGATGCAGTTAACTGAGCACATTGCCCAGATATCAGTTAAAAAGGGAGAATTGGGAGAACACAGGCAGCAACCTCTTCGACCTCAGCCACAGGACCTTCTTCCTAGAAACATCACCAAAGACAAGGGAAGCAAGGGCAAAAATGAACTACTGGGACTTCACCAAGATAAAAAGCTTTTGCACAGCAAAGGAAACAGTCAACAAACCAAAAGACAACAGACAGAATGGGAGAACGTGTTTGCAAATGACATATCAGATAAAGGGCTAGTATCCAAAATCTACAAAGAACTGATCAAACTCAACACCCAAAGAACAAATAATCCAATCAAGAAATGGGCAGAAGACATGAACATACATTTCTGCAAAGAAGACATCCACATGACCAACAGACACACAAAAAAATGCTCAACATCACTGGCATCAGGAAAATACTGATCAAAACCACAGTGAGATACCACCTCACACCAGTCAGGATGGCTAAAATTAACAAGTCAGTAAACGACAGATGTTGGTGAGAATGAGGAGAAAGGGGAAACCTCTTACACTGTTGGTGGGAATGCCAGCTGGTGAAGCCACTCTGGAAAACAGTACGGAGATTCCTCAAAAAGTTAAAAATAGAGCTACCCTTTGACCCAGCAATTCCACTACTGGGTATTTACCCAAAAGATACAAATGTAGTGATCTGAAAAGGCCCCTGCACCCCAATGTTTATAGCAGCAATGTCCACAATAGCCAAACTATGAAAAGAGCCTAGATGCCCATCAACAAATGAATGGATAAAGGAGATGTGGATATATACAAAATGGAATAGTATGCACCATCAAAAATTGAAATCTTGCTATTTGCAACGACATAGATGGAACTAGAGGATATTATGCTAAGCTAAGTAAGTCAATCAGAGAAAGTTATCATATGACCTCACTGGTATAAGGAATTTGAGAAACAAGAAAGAGGATCATAGGGAAAGGGAGAGAAAAATGAAAAGACGAAACCAGAGAGGGAGACAAAACATAAGACTCTTAATCTCAGGAAACAAACTGAGGTTTGCGGGAGTAGAGGGGGGTGGGAGGGATGGGGTGGCTGGGTGCTGGACCTTGGGAAGGGTATGTGCTATGGTGAGCACTGTGAATTGTTTAAGACTGATGAATCACAGACTTGCACCCCCTGAAGCAAATACATTATGTTAATAAAAAAAAGTGGAGGGGGGGAGAATTGGAAAATGAATATTGGGAGGGAATTAGCAGTTTCTGTCACAAATCCTTGATCAATTTTACTTTTGGGCTTTTGTTCTTATTGATTTGTGGGAGGTCTTTGTATATAAAGGAAATTCTCTTTGCTACAGGAATTAAATACATTTTTCCCTATTATTTTCTTTTGACTTTAATTATGGTGTTTTGTCATGGATACATTTTCTGTAATTGAATGTATCAGTGTTTTCTTTTTTATGGCTTCTGGTTTTTGAGTCATATTTATGAAGGCCTTCTCACTATGAAATCTGTCAGGTTTTTTCTATTACTATTACAAGGATTCAGACTTTGAAATATTCAACTCAAGGTTAAAGCCTTCTGGAACCAAATTTCTTATTTACATCTGAAGCAATAGCAGTGACATCTGGCTCACTGATCAGCAGTAGGGATAATTCTGTTGTCTTTGGAGACTTAACAGTATCACTAAATTAGTCTTAACATAAAATAATAGTATTGAATGGTGGCTCAAAGATTAATGCGAATTGCGGGTTCCTTCAACATGATTATTGGATGTCTGGATAATTGCAGTGCAATAAGAATTTGCCCTGAGTGAGACCAAGGTGGTGTTTTCAAAATGGAAATTAAAACAAGCCAAGCCAGAAAGTTATTGGTAAGAAACACAAAAAATAAAAGAAACATTCATTTGTAAATCAGAGAGAGTATTTTAAAACTATCACAGTCCACATTGGCTGGTTACCACTCCAATAGCTTCTTATTGTCTCTGATGGTAAGTACTCCCAAGAACAAAGTCCCATTAGATATACCCATATATACCAGAGCATATCCCATTATAGTCCGCAGTTCACAGGAGTTAGTGAAGGCCAAGGCCTTGTTAAGCCTGGACACTGGCTAATCTCTTTTGTAAATATCCTTTCCATTACTATGGTAGCTTGGCAAATTCTTTCTCTTGGAAAGGAGTAATTTCAATAGGATGCTGCTTTGATAAGGACATAGGTTAACTGGTTCAAACAAATTTTTTAAAAATTTCACATGGATACGTACCAACAACTTAGCCTAACATCTATTAAAAGAATTTTCCAAACTTGAATTCTTATGTTACAACTTGTTAGCATTCCATGGAAGAGTAAAATCATAGAGTTTAAAGATGATGTTCCCACACTTTGCTGAGACCTGGTTATCATACATTTGGGTTATAGGTGTAATACTTCTTTCTATGGCTAAGAAACTACTTCTAGTGGCCACCAGACATTTTAGTAGCCATGAAGAGGGAGAGGGGAGCAGAAGTGGTAAAACCCCATAAGCTCTTTTAAGACTTTAAACTTCTTGGGGAACTAATCAAAGAAGGTTTTTTAGTTGGAGAGGTAAAATGTATCATAACCACTAAATTGATTATTGTAGACACCTTCTGTTTGAGGTATATGCAAAGAATTTTTATGAAGTAGAAATTACATCATGTCTCAGGTTAAAAAAAAGAAAAAAGAAAAATTTTAAGAATTAACGCAAGGGACACACAATGATTGAACATCAAATTTTAATCTTGAACCTTTTCTCCAGTCTTCAAATTATTAACACAAAAAAGAATGATAAATTGCAATTTTATCATTGCCATATCGCTGTGTAACAAGCCCTTGTTACAAAATCTCCATCTACTGTCTCCAAAAAACCAATAGAAAACCCATACATTATATTATCTAAGTGATCTATTAACAGATGAAATTTTAACCAACTTCATAGCAGGAAACTATTAACAGAGGTACTTCAATCACATAGCTTAAAATATGGAGAAAAGACAGGTAAAAAATTATCTTAAGCTGTAGTAGTCTTTACTTTTTAAAATTTTTATAAAATACACTAATTTCCCAAAATAAAGAATATTATGACACATTGGTGTCAACTTACACAGACGAAAGCTGATATCAGCTTTTTTCCTAACTAAAGTTCATTTCACCAAACCTTTATATATTACATGAATATCCAAGTATTTTTTAAAAAATTCAACACACAGGAACATAATGTACAGTGTTTTATAAAAAAAAAGTTAATTTAGGAATGATTTCATTTTCAACCACATATCTTTTTAAGACCATGAAACCTCTTGCTATTGCAAGAAGACTTCATGTTTCTATTTCCCCTTTGTAATTCTTAAGAGTAAAAAATGAAAAAGGGTTTTTTTTTGTTTGTTTTTGTTTTTGTTTTTCACAAGAAAACTGTAGCAACAATTTCATTCACTACCAGGCTGTCTTCCCTCCTTTTGTTTTTAGGACTACCCAGACCCACGACTGCGTGGCACTGGAATGTAATGGGGAGAAGAGGCCAGTGACATCAAAGAATGGATATAAAAAGACGGGTACAGCTGGATCCTGCTGCAATTGTAAGGGGTGGGCACTTTCACTGGAGCAAGGCCTCCCAGAGCCACAAGAGAACGGTTACAGGAGCAGTCTCCTGGCTCATCCTTTATATCAGTCAGCTGGGAGGACAGAAAGGAACATTTTCACTAATGACTTGTATAATGGCTGATGGATGCGTTAGCCAGGGAGGGAGGGAATACACCCAGAGACCTTGGTCAGGAGCAAACAGAACACAGCTTATTTTACACCTCCTGCAATGGTCACTTCTGAGCGCAAACTAACCTCAACAGGAAATTGCAATGAAATATACATACCATGCACAGTCTATTACTGTGGGAATGCAGTAACACATGCAAGACAGTGGGAAAAGAATCACAATGGATGAATGTAAACTTTTCACAGTGTTTCTTAGAGCCTTTGACTTCAGCATGAGGGCATCACTTACCACCACAATCTCACAAACGTTTTATTGTGTCCTGGGCATGCAAATCACTTGGGGTAAAAATGGGCGATTACATTTCATAGCCATTCTCAGACAGGAGTACAACTTCAATTTTCTCAATTTCCAACCAATGAATTGAGCTCCTTCCATTATAAAACTAAATACATTTCTGAATACATTTTTGTTCAAGGGTTGTGCTTTACTTTTCCTTATCACTTCACTGACTTCATTTTAGGGAAATTGAAAACCCACAAAATTATATTGAGGACTAGGTCTTAAGGGTGACTCCTGATCACAGAGCAGAAAGACAGGGAGTCACTAAAAATTCTTTTAAGTTTCTGTCTCCCTACCCCAGGCCTTTATTGATACTGATTGAGTTATATGTTTTCGCTTCCCAAAGAGGAAAACCAAATTAGAGAACTGGCATTTCTGGCTTTAAAGATGCAAAAACTAACACAGGTAAGGGGAGGGGATTCATTCTATGTCAAAAAGAATCTCTTGCTCTCAACAGGAGATAATCCAGCTTCTCCTTAGCTATCATTTCATAAATTAATAATTTCTTAAAATCAAAATCCAAAGAATTTATCTATTACAAGAAAAATTCAAGTTTAAAAAAGCAAATAAATTAGTTAAAGCCTTGTAAACAGTTGTCCATTTTAGCTATATATCTTTTTAAAAAAGGTTTTTCTGTATAGTAAATCAGACAGTACAAGGCACACCTTACACATCAGAATCCAGAGTGACAGGACCCACATATACACACATGCCTTCTTCACACCGTTGGCTGGCCTAACCGTGCTGGGGGCACTGGGGTCACACACCAATCCTTTGCTCGTCTCCTGACCATCTGGAAGTCTACAAATGTGCTCTTTCCATTAAACTGCTTTGTGCTATTTTGTTGTGTGATGTGACTTTCAGCCTTCACAATGTTAGTCTCCTCAGATGTTTTCCACAAAGCTTCCTGGGAAAAGACCAGTTTTCCCATTACGTTGTAACGTGCCTTTGAACCAGCCATCTTCCCGCTTTTTGTGAACAAACACAATATCTCCTTCTTTAAGTTCAAGTTCTGCCTCACTCTGAGGAGGATAGGAAACTACCACCCTGTGCCTAGAAAACAAGAGATATATTTTAGTTAAAGCCACTCAAAGTAGTAAAAATAAAATAAAATTTAAAAATGGTGTACTACTGGTCTAACAGCTTTAAACATAAACAGAATAGGAAGTAACATAAGTTTGTTTCTAACATTTGTAAAACAACTCAAAATACAACTGTTCTGTTTTATAGAGACTGGTTTTAATAGTTTGGATGTGTTTAACAGCTCATTATCCATGACCCAGGCTGGTTTGAGTGAACTTCACAGGGAAAGCTATTCTTGTCCCCTCCCACAGAGAAAATTGTATTCCATTTCCTAGGAGGAAATGCCCTGTCCTTCCGTCTTCTCCAAAAAGAAAGGAGTAAATTTATTTGATTTGTGAGACTAGGCGAACCAGCTGAGTAGGTGGGTTCAGTCCTCTCTGAACTACCTGCCTCCAGGCTGAGTGGGCTCTGCTCTGCACACTGGAAGCATGGAATGGTCAGGGGTCAGCCTGCCTCCAGAAGTGAGTCTGGAAGTCTATCTCTCTGTGTCCCTCACACTCGGGCTTGACACGGATGAGAGGCAGCAATTCTAAGCAAGTTCATCTGCCTTATATACCCAAATTCTTCCTCAGGCAGGCTGTCCTTAGGTCGAGACAGGGAGGGCAGGACCATAGCCACACATTCACTCCAACACCACCGGTAATGAGGTTGACATCCTGATCTCCATTAATGTGATAACTGTGTCTCTTTCTCTTTTTTTTTTTTTTTTTAAAGATTTTATTTATTTATTTGACAGAGAGAGAGAGAGATCACAAGTAGGCAGAGGCAGGCAGAGAGAGAGGGGGAAGCAGGCTCCCTGCCAAGCAGGGAGCCCGATATGGGCCTCGATCCCAGGACCCTGAGATCATGACCTGAGCCGAAGGCAGAGGCTTTAACCCACTGAGCCACCCAGGCGCCCTGTGTCTCTTTCTCTATTGGTTTTCAACTCTGATATTAGTGGGGAAAAGGTTTAATTTATCATTTAAAAACCCCAGAAGCCATGTTGGTTTAATACTATCTATATATCTCCCTTCTTCCTTTCTCCTTAGTCTCCTTCTGTAAAACTATGATTAACAGCCACAGAAGACAGGTTGAGGTTTTTGTGCCCCATATCCTTTTATCTTTCTATTTTTCCAGCATTATCGCTCTCCTTTACTCCTCTCTTGCTTTTCCCAGTCAAAGGGGGGTAAAGGTGGTGTAAGGTAGCCAAGCTCCAAGATGGACCCAGTGACTGCTGTCCCTGGTATTCATACTCCTGTGTGATCTCCTCCCACAATCACAGGGATGGTCTGTGTGACCAATAAAATACTGTTAAAGTAACTGATTTCTGAGGCTAAATCATAAAAGGCATTGTGGGTTTTACATTAGTTTCTCTTGGATCATGCACTCTGGGGAAAATTAGCTGCCATGTTGTGAAAAACCTCTACATCCCTATGGAGAGGATCACATGGTGGGTAACTGAGGTCTCTTTCTTTCCTTTTTTTTTTTTTTTTTAAGATTTTATTTATTTGAGAGAGAGAGAGGTGGGAGAAGCAGAGGAAGATAGAATCTGAAGCAAACTCCCCACTGAGCATGGATCCAGCTGCGAAAGCACGACCTGACCCAAAACCTAGAGTCGGATGCTTAGCCGACTGAGCCACCCAGGAGCTCCTAAGTGAGGTCTCTTTCTAAAAGCCGACTAGCCAATAGTGATGTGAAGGAGCCACTTGGAAGATAGTCCCGCAGCCCTGGCCAAGCCTTTAGAAGACTACAGCTGAGGCTGATATCTGGACTGCAACCTCAGGAAATATCCCAAGCTGGAACCATCCAGATAAGCTACTCCCAAGTTCCCAACCCACAGAAGCTGTGGGGTAACAAATGTTTATTGTTGCTTTAAGTCATTCAATTTTAGGGGTAATTTGTCACATGGTAATAGATAACTAAAAAAATGTGAACATACATATTTCTCCATTTGCTGTTATGTGGTATGCAGTCATAAAGGAGATTTTGAGTTTTTTCGTTTGGTTCTTAAAGTCAGAAAATAAGTTTATAGCCTCACAGGACCCACTCTTGACTATAAGTAAAGAATGGTATGGCTTAAATAATGAGAGTCACAACAAATTCTATAGAACTGCTCCTAAACTATGAAACCCAGTAGGGCCCAATCCTTTCAGAAGATCGCTAGCTTTACCAATCTCCATCTCATAAAAACTAGAACTGACTCTCATTAAGAAGGACCATAGCAAGAGCTTCAGACTATTACTCTATTTAAAAAAACAAAAACAAAAACCTCTAAAAAGTCGAGTGACTGCCCAAACAGTTCCTGAGCTACTTTGGGCACATGAACCAAATGATCCTCCATGGTCTGAAGCAAAAGTATAGCATGGAGACTGACTTATTATTTCTAAGGAAGGTTCAGTTAATTCAAACATGAATTAACATGTTGAACCCACTGAACCCACAAGGCTCGGGGTTCAATCATGCTTGAACTGAGGAAGGAGAATTGGCACCATGCGCAAAGGCACTGTGCGTGAAGCTCTGGGCTAGGGGTTGCCATAGCCTTAAAGGTCGTTTGGAGTAGCTTAACTTTGGGCTAATTATCTCTGCTCTCTCAGTCTCAGCTTCCTTATCTGTAGAAAGAGATCGCTGTAACTTAAACAGGTACTGTAATGAAATGGAGTAAGCGTGTAAGTGTGATGCTCTTAGCATGGTGTCTGTTACAGAGTGTATACTCCCAAATTCTAGCTACCATTGCGATCACATGACTTAGGCAAAAGCAGGCAGGGGCCTGGTGCTTTGAGCGGATGAAGGATGGGCCAGGAAGTCACTGGCCACCTCTACCCAGGAAATAGACTTGGACCACAGCCTAAAGAACTGCCTGATAATGAGACTTGACACTTAAGAATGATAAAGTTAGGTTCTGGAATTCCTTCTCTGCTATCTTTAAAAGCAGGATAAATAATTTCATCATAGACTTATCTGAAGGAAGGGATCCAAATGAAAAGATTTCTCAAGTCTGATGCCAACCTGCTAAAAATTCATGTAAAAAGCAATGTAACAAGTTGCCATTTGGAGCAAGTTAAAATTTGAGCAAAGCTTTTTAAGTCTGGAAAGAAGCATACAAGTGACTCAAATCACATTCAG
This sequence comes from Ailurus styani, assembly GCA_002007465.1. Classification (NCBI taxonomy): domain Eukaryota; kingdom Metazoa; phylum Chordata; class Mammalia; order Carnivora; family Ailuridae; genus Ailurus; species Ailurus styani. The sequence continues at coordinate 778,743 of LNAC01000457.1, read as the reverse complement.
AGTGATCTCTCATGAAATGTATTCCCCATCGGTTCTCTGTGAGCTGCCTTAAAGGTGAAATGGAATAAAAATAGTTCTTGAAAAACTTGAAGTGAATTAGATTAATATTTGCATTTTATAAAATGCACTAAACCAATTTCGTCAAAATTTTTTTGAACTAGAACTGCTGCTGGGCTAAGAACATAATCTTCCTGCCAAGTTCCCAGTGGGAGCAAATTTTCATTGCTAAGTTATAAACGTCTCGGGGGGGGGTGGTGGAACGAGAAACCATGTGCATAATGGAAACTGTGACACAGTCCTGATTGTATGAAGACTACCAGGTGCAGCGGTAACAGACTCCACTTAGAAATCTTCCAGCTCCGATCCTGGCCTCAAGCCCTGTGAGGTAGTTTGCACACAGATTTCTAACATAGACTCTTAAGGCCAAATTCTGGGCACAACTGGCCAACTATCTCAGGCATGGAGAGTGGAATGTTTACAGAGCAACAAACAGATGTAAGCGCAGCTGCAGACACCCTTCACATCTGTTCCTCCACCCTCTGCCTCACTTGGATTATGCTTGTCTTTATCTGAGTGGGGCTTTGGGGATGTTCTGAAACTCAGGAGTCAAAGACCCCTCTCCCATAACCTCCATAGGACCTGCTAATCCCACTTTCAAAATCTGCACCTCATCTACTCCTCTTCATTGTTGCTGCCACCAATCCTGGTGGACAAACTCATAACCTTCTACCTGGTCAAATAATCTACCTGTCCTCCCTGCCTCCATTTCTTCCATCCCCATTCCGTTCGACACGGAACTGACTCTTTCTTAACTCGGAACTCTACTTACAGGTTTTTCGTTTTTGTTTTAGATTTTACTTATTTACTTGAGAGAGCGAGAAAGAGAGAAGGAGCAGGGGTAGGGGCAGAAAGAGAGGGAGAAGCAGACTCCCCACTGAGTAGGGAGCCCAATGTTGGTCTTGATTCCAGGACTCTGGGATCAGCACCTGAGCTGAAGGCAGATGCCTAACCCTGAGCCACCCAGCCACCCCACAACTCTACTCGTAGTTATCTATTGCTCAAAAGTCATTACTGGGTTCCAGTGCCTATGAATAAGGTTAATCCTCAGCCTGGTATGTGAAGCCCTCAGTGATCTGACCTTCATCTCTCTCTCTCTATATATATATCTCCAATGATCTCCATAAGGGCATCAAACATGCCTCTAAACCAGAGTACATGGCTTTTACCTCTCCACTCCTTGGCTCTTGTGGTTCCTTCTACTGGGAATTCCCTGCGATGGTGCCTCTGCCCATACACGTACCTGATCAGCCTCCCACTGCCTGGTTCCCATTTGCCCCTGCAAAATCTTCTCTAGCCCCGCGGCAGTTAGTAATTTCCTGCTTGCTCAGATCCCAGAGGCCTCATGTACATTTCTTATGACACTTAGCACAGTGTATGCTGCATTGTTACCATCTGTATCTCTGTCTCGTTTATTTTCCCAGACCACAAGCTGCTTGAGGGGTGAGAAGATGGTAAATTCACTTTAAATGCTTCATATCACTTAGTATAGTTCATAATTCCTTTTTTTTTTTTTAGAGAGAATGTAAATGGGGGAGAGGTGAAGAAGGAGAGGGAGAGAGAGAATCTTAAGCAGACTCCATGATCAGCACAGAGCCCAGTGCAGGGCTTGATCTCATGAGATTGTGACCTGAGCCGAAATCAAGAGTCATCAGACACTTAACCTACTGAGCCACCCAGGTGCCCCTTGTGATAATTCTTAGTAAGCACGTTGAATGACAAAAGGAAAGGCACAACGTATAGTAAAACTATTTTTTTAAAGGTGCAAAGCTCCCTAAAAAGGAACTGTAATCTGACAAACGCTGAAACATGGAAGGACCTTGAGAACATTATGCTAAGTGAAATAAGCCATACACGATAGGACAAATTTCATACAGCTCCATGTATGAAGTACCCAAATAGTCAAACTCATACAGACAGCAAAGTAGAATGGTGGTAATCAAGGGTTGCCAGAGGAGGGAATGGGGACTTATTGTTTAATGGGTGCAGAGTTTCAGTTTGGAGTAACAAAGAAGTTTTACAAATGGATAGTGGTGATGCTTATTCAACAATATGAATGTACTTAATGTCACTGATTTTTGCCTTAAAAAAGGGTAAACTGTATATTTATTACAATTTAAAAATAGGATAAATGAATGAGTGAATAAAAAATAATGTTAAGATTAGGGGGAAAGAAGAAAAATGAAAAAATGTCAAAAGCTGAGTGGTCCCTTGGCTGTTGTAAAAGTAAGCCTTTGAACAGAGCACCTGGGGGCACTTGGGTGGTTCAGTTGGTTGGGTGACTGCCTTCGGCTTGGGTCATGATTCTGGAGTCCTGGGATCGAGTCCTACATGGGGCTCCCAGCTCTGTGGGGACTCTGCTTCTTCCTCTGACCTTCTCCCCTCTCATGCTCTCACTCTCTCTCAAATAAATAAATAAAATCTGAACAGAGCACCTGAGAGGCAGTGTGAAGTATACAGCATGGCTCACAGCCTTGGCCCTGAATGGGCCTCTGCCTCTTGGTGGCTTTGTGACTCTCAGTTTTTGTGACAGTTACTAGGGTAGAATTCAAGAAACAGAGGCTTGCTATACAAAGAAGCTTCACTGATACCCACTGCCAGTCTTCCTGGCTTGGGCTATGATGTTGTCTTCCACCTAAATGAGCACCTGCAATCTTTTATTTGTATAAATTTTCTATCTCCTCTATTTTTCTGGCCTCTCTTGCATTTTCTGTAATTCATACATTTTTGTTGTTGTTCCTAATCTCTCCTGGTACAGCCCAAATTGGACCTCTTGTGGCTCTGGGAGGTACTCTGCCCATCACCCTGGTCTGGGTAAGTAACCTGCACTGCTTTCTGCCAATTGCTACAGCAATCTAATATCCAATTAAGTATTTCACTGGCAAAACCATACAAGCTCGCTTTGTAGCTTTGCCTGAAGTCCAAGTAAATTATATCCACTGCTTCACCCAGTGGGTTCATTGTCACTACCTCAAATTAATCATGCTGGTTAAACCCAACTGACTTTCTGTAAATCTATCTCTATCCAATTTGTGTGTTTCCCAGTGTTCTAGTTTAATCCCTGATCAAAGATCATAGGTTCTTTTCCAGTTTAGGAGATGGGTTTATAGGTATGTGGTTATCAGTTCAATTCCTAAGCTTCAAAATACACACAGAGATGGTCTCCTTAAGCCCTTATCTATTCTTTTTCAGTAGAGGGAAAAAAAGAAAAGCCTGTCACATATAGTTTCTTTTATTACCATCCGTTCTGAAATATTTTATTTCTATTTTTTCTTCGCAATTTCCTAATTATTTTTTCTCTATTACCCAAAATAGAGCCTAAGATATTTATTCTATTATTTCTGCTGTCATCAATTATACATCTTCTGCCTCCAGGATAGAGCATTCCTTGCTTGTTTTCCTCAGCCTCTCTAACAAACACAAAAGGATCCTTTTGTTCCTCAGAGAATTGTCTCAGCTGACACCAAGACCTGTCAATACACCTCAAGGTTCATCCTTTCTTACCGTGAGATTGCTTAAGTCTTTATGTCACGTGAATGCTTCTTTCCACTGAAGGCACTGGCTACCCTACTCACATTCTTTTACTTTAGATTTATGGGACAGAGTCATGGTTTGAGGGGAAATTTTATGCTTGCTCTCACTATAATCTGTGCAGGAATCCTATCTCATACTGTACCAATACTATGCAATGAGAACTACTTCTACAAAATTGTATCAGTAAAAATTCCACCAGAAGAACCCCAGGCTTCCACACTTTGCCAGAGCAAGAGCTGCTGCTATTTACATTGTGAATCAAGGAATCTAAGATCTGGAAATACTTTCTGAATCATACTGACGTGGAAGTTATTCTTCCCTTCATTTTTAGCAATAAGTACTTTTTATTGTGTTAAAAATTTTGAAATATCAAAACAGATAATCCCCAAATGATATACTTGGTAGCTTTCTCCTAACCAAAAAATTTCATTCCCAGTGGATCACAAGTTGTTTTCCTATACTACTTGTTTGCACACATTTCCCCTATTGTTTTTAGTCAGGCAGACCTAAGAATGCAAGTTAAATAAATACTATCGCCATCACTGTATGAAGGCAAAGGGGCTATGAAAAGTTGGTCAGGCTGGCTATTATATTTAATATTCCACTGAACATATGGATTATAAAAATATAAACTCGAGCAGAAATCTTCTCCAAAGACCCTTTTCCACTTGTAAAAATTGAAATGGTTATATGAAAAAACCTGCCAGAGAATTCCAGAGTGTCCATGCCCATCTGTTCCGTCATTAAATTCTCCATGTTCCCTATCTGATGTGCATCCCCCTGCTCCCTGAACCACCATCACCTGTCTGCATTAGCGATTTCTCCTTTTCAGATGCACTGAACAGCAGGAGCCTGCTGTTAGAAATGAGCTCCTCTAAGAGGAAAGGGCCAGAATGCAGAAGCCACAGAGACTGGGGACATCTGGCAACTGAAAAGGAATGCATAATGGGGGAGGGAGGCAGCAGTGCCAGAGCCAGTGCCTAGGGAGAGGCTGGGCAAAATGAACTATCACTCAGAACAGTCACACAAACACCACAAATGACAGGGAAAAGAGGAGAGAGACTCAGGGCATGAAGGAAAAACTGCAGATCAATGCCTGGGGGTGGGAAGGAAAGAAGGAGCCTTTGTGACAAAAAGAAAGTAAACAAGTCCCTGGACTAACTCCAGGGACAGAAGGCCCTATCCCTGGAAAGTAGAGTAATACTGCAGGAAAAAAAGGTTGACTCTCAGAATAAAGGATTAAGCGAATCCAGGACGAAATTTCGAAGCTTTACTAGGAGCACAACAGATGAGAGGAAAGAGAATGATTTTGTTTGTGGAGGAGGAACACTTTTTAAGGTAATGTCTCATTTCAAAACTGGTTCTATAAGGATTAAAACTATAGAACATTATTTTACCTCACTATGAAAATAAATAAAAAACTGTGCATTTTGTACTTAGTTGTAGGTTGTTGGAAGTTTATTCTTTTCGGTTTATTTTTTGGTAAAAAGGTATGCCCCCCGGGCGCCTGGGTGGCTCAGCGGGTTAAAGCCTCTGCCTTCGGCTCAGGTCATGATCTCAGGGTCCTGGGATCGAGGCCCGCATCGGGCTCTCTGCTCAGCAGGGAGCCTGCTTCCTCCTCTCTCTCTGCCTGCTTCTCTGTCTACTTGTGATATCTCTCTCTCTCTGTCAAATAAATAAATAAATAAATATCTTTTACAAAAAAAAGGTATGCCCCCAAATTATACGAATAAAGGCCTCAAATTTGGTTGGGCACAAATGTTCCTCTGAAATACAGACTTGAGGTGAATTTAAGTCTTTTTAAAGTTTAATATTTTATAGTCAGACTTCTAATCAGTAACTGAAAATGCTACCCCAAATGCAACACCTCCACAAATTAGAAATTTGCTTTATTTATAAAATGCAGGTACAAAGGGGATAAAGCTTGCAGAAACAATAAAACAGATGGCACTTTTAAAAATAAATGTTTGTGTATGTACGCATTATGTATAAACTGTCCACTATTTTTAGTGTATTTCAGATGTTTTCCTGGCCCAGCAACAGTGCTTTTTAAACTCATGTAACCCTAGCAGATACTTGCGTTACTGCACACAGTTTTTCACAGTGTAAGTCCTAGACCTGCACTGGCTGTGTCAGACAGACCTGCTCCCACCTGTAAGCGTTCCTCGAGGCCAGAATCACTGACACGGGGCTCCTAGTCCCGAGCGGAACCAACCCCAGCCCGAGTCGGGAGGGGAGTCAGGTCTCTGAGACCCGCGCCCCAGTCCGCTAGCTCCAGAAGGATAAAGAGAGAATTCTCCTAGTTGGCACCATCTCCTGGACAACCCGCAGGTACTGGTGTCAGCGTCTACGAGAAAAGGCAAGGGATGACGCGAGCAAGCGGCTGCTGGGGACGGAGAGCAGCGAGGAGGAAGGAGAGGCTGCGAACCAAGCCAGGGTGAGCACGTTGCGCGTGGGCGCAGTTCTGGAGCAGCAGTCTGGAGGGCCGGGGCCCAACCACCGCAGCAGCAGCGCGGGTACGAGNGGGGGGGAGCCACAGCTGCCCCGTCGCTACGAATCGGTTACAAACAAGTCGGAGCCGCGACAAGGTACCCTGACGTCCAGCATCAGGCGTGCGAGGCCTGTCTTGGTCTCCTCCGGGGGCGGCGGGGACTCACCTCTCACAAACCACGGGCCGGGACTCACTCACGACAGGGCCCAGCGACGAGCACGGCTGCCGAGGCGGCGGCGCGATGGGGGCCGCGCAGTCCAGGGAGCCGGCCTTGCGGGGAGCGGCGTCCGGGGGCCC